>OX451739.1:1094375323-1094717152 GCA_948472305.1 Vicia faba
TGATGTAAGTTTCCTTGACAAAAACTGTCTTTTTATTGACTTTTGAAATGACCTATAATGTATAGGTCCATATCTCTCAAATGAAGCATTTTTTTGACTTGAGCTTAGAGGGACAAAGATGTAGAGAATTGAATTTCCTTCAAAATGAGCTTTTGTTGAGAAACATCTGATGAAGCATGTGAACATTATGATTGGTCAAAGTTCAGTTGACTTCTCCTTAAGAAAACCCTAATTTAGTAACTTTTGACTTTTGATGAATCTTGAGTTTTCTTGATGAGTCATGCTCAACCCTTGATAAAATGATGAATATCACTTCAAAATCTTGATGTTGACCAAAAATACTGAAGTTTGACTATATGTTGACCACAATTGACTTTTAGCCATCTGAGTACTTGAGTGAGCAAACTTGTGCTACAAGGTTTAAAATTTGGCATGATCATTCCTTCAGACATATGAGAAACCATGAAATCCACTTAAGGAATATTAAGCTCAAGTTTTCTTGAGAAAAGTGAAACCCTAGTTGTAGGTCAACTTCTTAGGAGGGGAATTTGTCTGATCAAACCTTGAATAGCCTTGAACAATTGAAAACCCTAGGAGCATAAAGGAGATACCTTGAAGAAAATGGGAGGGAAAATTTTGGGGTATAACAACTGCCCCTGTTCAATCTTCTTAAACCTGAAGAGTTAGATGGGCATGTCAGCCATTCGTGATATGAAGGTGGAAGAGGATTTAACACTTAAGTGCCCAGAAATTTGCAATTGTTGGTGCATGAAGTAACGTTGTTGGTTGATAGTATTGCTTAAATGGGCTTAAAGATGCCATTCAGAGAGATGATAGATTGTCGTCAGGGATAGGCTTAAAGATGACATCCCAAGTAACTGTTTATAAGATTATCAGAATGAGTCCTTGCTCGACTTGATCTAATGGAATGAAAATTTCCGAAGAAAAATGAATTTCAGAACAAAGGCCCGGAAGGAGATGCTTTTTAGAATTCATTCTCTAAAGGGAGATGCTTTTTAGAATTTAGTCTCTGAGGGAAATTATTTGGTCATACAAATAGTGTACTTGTATTGTTTCAGGAATTGATATGTACTCTGTTTATCATTGGTAAACCCGTCCTATTTCGGGAATTCATACTGCTTGATCATATAGATAGTTTCCCCGTCATGTTTTAGGAATTAATCTCTGACCCACTTTTTGTTGGTAAACCCATCCTGTTTCGGGAACTCAAACCGTTTGGTCGTATAGATAGTTTCCCCGTCTTGTTTCGAGAATTAATCTTTGACCCGCTTTTTGGTAAACCTATCTTGTTTCGAGAATTCATGTCGTTTGGTCGTATAGATAGTTGCCTCATCTTGTTTGGAGAATTAATCTTTGACCTGTTTAAAAGTTGTTGATGATATTCATCTGATTGCGAACTTTACCTGAAAAGACAAAATTAGCTTTACATAATGTCGTGATGCATGGATGATATATGTTGTTGAAGAATACTAGTATCTTCTTGTAACAATTGTGGCTTGGGAAAATAAATCCCAGACTATTTGCTGGGAATGAAGAAAATGTCTCTTCAATTTCTCTGGGAATAATTTTGCTGGAGATTCCTGCTTTCTGTTTGAGGATACTCCACTGGGGATCTTCGACTTCGGCTTGAGGATAGAGGTATTCAAGGAAAGTCAGTCATTTTCTATTCTTACGTACCCTGACTGGGAATAAAAGTGATGGATATTCCTTTGGTATGCTATCTGTCGGGTTTTAGATACCGTAGCAACTCTTCTAGGTATATAAACTTTGATTAAACCCTACCTGAGACGAGAATTTATTAAGGAAATAAGGCATTGGAGTGATGTACTCCACTGGGGAACTAAATTCCTGTAAACTATAGTCGAGGAAGTAAACTCTGATGGAGGTTGGAATTTCCCAGGCAGCGCTGAGGAAGTCTCCACTGTATGCTGGGGAAATGTTCAAACTTCCTTATCTGTTAGGGGATCTATTGGGGATGGTGATCAGGTCAAGCTATCTATTAGAGATGTGGAGGTGAACTGCTGGAAGATGCCTGAATCTCTACCTGAGACCATATTAGATTTGGTGAGGAATAAACCTATGTTGGAGATGAGCTTATGAAGGTAGCTCTGTGTGGATTGTTCCATGGAGATTGCTCTGTGGGGATTTGTGGACGACTTGAACACTATCCAAACTCCTAGAGTTTTTAGTAAATTTTAATTCATGTTTGTGTGCACATATTTGTTACAGTAATCATATTCAAATGCATATGTTCATTCAATTTAGTCCTTGGACATTTTGGAAAACAAAACAGAGAAATAAATTTTAATTTTGAATTTAACTTGTATTGACAATTTGCCTATAAACAGGTGGTTTTGTACAAAGAGTCAAAGATCCTAGTAAGTGGAAATCATCGTGAAATGAAAAATGTACAACGTAAAACAGAGAAAAATGGCTACATGGAAACGATCCCATCAAGTTTCAACTCTTCTATTTCCCCTATGTCTTCAAGCATCTCATCCCCTTGTCATTGGAAGAAGTTGATTGGATTGATCTGTACCATTTAAACTTGACGTTGATAGCAAAGCTTACTGTAAGTAGATGATCCAACGGGACATAGTCGTACGCTTTAATCCCTAACTTCTTCCTGGACCTCCCTTTCGGGTTTTCATTCCACCAGGATACCCTTTTTTCCCAAGCCTCCTTTTCATGTTTTCACCTTATCGGGCGTACAAATTTATATATATATCCCTAATTTTTGCCCGAATCCTTTTGGTTCGTCGGGATGCCCTTATTATTTCCTAGGCCAGTCAACCTAGCTAGTCTCTTATTCATGAAAAGTATTTTTAAACTATGTATGTGTTCACAGGGTGTGGAAGATCCTCGTCGTCCATGGTGGTAAGTATCATAGCCCCTCCAGAAAATATCTTCTTAATCACAAATGGTCCTTCGTATGTGGGAGTCCATTTGCCCCTAGGATCACCTTGTGTTAAGATGATGCGCTTTATTACCAAACCGCCAACCTGATACGCCTGAGGTTTGATCTTATTATTAAAGGCCTTGATCATGCGCTTCTGATACACCTCTCCAATCATATTAATGCCCTACATGCAAACGGACAAGGAGCAGTCAATACATTTAGAGGAACCGGCAAAACATGTACGTTGTCAGCATAAATCTGGTATTTGTGACAAGTTCTAGAATGGATATGGCAATCAGTTTCCATGGTTGACCAATAATAACCCGCTCTCAGAATTTGTTTAGCCATCATATTCCCACTTGAATGAGTACCAAAGACCCCTTCATGCATATCCTCCATAATATTCTCAGCTTCCTTCTTGTCTACCCAATAAAGTAGAGTTGAATCATGATTGCGCTTGTACAAAATTTGGTTACTCAGAAAGAACTTGGACGAGAACCTCCATAGGAATTTCTTATCATTAATAGATGCCCCTTTAGGATACTCTTAGGCTTCGAGGTATCTTTTCACTTCATGGTACCAAGGATTTTCCTCTACTTCATCGGTATCAACTTTGTAGCAATATGCAGGTTCATCTAATCTCTCAATAGTTATTTGAGGAGATTTATTGTCCCATCTAACTTTCAACATAGACAACATAGTAGATAATGTGTCTGCCAATTGATTCTCTTCTCGCGAGATATGTTCAAAAGTGATTTCTTCGAAGTATGGAATTAACGTCAATAAATGCTCTCAATAAGGAATGAGGTTCGGGTGCTTTGTATCCCATTCTCCCTTAATCTGAATGATCACTAGGGCTGAGTCCCCGTGTACATTCAAGAACTTGATTCTCATATCGATAGCAGCCTTGATACCCATGATGCACGCTTCATATTCTGCCATGTTATTGGGACAGTCGAAACATAATCTGGCAGTGAAGGGCATATGGCAACCCTTGTGAGATACGATCACAACACCAATTCCATTTTCAAGCGCGTTGGAAGCTCCATCAAAAACCATAGTCCATCAGGATCCTGGTTCAGGTCCTTCATGCGGTCCAGGTTCTTCATAATCAGCAACCAATATAATATTCTCATCCGGGAACTCGAAATTCATAGATTGATAGACGTCTATGTCTTGATGAGCAAAATGATCTTCCACTACACTTCCTTTGATTGCCTTTTGAGTGGTGTACTAAATGTCATATTCTATCAAGACCATTTGCCATATTGCTATTCTTTCGGATAGAGCGGGCTTCTCGAATATGTATTTTATAGGATCCATATTAGAGATCAACAAAGTGGTATGAGTCAACATATGTTTTCTTAGTCGGCGAGCAGCCCATGCCAAAGCGTAACAAGTTTTGTCGAGCAGTGGGTATCTTGTTTCACAGTCGCTAAACTTTTTGCTAAGGTAGTATATTGCATGCTCTTTTCGACCAGACTCATCATGCTTCCCTAATACACACCCCCATTGAATTCTATAACACTTTTAAGTACATCATAAGAGGTCTTCCTTCAACTGGTGGCATCGGAATCAAAGGTTCATGGAGGTACTTCTTGATGTTGTCAAAAGTTGTCTGACATTCGTTATTCCACTTCACTACTTGATCTTTCTTAAGTAACCTGAAGATTGTCTAACAAGTAGTAGTCAAATGGGAAATAAATTTGGAAATGTAGTTTAATCGTCCCAAGAAACCTTTGACTTCCTTCTCAGTACGGGGAGCTGGCATTTCTTGGATGGCTTTAAACTTGGCAGGATCAACTTCAATACCTTTACAACTGACTACAAAACCTAGGAGTTTACCGGACCTTACTCTAAAGGTTCACTTGTTTCTATTCAATCTCAGCTTGTACTTCTTTAATCTCTTGAGAAGCTTGTGTAGGTGATCAAGATGTTCTTCTTCAGTCTGATACCTGGCTATCATGTCATTAACTTAAACCCCTATCTCATGATGGATCATGTCATGGAACAAATCTACCATAACACGCTGATATGTTGCGTCAGCATTCTTCAAACCAAAAGGCATAACTTTATAAGAGAAATTTCCCCACTGGGTGACAATGGTAGTCTTCTCCATGTCTTCAGGTGCCATCTTAATTTGATTATAACCATAGAAACCATCCATGAAGGAAAATACTTTATGCTGAGCAATGTTATCAACAAGGACATCAATATGCGGAAGCGGAAAGCCATCTTTGGGGCATTCCCTATTCAAATCCCTGTAGTCTACACACATATGCACTTTTCCATCCTTCTTAGGTACTTGCACCACATTTGTAAACCATTGAGGATAGGACGTAACAACTAGGAAGCCGATATTAAATTGTTTCATAACCTCAGTTTTAATCTTTTCAGAAATCTTGGGACGCATACTATTGTACCCAAAAAATTTCCCTCTCTTTTCTCAAAACGTTTCTCACCAAAGATCTCAAATGCTCAAGGGTTTGATCAGACAAGCTCACCTCCCAAGCACTGAGCCTCCAGATTAGGGTTTTGGTTTTCTCAAGGACAATTGAATTTTTGTTGCTTCAAATGACTTTCATGGTTCATTTTAGGTCTCCAAGAATGCTCATACCAAGTTTCAAGTCTTGCATCACAAATTTGCTCAGTCAATTGTCAGATGACTGAAACTCAACTATATTGAGTAAAAAGTCAATTGTAGCCAAGGTATCGTCAAACTTCATGATTTTTGGCCAAAATCAACATTTTAAAGTCATATTTATCAATTAATCAATGCTTTATCACAATTCCTCAAGAAAAGCATTCAAATCCTCAAAGGGGCAAAATTGTCAAAATTAGGGTTTTGACTGGGAATGACTGATCATTGACTTCAGGCCTAGTACATGACCTAATGGCTTGAAGCATTATCTCAAGGACTCAAATACAACATGTTGACCTAATTTCATGGCTTAAATCATTTCTCAAGATCAATGGATTGATAATTGAAATTTGATCAACTAATGAAAAGTCAACTGATACACAAAAAGTCAAACTTTTACTTTTTGATCAACATTGAATTTCAAAGATTAAGATTCATCAAGACATTCAAAATTATCAAACTTGATCATCAAGAATCAAGAAAGTCAAGAAAGTCAACAAAAAGTCAATGTTTTCAAGACTTAGAAAATTCTAAGTGTTTTTTTGACCTTGATAATTTCACTACTTCGTGATAATTTTTCACCAAGATACAAGATGATTCAAGGAAAACTTTCAACATGAAAGTTGTAGATCTTGATGAATTCTACAACTTTTTCCCTTAGGGTTGATGTCCAAAAAATTCTTAGATTTAAATATATAAGCTGATAAAGTCATGACATTTTTCATAAAACACTTAGTAAAAATTTTAGCAAGTTTAGGCAGATTTTTGTCCTAACTTCTTGGCCAATTTTCACCAAGATCCAAATTGCCTATCCAAAGTGGTCAACATGAAGGTTGAAGACAATGTTTTTTAAGCTTTCCAAAATGTCAAATAACTTGAAGAGATCATTTTTTAGCACGGCGAATCAAAGAGAAGAAGTTGGGCATCCATTCTTGAATTACAAGGCATTTTCATGAAGAACACTTGATTAAATCTCAAACCTATGCTGCATAATCTTGATTTGAAGGCTTGTAAATTGTAAATCACTCCATAATTAATTGTTTACACCATTTATTGAGGTATGATCCAAGTGATTAAGCCATTGTCCAAAGAAATTTTCGAGCTTTGGAAGAAAGGCACCATTGCCATTCTTGAAAAGAAAACTTTATCACAAATTCAACTTGTCTTGAGCCTCTAACTTGTTTGTTCTGATCACACTCAACATGTATGCTCAGGAGCAACATAATTAAAGCCTCTATCCACCCTACAAGCCCTTGTACTTCACATTAAAACTATGTATTTCTTGTTTGCTTCAAAAGAAAGTTCCAAAAGCATAACATATGATTTCTTGATTCTGATCACTAGAGCCTTTAAGACCTTTCCTCTATAAAAAGAGAAGTTATATGCAACCTAACCCACGATTTTACAAGTCCTCAAACTCCCTCAAATTCTCTAAAACTCAAAACTTGTACACAAACCTCTATTGTTGCAACTTCTGGCCAAAAACTTCAAACTCAAAATCCACTCGTGCATTTCCTCTCTAAATCAATCACAAATCTTCCATATATAATATACAACTCATCCCCATCTCTGTTACATAACTGTAACTCCAGCTTCATCATCCTCCAAAATCAAAAACTCAGCTCTACAACTTGACTTCTCCAGCACGATTTAGACACTTTCAGCACAAAGTAAGAGTTACATTAGCATCCTATGAGTTCAGTGAAGCTATCCAGATCATCACCATACTTCCATGGGTGCTCAAACTCCATACACGATTTCCAGTTTGAGGTAAGTTTTCTCAACTTTGAACTCTCTCTACAAGCATCATTAATGGTTACTTTGTGAATGAAAAATGTAGACATCATTGCCCTGAAGCTAACCATGCCTCTAGTTTTCATTTATATGCTTGAGTGATGTGAATTTTGAAGTTAAACTTTCTAAAAAATTTGGTTTTATTTGGTACCAAACAAAATTCATGCTCATCTTTGATTTATAGTTTTATTTATTTACATGGTTGAGTTTGTGGTGAAAAATGGAGCAAGTTTCATGTTTACATTTTTGAAAATGGTTGAGAAAAGAGCAAGTTCAAGAATTTGAAAATGTAACAATGAAGATGCTGGCACGAGGTTAGGGATGAAGTACCATCAGAAAAGAGTTTATTTTATATTGTGTCTAAGTTGTATTATTCACGAATGAAACACCCACCCCAGTGGCAGGAGAAACGCGTGTGAGGCATTAATCTATAGAGACCTGAGTTCGAGCCCCAATGTTACAAAAGGTATCCTGACTCCTGTAAGGTTTACTATAAATCTTGGGTTGAATTCATATTCTTACAAAATTATGTTGTTTACTAAAAATTCATTTTTAAAACTTCAAGACAGACATAAGCTTTGAATTTTATGATACCACTGTTTGCATATAACTAATTGTTTGACCGTAGAGAAATTTGTACAACGATTGTCCAATGAACGGAAATCCTCTAAGTAAATAGAATCACTTCAAATGGAAAGACACTTCCAAATGACAAACCTTCCATAATCCAAGGGGCATGACATGTTATAGTTTAACTCATTCGTGGCAGTCAAGTCAAGATTCAATGAATCTCTACAAAGTGTTACATAGCCAGAAGCAGATCTCCATCTGAATCACTTGGGGCATGTTACATTGATAGAGGGTTCTAGCAAAAACCACTTTTAAATTTGAATCTTCGGTATCACCAAATTTCTTATATGTGCTAGTAGTATCAGATGGTGTCATTATCACGTCTTCGGATCCTTCCATGACAGATCTTAGGAAAAATACTGAGGAAGGTCAAAACTATCAGAAACTTGATCAAAAACATCAAACAACATGTTATTGTCCAACTCATATGTGGCAGTCAATTCGAGATTAAAAGAATCTCTCAAAAGTGCCGAATAGCCAGAAGCAGATCTCCATCTGAATCATTTGGGCACGTTACATTGATCAAGGGTTCCAGCAAAAACCATTTTGAAATTTGAATCTTTGGTATCATCAAATTGCTTATTTGTGCTAGTAGTATCAGATGGTGTCAGTATCATGTCTTCGGATCCTTCCATGACAGTTCTTAGAAAAATATTGAGGAAGGTCAAGACTATCAAAAACTTGGCAATCTATGGTTGATCAATAACTTCAAACATCAGGTGCACCTGACTAACACCAGGGGAAAACAGGATCCCACATACGAAGGGTCACATAAGACCAAGCAAACATTTCCTGGCATTCCTACAACACTTAATACCATAGGCAATGATAATTGTCCGCACCCTATAAACGCGGACATAGTCGAAAGATACTACGCATAAAAGAGATCTGCTAGGTTGACATGCCTAGGAAAAAGTAAGGGCATCTCGGTGAACCAAAAGGGTTCGGGAAAAAATTAGGGATATATATACATAAAGATGGTACACCCGGCAAGTCGAAAACCTGAAAAGGAGGCTTGGGATAAAAAGGTATCCCGATAGATTGAAAATCTGAAAGACGGTCTAGGAAAAAGTTAGGGATTAAAGCGTACGGCTATGTCCCGTTATCTCATCACTCGTCTATCAGTAACAGACTTATCACTCTAATTAGCATTTACCGAGGAATCTAGGAGATAAGACAATGTTCAAGTCATCCCCACAAAGCAATCTATATGGTATTATCCCCACAGAGTCATCTTCACCAGCTCATCTTTAACAAAGATACATTCCCCGACAAGTCTAAAATTCCTTAAAATAGGAATTGGGGCATCTTCCAATTGATAACATAGTCATACTCATCAGCATACCCCCTAGGGGATAAAGGAGCATGACTTTCTCCCAGGCAATATCGCCCACCTACGTAGTTCCAATCAGTACAGTTCAAGGAAATTCTCTTCCCCAGCTGAGTTTGAAAATTGTAAAACTCTTGCAAATTTCTTCTCTTTAGCAAATTCAAATTCCCCAAGAGAGTTTGTTTCCTCAGTAGAGAATTTCTCTGACAACAGGGTTTATTTCCCCAACAAGGTTTATTTCCCCAACAAATTACAAGTCTCCTCAGCTCGAGTCTATTCCGCAATCACTGACAAAATTCTTCTCCCCGGTAAAGTCATCATTATCCCCAGAAAGTTGCTGCAAAGCTTGGAATTTGACAAGATACCAGTTAACTTTATCCTCCCCAGACAAGTATGAAGATTGTCCATCTCTTTTATCCCCAGTCAGGGTATATAAGAATTATCTTCCCCAAATGAGTAAGAAGTTTAACCATCTCTTTTATCCCCAATCAGGGTATATAAGAAATAAATTCCCCAATAGAGAAGTAGACGACCAATGTTCCTAAACTCTACTCCTCAAACAGAAATCAATACATCCCCTGCAGATTTTCCTCAAACAAGTAACCAGGAATCGCCAATGGAAGCATTCTAGACAAGATTGAAGATACACATTCTCTTCATTCCCCAGCCATAGTCAGGGTTTTATTTTCCCAAACGAAGATACTGCATGGGTTTAAAAATACACTTCAACAACATTTCACATTCATTCATCACAACATATGCATACGAAATGCATATAGCGCAATCTCATTTATTTTGAGAAGATCATTACACAACGCATATCATACATCATGACATTGCATACAACTAACTCTTTACATTTTTAGGAAAGATCAATCAACCGATGAATATCATCAATAATTCTCAAATAGTTCCAGATTAATTCCCGAAACAAGACAGGGCAACTATCAAGATAACCAGCCACAGATTAATCCCTAAAACAAGATAGAACAATTATTTGTGAAGAACAAGTAAATTGAAGATTAACAACCGAAACAGGACGGGGAAACTATCTTCCTTTCTTTCTCTCTGCTTAGATAAAGATCATTCCCTGAAACAAGACAGGGAAAATATCTACATAATGGATACTTCCTTCAAACCTCTATTGGCTCAGATTAAATCGACCAAAGATTTATTCGGATACTTCTCTTAGTAGACCTTTTCTGGTTCAGTTTAAATTGACTAAAGATTTATTTTGATTCTTTTCCAGTTAAAGACAACGCAGACATCTGTTGGTTCAGTTTAAATCGAACAAAGACTTATTCTGAAACTTTTTCAGTAGACACTTTTTTCTGGTACAGTTTAAATCGATTAAAGATTTATTTTGATTCTTTTCCAGTTAAAGAAAACACAGACATTTGTCAGTTCAGTTTAAATCGACCAAATATTTATTCTAATACTTTTCCAGTAAACACTTTTTCTGGTTCAGTTTAAATCCACTAAAGATTTATTCTAATTCTTTTCCAGTTAAATACAACACAGACATCTGCTAGTTCATTTTAAATCGACCAAAGATTTATTCTGATACTTTTCTAGTAGACACTTTTTATGGCTCAGATTAAATCGACCAAATATTTATTCTGATACTTCTCTCAGTAGACCTTTTTCTAGTTCAGTTTAAATCGACTAAATATTTATTCTGATTCTTCTCCAGTTAAAGACAAAGCAGACATTTGTTGGTTCAATTTAAGTCTACCAAAGATTTATTATGACACTTTTTCAGTAGACACTTTTTCTGGTTCAACTTAAATCGACCAAAGATTTATTCTGATTCTTTTCCAGTTAAAGACGACACAAGACATCTTTTGGTTCAGTTTATATCGACCAAAGATTTATTCTGATACTTTTCAAGTAGACACTTTTTCAGGTACAGTTTAAATCAAATAAAGATTTATTCTGATTCTTTTCTAGTTAAAAATAATACAGACATCTACTGGTTCAGTTTAAATCGACCAAAGACTTATTCTGATACTTTTCCAGTAGACATTTTTTCTGGTTCAGTCTAAATCGACCAAAGATTTATTCTGATACTTTTCCAGTAGGAACTTCTTCTCGTTCATTTTATATCGTCTAAAGATTTATTCTGATTCTTTCCCAGTTAAAGACAAAGACATCTGTTGGTTCAGTTTAAAACAACCAAAGATTTATTCTGATACTTTTCCAGTAGACACTTTTTCTGGTTCAGTTTAAATAGGCCAAAGATTTATTCTGATACTTTTTCAGTAGGAAATTCTTCTGGTTCATTTTAAATCTACTAAAGATTTATTCTGATTCTTTCCCAGTTAAAGACAACAGACATCTTTTAGTTCATCTTAAATCAACCAAAGGCTTAGTATGATACTTCTTTCAGTAGATACTTCTTCTGGCTCAAATTAAATCAAGCATAGATTTATTCTGATACTTCTTCAAGTAGAAGTCAAGCTTAGACTTAATCTAATTTCTATCAACAGTTATCATGGATGGCATCTATAAGCCCATATCTGACGACTATCCATCACATTTAGATGGCATCTGTAATCCCATCTCCGACAATATTCCTTCACTCTCCAAATGGCATCTTTAAGCCCATTCCCAGTATAATCAACCAACAGCATTACTTCGTGCACAAGCGAGTGCAAATTTCTGAGCACTTAAGTGTTCAATCATCTTTTCCCTTCAAGTTGCGAATGGTGGACGCGTCAATCTAACTCTTCAGGTTTAAGAAGATTGAACAATGGAAGTTGTTGTACCCCAAAATTTGGACTCTTTTTTCTCAAGACATTTCTCTCCAAAGATCTCAAATGCTCAAGGGTTCTCAAGGGTTTGATCAGACAAGCTCACCTCCTAAGCATTGAGCCTCCAAGTTAGGGTTTTTGTTTTCTCAAGGAATTTTGGACTTTTTTTATGCTTCAAATGACTTTCATGGTTCATTATAGGTCTCTAAGAATGCTCATACCAAGTTTCAAGTCTTTCATCACAAATTTGCTCAGTCAATTACTCAGATGACTGAAAATCAACTATATTGAGTAAAAAGTCAATTGTGGCCAACGTACAGTCAAACTTCATGATTTTTGGCCAAAATAAAAATTTTGAAGTCATATTTATCAATTAATCAAGTGTTGATCAGAATGCCTCAAGAAAGGCATTCAAATCATCAAAGGGGCAAAAATTGTCAAAATTAGGGTTTTGATTGGGAATGACTGATCATTGACTTCTGACCTAGTACATGACCTAATAGCTTGAAGCATGATCTCAAGGAATCAAATACAAAATTTTTACATAATTTCATGGCTCAAATCATTTCTCAATATTAATGGATTGATAATTGAAATTTGATCAATTAATGAAAAGTCAACTGATACACAAAAAGTCAAACTTTGACTTTTTGATCAATATTGAATTTCTAAAATCAAGATTCATCAAGAAATTCAAAAATATAAAACTTGATCATCAAGAATCTATAAAGTCAAGAAAGTCACCAAAAAGTCAATGTTTTCAAGACTTAGAAAATTCTAAGTGTTTTTTTTACCTTGATAATTTCATTACTTCATGACAATTTTTCACCAAGATACAAGATGATTCAAGGAAGACTTTTAACATGAAAGTTATAGATCTTGATGAATTATACAACTTTTTCCCTTAGGGTTGGTGTCCAAAAAGTTATTAGATTTGAAGATATAAGCTCATAACGTCATGACATTTTTTATAAAATACTTAGTGAAAATTTTAGCAAGATTAGGCAGATTTTTGTCCTAACTTCTTGGCCAATTTTCACTAAGTTCCAAATTGATTTAGTCAATATGGTCAATATGAAGGTTGTAGACAAAGTTTCAAGATTTCCAAAATGTCTCAGAACTTGAAGAGATCATTTTTGAGCTAAGTGAATCAGAGAGAAGAAGTTGGGCATTCATTCTTGAATTACAAGGCATTTTCATGAAGAACACTTGATCAAATATCAAACCTATGCTGCATAATCTTGCTTTGCAGGCTTCTAACTTGTAAATCACTCAATAATTAATTGTTTACACAATTTATTGAGGTATAATCCAAGTGATTAAGCCACTGTCCAAAACAATTTTCAATTTTTGGAAGAAATGCACCATTGCCATTCTTGAAAAGCAAATTTAATCACAAAGTCAACTTGTCTTGAGCCTCTAAATTATTTGTTATGATCACACTCAACATGTATGCTCAGAAGAAGCATGTTTAAAGCCTCTAGCCACCCTACAAACCCTTGTACTTCACATTGAAACTATGCATTTCTTGTTTGCTTCAATAGCAAGTTTCAAAAGCATAACATGAGATTTCTTGATTCAGATCACTAGAGTCTTCAAGACCTTTCCTCTATAAATAGAGAAGTTATATGCAACCTAACCCATGATTTTACAAGCCCTCAAACTCCCTCGAGTTCCCTGAAACTTAGAACTTGCACACAAACCTCCATTGTTGCAACTTCTGGCCAAAAACATCAAACTCACAGTCCACTTGTGCGTTTCCTCTCTAAATCATTCACAAAGCTTCCATACATCATATACAACTCATCCCCCTCCCTGTTACATAATTGTAACTCCATCTTCATCATCCTCCTAACTCAAAAACTCCACTCGGCAACTTGACTTCTCCAGCACGATTCAGGCACTTTCAACACAAAGTAAGAGTTGCATTAGCTTCTTAGGAGTCCAGCGAAGCTATCCAGATCATCACCACACTTCCAAGGCTGCTTAAACTCCATACATGATTTCCAGTTTTGAGGTAAGTTTTATAAACTTTGAACTCTCTCTAAAAGCATCATTAATGGTTACTTTGTGAATGAAAATTGTAGAAATCATTGCACTGAAGCTAACCATGCATTTAGTTTTCATTTATGTTGTCTGAGTGGTGTGAATATTGAAGTTGAACTTTCTGTAAAATTAGGTTTTATTTGGTACCAAACAAAATTCATGCTCATGTTTGATTTATAGTTTTAGTTATTTACATGGTTGAATTCGTGGTGAAAAATGGAGCAAGTTTCATGTTTACAATTTTTAAAATGGTTGAGAAATGAGCAAGTTCAGAAATTTGAAAATGTAACAAAGAGATGCTGGTGCGAGGTTAGGGATGAAGTACCATCAAAAAAGATTTTATTTTATATTGTGTTAAAGTTGTATTATTCACAGATGAAACAGACACCCTAGTTGCAGGAGAAGCGCGCGTAAGGCATTAATCTATAGGGACCTGAGTTCGAGCCCCAGTGGTACCCTTTTGTTTTTTGTTTTTTTTACATTTTTCATATTCCAGATTCCATGCTTACAAGCCATGACGTGTATCAAGTGCCCTCATCTCATCACCATCTGATCATTGCATGACTGAATCCAACGCACCACATGAGTAGGTCTATGGTATATCATAATAAGCCAGCAGCATGAGATCAAAACAGGCGTTGGGCTCAGAACTTAGGCCTCATTCTTTTTTTTGTTGTTTTTGCTAATTCTCACCACCCCTTTTACTAAAAGCAGCGCTGACCCATTTATCCTTTTTATTTTTATTTTGTTTTCTGATTTCAAACAAAAAAACATGTTTGGGCCTTTTACTACTTTTAACCCCAATTCTACTTTTCAAAACCCCATCCCAATATTTTTTTTCGTTATATTTATATATTTTTTATTTAATCAAAAATACAAAAAAAATATATTTCCTTAAATAATTAAAAAAAAATTAATTTAAGTACTGTATTTTAGTTTGTAATTAAATTAAATTCTATTAGTTCTTTTACATTATAAAAAACATTTACTTAACCTTAACATTCAAACTATTTTCTAAACAAAATTACTTAGACTTAGATTCTATTTTCTTCTTAAATTCAATTGACTTAGATTTTAAGTTTTGTTAACTTCTCTTGTAAATAAATTTAATCAACTTAATTAGGTTAATTACTAAAACCTTTTTCTATCAAAAACTCTAAAAAATAATTTCTTTCTTCCTCTTTACATTTCGTACATTCTATTATTATTCATGTTCAATGGTTTGTAATAGATAATTAGGGATTTATAGCTTTCTCTCCCTATTCACAAACTTATACCCCCCATTCCCAAAGCGTTGTAATAGTGTAGGACATTTAAATTCCGCAATTTATTGTTTTCCTTATTATTGCTAGTAATTAGGATTCGCATGGCAAGATTAAAATCAACCTTAGACAATCCTAAATTGAAGATAAAATAATTGAATCAAACACACTTTGCATACATGCACCTCTAGGGTTAACGTCACTAGTTTCTTCGGATAAAAAAAATCATGTCCCTCGAACGTGGGATCTTTTAGCCAAGACCCTCGATTATAAGATCATAGTCCCTCAATGACCCTTAAAATGGTGCATTTGATAAATGATCTTAGACCCTTACGACAATTGCTAAAACATCTTACAAGTTTCCTTCTATGATTGTACGATGACCCACGCTTACCCCTCATACCAAATGATATGGCTTTTTACCAATCAATGGTAAAATAAAACTATCTAAAGGAGGATGAAAAGAACTAAGACTTTTTGAGTAAGTAGATTGCTCGTAATTGCTTTCTCACAAACTAAAACAATCTTTACACCTCACACTTTCAAAATACTTTTCAAAAGAAACATTTTGTATACATTCTCAACGGTACGAGAATCATTACAAAATTGTCTTACATTGGCATTTTTAATACATATTTCCAAACACTCTTTTTCAACAAATATTTTCAAAACAAACACTTTGTATACATTCTCAATGATACGAGAATCATTACCAAGTTTGTCGTACGAAGGCGTTTTCAAAATATTTTCAAAATTACACAAACACAAAAGCATTTCAAAGTGAGCTGTCAATTAAGAGCCCGTAGATAACTACAGATGAAAAGGGTGCTAACACCTTCCCTTTCCATAACCTACCCCTCGAGCTCAAGAAAAATTCTCAAAAGGTCTTCCATGTTCTTTTCACCCTTTCCTTTATTGGGTAAAAGAAAAGTTAATGGCAACTCTTGCTATCCGCAACACATGCGATAAAACGCAAAACACCAAAGTCAGTTCTCCCACCTTATTACACATATGACGAACCTTTTGCTTTATTAGATAATAACCTTCTTTCATTGGTAGACGGTGGACCACAATATCAGTATCAAGCCCTGGCATGTCTTTGTATAACCAAGCAAAAATCTCAACATAGTCACGCAACATCTGGATTAATCTGTTTTTAACATTGTCTTCTAGGTTGGAACCTATCTTGACTTCTTTCTTGTCTTCTTTAGTACCCAAGTTCACAACCTCGACTGGCTCTTCATGTGGTTGTATAGCTCTTTCTTCTTGCATTAACAGCCTAGCAAGTTCTCCAGGTACTTCACAATCTTCTCCACTTTCGTCCTCGGCTCGGTAGATTGGATTTTTGAAATCATAATTGGCAATAGTAGAATTGTTATCACTGGGATCCATAGTCGATATGGATCTGTAATTTGTTGTGTGGGTGTGTGTAAGAACACATAACTATTTTGAAAGTAATAAAGTAAAAGAAAGACAAAGAGCACAAAATTTGAATGCAAACATCCAATTATTTGTTAAATGCAAATATGTGAATAGAAATATGAAAACCCTAACAGATGGACCGTTGTGCCCCGGGTAAGGCACAAGGCTTAAAGTTATTGTTTTAAAAATTACATAAACAAAAAAACTTGAAAGCACAGAAACCGAATATAACATTTACTCCTGACTAAAGGAGATTGGTATAACATCTTCCGTCTTACAATTGTTGAGCATGTTTCCGATGATAGGAAAAATCCAATTGTCTAGGTCAAAGTCACTATCAGCATCTTCTACCGCATTGACTCCCTTGTTGATGATGCAGAATGGTGGTCTCCCAGCACGAGCATGACGAACAGCCCTCTGAGCCTCTGCAGTGAAACCCAAACCAAATTTATCAGATTAATACAGAATGTCGAGAAGTTAACCCCAAGTAGTGAAACCACCTTCTTTGATCACAGCTCTAGTGTATTTCAAAGAAGCCATTTTGGGAAGAAATTTGGTAACCTTAGGAATAGCATAAACGTCTTCACTAGCGGCAGCTTTCCGGGGAATAACCTCAAAGGTCTAACAAGGAGTTTCAATGAATTCGCCGTCCATATTGTGATACGGTGGGAGAACTGACTTGAGGTTTTGCGTTTGTTTTCGCAAATGTTTCGGTTGAGCAAGAGTCGCCACCGACTTTTTATTTGATCCTAAGGAAAGGTTAAAAAGCACAGCAAAAACCTTTGAGATGTTTTCTTGGGTTCGGGGAGTAGATTATAGAAAGGGAAGGTATTAGCACCCTTTCTATCCATGGTTATCCATGGGCTCTTAGTTACTTGCTTAGATCAACTTGCCTTAATTTTCAATTGTTTGAAATGGTGCTTTGTGTGTGTGGGTTTGAAAGTGTTTTGAAAAGAGGCCAATGTGGTGGCAACCGTTGTAATGAACCATGTTGGGATGTATACAAAGGTGTATGTCTTTTGAAAAGTTTTCAATGTTTTTTGAAAGTTGTTTTGAAAGTGTGTTGTGATGTGTGTTTTGAAAAATAGGCAAGTGTTTTTATTTTGCAAGTTGGCAAGTAACCAAGAGCTATCTACCCTAAATTTACTCAAAGATCTTTGCTATGTTTTTAACCCTTTTAACAATTTTATTCCACCATTGTATTTGGTGGACAATCTTGTGTTAGGATGTGAACAGGACGGGCGCGGGTCATCGTTTAGACCATGATTGCAATGGTGCCAAGTATCTTTGGGCAATTTTTCCTTTAAGGGACTTGATCATTTTTAGGCAACTTTTGAAAGCGTCATCGAGGGACTATGATCATTTGATTGTTTTGTTTTTGCCAAAGACACCCAACATGCAATATGGCCCATTATTGAAGGCAACAAGTGGAATACCCTAGGGGTGCAAGTGTGATTAGTGTGGTCCATTTTCATGCTTGTTTATCTTGAATTTAGGTCAAACTATTTTGGTTAATTGATTTGCATACAAACCCTAATTCTAACATGGCATAATTATAAAGCTTTAAAGTGCGAAAAAATAAAGTTCCTAAGTTATTACAACACAATATATGGGAAGGGGGGTGTAAATGTTCAAATGGGGGTATTTTGACAAGAATTAAAACCCTAGACTATTACAATCCAAATGGAATTATACAAATTATTTAATATGCAATAATTAAATAAAATAAGATAAATATGCAAGATGCAAAAAATGATTTTTTATGTGTATGTAAAAAGTGTTTTTTATGTGTCAAGGAAACAAAAATAAAAAGTATTAATTTTTTGGGGTATTTTTTATGTTTAGGGCAAAAACCCTAATTTTCACAAATAAAAGTATTTATTGTATAATATATGTAATATTTATTAATTATATACAAAAAATAAATAAAAGAAAAATAAATGAAAAAAAGTAACTTTTAAGTTAAATATTAGTAAAAAATAAAATGTATTATTATGTTATGTTTTTAACCTAAATGTATTAATAAATACCTAAATATTTATAATATTCACTAAATACTAAATATATATATATAAACAATAATATTTAATATTTTAAAAAATGTATTTTTATTATAAAATGTTTTCAAGAGATAACATAAAATAAAATCAGAAATAAAATATGTGTGTATTATTTTTTGTATTGAAAAATAAAAATATGCTTATTTATTTATTTACAAAGAAACCTAATAAAACCAAATAAATATCAAAATAAATGCAAAAAAAATATGGAAAAATGTTTTTAATGTCTTTTATGATTTAAACAAAATTATGGAAATAAAATCAAAAAGAAAAAATGGAAAATAACAAGTATATCTAAAAATGGGCCGGGGGGGGGGGGGGTTCAAAAGTGAAAACAAGGTGCAAATAGGAAAATGAAACAGGCCCAGCCCATGAAGACTTTGTCTTCAACCTCAGAACCTGTATGAACAACAACAACACGTGTTTTCTATCTCCAAATTCCTTTATCTTTTGCCAAATCTTGCAACATGAAACCTGTAGAGCTTGAAGCCACGATTCTAGACATATAAAGAAATCAATCTAACTCTCATAAATGAGAGAGAATTTCTTCTCCCCCAATTCCTGACCTAGTTTTTGTTCCATGTTCAGACATAAAATTCTCATAGACAACATAACATAAATGAAAACTAATTATATGGGCATGTTCAGGGCCATGAATGTGACATAATTTCTTCACAAATCTAAACCTAACAATGCCTGGATAGAGAGATAAGAGTTCATGAACTTACCTGTTCAGTTGGAATCGTGTGCAACAATGGGGATGCTTACAAGGCAATGTAATGATTTGTATAGCTTCCTTGATGTCTCAGGATGCTATTCCAACCTTTAGTTTGCTTGGAAACCAAGAGAATCGTGTTATGGTACTTCAACTGCAAAACAAAAAAATGAAAATGGTGATGTTAGCTAGGAATGTTACAGGTCGTGTTTAGGGCTTGGAACAGTTTCAAGGGATGATGTGGGATGTGTTTGAAGTGGTTTCAGCAAGGATGCACAAATGGATTGAGTTATGGAACTCAATCTGCAGCAGGTGCCCTGTTTTGGCAGTTCTATGGGGTTTCTGTGTTTGAGAAGGCAATGGAGATGGTTGGCTCGTGTTTTAGGTCAGGGTGGTTGTTTAGAATGTGTTCACAATCTTTGCTTAAGGTTGTCTTGGCTGAGATGAGAGTTAGTGTATGTTATGCAAGTTTTCTTTTTACTTAAGCAACAAAATGTCAAGTGGTGTTCTAGACTGATGCAGGCCCCCAATCTATGCTGCAACCTTCCCCCTTGATCAATGTGTTTTGCTTCTGAACTTGTGCCCAAAGATATGGCCTTGTACTTCTTGATTTGCAACTTTGATATAAAGCCATACTTTTCTAAAATGGATAATTAGCTTTTTCTATTTAAGGGTTAAACTTCCATGTAATGCTTAAACACATAAAACAAGGCCTTGGCACAATGAGTTAGCATTAAATTATTGAGTCCAAATGGGATATAGGACCTGTAATCAAGGAATGCAAGCTGAGTTCAAAATGGCACAAGTGTATGAACATGTAAATTGGCCATAAACAAAGTGAGTTTTTTCCAACTTGCCAAATTCGATTCTCCCTAATCATGAGGTTGTTTGATGAGTTCTTGGACATTTTGGAAAGCTTGGAATATGTACTACAATCCATCTTTGAAATGAAAATTGAAATTCCAAGTGGAAGCATGTGAAAAGTGGTCTTGAAGTTAGGCAAAAATCCTGCCTAAAATGGTTCAAAATTTCTCTAAGTTAAGAATGGTTTGGTACCCTTGTTCCAAAAATTGTAACTTGAGCTACAAGCTTCTTTTGAGGAAACTTTGTGAATCAAAGTTGTAGATTTTGCAATGGACTACAACTTTCATGTTTTGACTTTTCCTTGAATCCCAATCCATCTTGATGAGAAAGTGGGACAAAGTTAGGAAAAAATTAGGGTTTTTCATAACTTAGAAAAATTCTAAGTTATGAAAAATCTTCATTTCAAACCCTAATTTGCAATTCTTAATTTCTTGATGAACAAGTTTCATGATTTGGCATGTTTTGATGAAAAATGGATCTTGACACTTGATTTTGACCAAAAAGTCAAACTTTGACTTTTCAGTATACAGTCAAAATTGATCAATGGACTGGAAAATTCAACTGTCAATCTTGTGCATTTGGGATCTTTTGGACTTTTTGAGTATGTCAAGACAATTCCATGGGGTCCTTGAGTCCATATGTGAGCTTGGTTTGCCATTGGCTAGGTCAAACAGTCAAAAAATTGCCTTTGTGCAGTCAAAACCCTAAAAATGACCATTTTGCCCTTTTGGTGATCTGATCAAATTTCTTGTGGAATTGTGATCCAAACTTGACCAAATGGTTCATATGAGTTCATAATGTTGATGTGGGTCAATTTTCATGAGGTTTGACTGTCAATTGGCCACAGTTGACTTTTTCCTCAATACAGCTGATTTCTAGGTCAACTGTCCAATTGACTGGGCAAAATTTGGAATCAAGACTTGAAACTTGGTATGGATAAACTTGGGAGTCCAACATGAAGCATGAAAGTCATCTTAGGCATTTTAGGTCAAAATATCTTTGTGCAAACACAAACCCTAATTTGGGTCAACAGTGCAAGGAGAAGTCTTGAGCAGAGGAAACCCTAACTGGATCTTGAGCTCCAAGGGCCTTGTGATGAGAAAATGTTGAGAAGATGGGAGGGCAAATTTTGGGGTACAATAGTTGCCCCTATTCAATCTTCTTGAACCTGAAGAGTTAGATTGGCAAGTTTGCCTTTCGTGACTCGAGGGTAAAAGGAGATTGGACACTAGAGTGCCCGGAAATTTGCACTCGCATGTTGGAGTATCAGCAATGTGATGTCGGGAATGGGCTTATAGATGCCTTTTGGAGAGATGGTGGGTAGGGAGATGGGCTTATAGATGCCACCGGAAGGCGTGACAGAACCTTGTCGGGAATGGGCTTATAGATGCCATTTGGAAGTGTTGATCGCATAAGAGATTCCTTAGCGAGAACTTGTGTATTTTGAGAAAGGCAGATGTTTTCCTGGCTTGTTACAAGTATTGATCTTCAATCTCTTCATGCAGACATGCCCTGGCTAGATACAGGTGTCGAGTCTACAATCGGTTGCTCGCAGATATGCCCTGGCTGGATACAGGAATCGAATCTGGAATTGTTGTCAACAGATATGCCCTGGCTAGATACAGGAATTGAATCTGGAAATAATCGTCAACAGATATGCCCTGGCTGGATACAAGAATTGAATCTGGAAATAGTCGTCAACAGATATGCCCTGACTGGATACAGGAATCGGATCGGGAATTGTTGTCAACAGATATGCCCTGGCTGGATACAGGAATAGAATCTGGAATTAGTCGTCAATAGATATGCCCTGGCTGGATACAGGAATTGAATCTGGAAATAGTCGTCAACAGATATGCCCTGGCTGGATACAGGAATTGAATCTGGAAATAGTCGTCAACTGATATGCCCTGGCTGGATACAGGAATTGAATCTGGAAACTGATCACTCACAGATGTGCCCTGGCTAGATACAGGAATCAAATCTGGAATTGTGACAGTTGAAATTAGTTGTCTTTTGGGTTGTCTTTTTCCCTGAAAAGGCAAAACATCAGTTGTATGCAATGTCATGATGTATGAAATGCATGATGTCATGATGTTCAAAATGAGATAGTGTTGTATGCACTTTATCATGTATGTAAACAAGATGTATGAAATGTGAAATGTTTATGAATGTATTTTCGTCTAGGAAAATAAATCCTTGACGACCGGCCGGGGAATTAAATCCTGGGCTGACGTTGAAGAGTAGAGCTCTTTGCTTCCGCTGGGGATGCTGGTTGCAAGAATATATCGGTAGGAGAAGATGACTCTGTTGGGGAATAAACTTGTTTGAGAGATTACTCTGAGGGGAATTACTCTGTGGGAAGAGGTACTTCGCTGAAGTTTTGATGGGAGCTCCGCTGAGGATTTCAATGATGGACTCCGCTGGGGATGACAATGATAAACTCCGCTGGGGATTCTGTTGATAAGTTATGTTGGGGAACTTTGATGAACTCCGCTGGGGATAGGAAGAACTTTGCCGAGGACGATCTTCCGTGGTAATTAGCTGAGGATAACCCAGTTATAAGCCTTGGTGAGGAATAACTTTGAATAAATCCCGGGAGAGACGTCTGTACTTTACAGGGGACAAGCTTCCAGAATCTATTGGGGATAAGCTTCAAGACCTGCTGGGGATATGGATTCCAATTTTCCTGGGGAAACTTTCGGACTGTACTGGAAAATGATTCCACTGGGGTGTCTGGTATACCGCCGGGGATTAATCTTAGATCAAGGCTGCCAGGGATGCTTGCTGATGAATGCCTATACTCTGCTGGGGAAGGTTGATATCTTCTGGGGATACTCAACTTCCTTTAGACTGACCGTAGACTAACTCTGCTGGAGGAGAGTGTTGCTGACTTGCTAGGGAAACAGGGTGCCTATCGTAGGGCTGATGATAGACTAACTTTCCCTGGGGAGAGTATTGTTGAATCTTGTCCTACTCTATGGGGAGTTGAAATAACTTGGTCACATTCTTCAGTTGAATCTACCTTGGTACCTTGGCGGACAGAGCAACTAGACCGCCTGGACAACTCTACATTGCCCCTGTTTCTGATGTCACCTGTAATTAGTCTTTTGTTTCGTATGTAAGTATTTATGAATTAGCAATTTAATGTTAAATGCATATATCAAAAATGAACATTGGACGTTCTTCGCAAGACGAAACAGAAAAAAGGAAAAACAATTGGCAATTTGTTTGGAAAAGTGAACTTGTGTTGATTTTGAAATTTGCCTGTAAATAGGCTTTTTTTGTACAAGAGGCTGACGTCCTAGTAAGAGAACGCCGCCAAATAACACAAAGTTTATACAATTTGAAAAGGAAACAAAACAGCTATGTGAATAATATCCCCACTGGGTTCCAACTCTGCTATTGCCTTTATGTCTTCAAGCGTCTCATCACTTTGCTGTTTAACTAAAGATGAGGCTGATTGATCGATGCCGAAGTCTGAGTCCGATAGTTGATGCCGAATTCTGGATACAAAGTGATCCAATGAGACATAGTGTTACGCTTTATCCCTAACTTTTGCCTGGACCGCCCTTTCGGGTTTTCAGTCCACCGGGATACCCATTTTTGCCCAAGTCGCCTTTTCAGGTTTTCGACTTGCCGGGTTTACAGATTTTTTCATTTCATCCCTTATTTTTGCCCGAACCCTTTTGGTCCGCCGGGAAGCCCTTATTTTTGCCTAGGCATGTCAACCTAGCAGGTCTTTTATTCATGCGTAGTATCTTTTTACTATGTCTGCATTGGCGGGGTGAGGAAGGTCGTCACCATCCATGGTGGTCAGAATCATGGCTCCTCTTGAGAACACATGCTTAACCACAAATGGCCCTTCGTATGTAGGGGTCCATTTTCCCCTGGGATCACTTTGAGGAAGGATGATGCGTTTGATTACCAGGTCCCCAACTTGATACTCTTGTGGTCTGACTTTCTTGTTAAATGCCCTGATCATCCGTTTTTGGTACGTTTGACCATGACAAATAGCAGTGAGTCTCTTTTCGTCAATTAGGTTTAATTGATCAAGTCGAATCTGGATCCAGTCATCTTCACTCAAGTCTGCCTCCTTCATTATCCGGAGAGAGGGTATCTGGACTTCAATTGGCAAGACTGCCTCCATGCCATAGACCAAGGAAAAGGGTGTTGCCCCGGTTGACGTCCTTGCTGAGGTACGGTGCCCATGAAGAGCAAATGGTAACATTTCGTGCCAATCTTTGTAGGTCACTGTCATCTTCTGCACAATTTTCTTGATGTTTTTATTAGCCGCTTCGACAGCCCCATTCATCTTCGGCCGGTAGGGAGAAGAGTTGTGGTGCTGTATCTTGAATTGCTCGCAGAGCTCAGTGATCATCTTGTTATTAAGATTGGTACCATTGTCTGTAATGATTCTTTCCGGGACGCTGTACCGACAGACCAGGTTATGCCGAATGAAACGTGCAACGACGCTCTTGGTTACGGTGGCATAGGAAGCTGCCTCAACCCACTTTATGAAGTAATCAATTTCCACCAAGATGAAGCGATGCCCGTTGGATGTCGTCGGTCGGATCTCGCCGATCATATCAATGCCCCACATTGCAAAAGGCCAAGGTGCCGTCAGGACGTTCAGAGGAACCATAGGGATATGCACCTTATCAGCATAGATCTGGCATTTATGACAAGTTCGAGAATGTTGGTAACAGTCGGCTTCCATTGTGGACCAGAAATATCCTGCCCGAAGGATTTTCTTTGCCATGGTGTGTCCACTGGAATGTGTTCCAAATGTACCTTCGTGTAGTTCTATCATGATCTTCTCTGCTTCAGTTTTATCCACACAACGCAGTAGAGTTGAATCATGGTTTCGTTTGTAGAGAATGCCGTTGCTGAGGAAGAATTTGGCCGCAAACCTTCTCATGAACTTCTTGTCATTGACCGATGCGCCTTCGGGGTATTCTTGAGCTTCCAAATATCTCTTCACCTCATGATACCAGGGTTTCTCGATTACCTCTTCGGCCTCAAGATCGCAGCAGTATGCAGGTTCGTCCAACTTCCAGATAATGATCCGGGGAGCCTCGTTGTCCCATTTGACTTTGAACATTGAAGACATCATAGCTAGTGCGTCCGCTAACTGATTCTCCTCTCTTGGGAAGTGTTCAAAAGTTATCTCTTCAAAGTGGGGAAGAAAAGTCAACACATACTCCTTGTAAGGAATAAGATTCGGGTATTTCGTATCCCACTCGCCTTTGATCTGATTGATCACGAGAGCGGAATCTCCGAAGACACTCAGAAACTTGATCCTTAAGTCAATTGTAGCTTGAAGACCCATGATACATGCCTCATATTCTGCCATGTTGTTGGTGCAGTTGAAACACAGCCGGGCGGTGAGTGGAGTATGAGTACCTTTAAGGGATATGATCATAGCGCCGATGCCGTTACCCAAAGCGTTCGAGGCTCCGTCAAAATGCATAGACCATCGGGATCCTTCCTCAGGTCCTTCATCCGGTCCAGGTACTTCACAATCAGTTACTACCATGATATCTTCGTCCGGAAATTCAAAGTTCAATGATTGGTAATCGTCCACAGGTTGGTGTGACAAATGGTCTGCCAATACACTTCCGTTGATTGCTTTTTGAGTTGTGTATTGGATGTCATATTCTGTCAAGATCATTTTCCATCTTGCTATTCTTCCAGACAGAGCAGGCTTTTCGAATATGTACTTGATTGGATCCATTTTTGAAATCAGCAGAGTAGTGTGAGTCAACATATATTGCCTCAGCCGGCGAGCAGCCCGTACCAGAGCGCAGCAAGTTTTCTCGAGCAGTGAGTACCGAGTCTCACAGTCGGTAAACTTTTTGCTCAAGTAATAAATAGCGTGCTCTTTTCGGCCAGACTCGTCATGCTGCCCCAGCACACACCCCATCGAGTTGTCAAGTACTGTCAGGTATAGTATTAGAGGTCTCCCTTCAATCGGAGGCATAAGAATGGGTGGTTCTTGGAGATACTCTTTTATTTTTTCGAAAGCGGCCTGACATTCATCGTTCCAACGTACTACTTGATCTTTCTTCAGCAATTTGAAGATTGGCTCACAGGTAGCAGTTAGATGTGAGATGAATCGGGCAATATAATTCAGTCGTCCCAGAAAGCCTCTGACTTCTTTCTCTGTCTTGGGAGTCGGCGTCTCTTGTATGGCTTTCACCTTGGAAGGGTCCTCCTGAATACCTTTATCGCTTACAATGAAACCTAGCAATTTTCCAGACCTCACCCCAAAGGTGCATTTGTTTGGGTTCAACCTCAGCTTGTACAACTTCAGTCGGTCAAACAGCTTCCGTAGATGGTCAAGGTGTTCTTCCTCAGTTTGGGACCTTGCAATCATATCATCGACGTACACTTCAATCTCATGGTGGATCATATCATGAAATAAAGCAACCATGGCACGTTGGTAGGTTGCCCCAGCAATTTTCAACCCGAATGGCATGACCTTGTAGCAGAAGGTGCCCCACTGAGTCACAAAGGTAGTCTTTTCCATATCTTCAGGAGCCATCTTGATCTGATTATACCCTGAAAAACCATCCATGAAGGAGAACACCTTGTGTTGAGCAGTATTGTCAACAAGAACGTCGATGTGAGGTAGGGGGAAGTCATCCTTGGGGCTTGCCCTGTTTAGATCCCTGTAATCGACACACATTCTGACCTTACCGTCCTTCTTCGGCACTGGCACCACGTTGGCAACCCACTGAGGGTAAGAAGTCACTGCTAGAAACCCGGCATCGAATTGCTTCATAACCTCAGCTTTGATTTTCTCGGACATCTCTGGGCGCATGCGGCGGACCTTCTGTTTTACCGGAGGGCAGTCTTCCTTGGTAGGCAGATGATGAACTACAATGTCGGCATCCAAACCGGGCATGTCTTCATAAGACCAAGCAAAGATTTCCATGTAGTCATGCAGCATCTGGATCAATCGTTGTTTCACGCTAAGCTCTAGATTGGCACCAATCTTGACTTCTTTTCTATCTGTCTCAGTACCCAGGTTCACTGTTTCCACCGGCTCTTCATGCGGCTGAATGGCCCTCTCTTCCTGGAGTAGCAGTCTTACGAGTTCACCAGGCACTTCGCAATCATCTTCACCTTCGTCTTCGGCTAAGTTGATCAGATTTTCGAAGTCATAACTGGCAGTAGCAGAGCTGTTACCAGTGAGATCCAGAGTGGATTGGAACCTGTATAAGTGAGTGTGTGTAAATATAGCTGTTTTGCAATATATAACATAGAAAGAAAAAGTGCACAAGGTTTGAAATGCAACAAACGTCCAATGTTTTGATTAATGATATATGGAAATGTCATACAAAAAGCCCTCACAAATGGAGCTACGGTGCCCCGGGTAGGACACCGAGCCAATAAAAGTTTCAACATATTGTTTGTTACAAATTGAAAACAAAAGAGTTCATTACTGCGTGACAAATGTAATAGGTGTAAAATCCTTTGCCGTCCAGTTGCTTGGTCCGTTGTTGGTTGTTGGATAGATCCAACCGTCAAATTCTGCTTCCTCTACGTCCTCCTCGATAGCATTCACCCTTGGGTTGGTGATGAACACCGGAGCCTTTCTGATCCTTTCTTTGCGAACAGCCCTCTGAGCCTCTGCAGTGAAGCCCAGCCCAAACTTGTCGGTCTTTTGAGTGAATTCAGGAAGTTGACCCCATTTTGCGCATTTGCCTTTCTCAATCACTGCCCGAGCATCCTTCAGGGAAGCCATCTTCAGAGGAAAGTCTTCTTCAACCACTGTCTCAGCTGACGCCAATGTTGGAGGTACCTCCTCAAAATGTTGAAAGGGGGTTTCAATAAACTCCCCGTCCATCTCAATATACCGGAATGAATTCAAGTGACTTACCATGTATTCCTCCTCACCCTGCAGAGTAACAATCTTCCCTTTGACAGGGTATTTGAGCTTCTGGTGTAGAGTGGATGTTACCGCCCCGGCCTTGTGAATCTAAGGTCGACCCAACAAGCAGGAATAAGTTGGACGAATATCCATTACATAGAACGTTGAGTCAAAGACTTGGGAACCCACACGGATAGGAATGTCTACCTCACCGTGCACCATCCTCTTAGAACCGTCGAAGGCTCTAACAATGATGTTACTAGGCTTCAATTCCAGGCCCTCACAATCCAACCGATCTAAGGCCTTCTTGGGCAATACATTCAGGGAAGAACCGGTATCCACCAACACGTGTGCGAGAGTAGTGCCCCTGCATTCTATAGAGACATGCAGGGAATCATTGTGGTTCTTTCCCTTGGCGGTAAGGTCAGCATCCGAGAACCCCAAACCATTGTCAGCTGTCAAATTAGCCACACAGTAAGTGAATTGATCTGCAGATGTCTCTTGCGGCACATGGGCCGTTTTCAGAAATGAAATCAGGGCCTTGGCGTGGGCCTCTGAGCACAGCAGCAATGATAGCATAGAGATTTTGGAGGGGGTATGCCCCAGCTGTTCAACGACATTGAATTCACTCTTTTTAATGATTTTAAGGATTTCCTCCATCTCTTGTTGGGAGGCTTCAACAACGGTCTTCTTTGGTGCCTCCGTCCGGGCAGGCAAATCGGTAGCAACTTCTTTGCCCCGAGCATCAGAGGACTCGGCGGCAGTAGTAGACACAGGAACTTGATTTGGAACATGCACACTTGCGGGTGTGATGATAAGAGGTTTTCGGATAACTGGTGGTGCAATGTCAGGCGAGAAAAGCCTGCCACTGCGAGTAATCTTGGTGGGACCAGTGATGTTACTGATATTGGTACCGGTGTTGAACTCCTGCTTCACTCCAAGCACATACACGTCTGCCCCATAGTGCCATGGGACAGCCTTGTCAGATTCATAGGGGAGGGGCCCCGGAACAGTAATGGTAATGGGTGCAACAGACATAATTTGGACTGGCTTCCTCGGGGGAGCCTTGGTAGGATTGTTGAAAATTGTGACGACAGATACTTCTTCAGTGGAAACAAACGGAACAGCAGTTTTCTTGAACAGAATTTCTTTGCTATCCATCAGGCTTTGGATGCCTGATTTCAGCAGCGGACAACTGGTAGGGATAACAGCACACAGGAGGCAACCCTTGCTACAACCCGGAAATAAACCGGCTAGTAGTAGGTTCCTCTTAACAGTCAATAGAGGGGTAGCAACATCATTCACCGAAACAGCATACAAATCTCCCTCAATGGCATTCACTCTATGCTGGGGCATAGGAGCAGTTACAACATTTGGCCTCTCAGGCGCCTCAAACTGAATTTCCTTCGCGTCAATAAAGTCTTGGACCTTATTTCTCAGGGGCCAACAATCATCAGTAGTATGCCCGGGGTTATCAGAATGATAAGCACAACGGGCATTTGGGTTATACTTAGGAGATGCAGTATTCACGACCTTCGGAGCCTCTTTGATGGTCACCAAGTTGGTTGATAGCAGTTGCGGTAAGATTTGTGACAAGGTCATACTCAGCCGAGTGTATTGCCTCTTGGGCCTCTCACCCCTTTGTTGATTGTACTGCTGAGGAGCAGCAACAGGTTTTGAAATTACCAAGGCATTAACGGCTTGGTGGTGTTCTGGCTTGATTTGTCTTCTAGGACCATAGACGGCACTAGCTTCCTTCTTGAAAGGCTTTTTCTCAGTACTTGCGGCGGCACTTTTCTGTATCTTTCCTGACCTGATGCCAGCTTCTATCCTTTCACCCGTCAGGATCAAATCTATAAACCCAGCGGAGGAATTACCAACCAGATGATTGAAGAATGGACCAGACAAGGTCCCTAGAAACATGTCAACCAGTTCACGGTCAGTCAATGGAGGCTGCACCCTGCCAGCCAAATCTCTCCATTTTTGCGTATATTCTTTGAATCCTTCGCCCGTTCCTAAAGACATACCCTGAAGTTGGGTACGCGTAGGAGCGAGGTCAGAATTGTATTGATATTGTCTATAAAATGCGGTAGCCAAATCTTCCCAATGTCGGATACTGGTTCCATCTAGCTGATAGAACCACTCAAGCTGTGACCCCGAAAGGCTATCTTGGAAGAAGTGGATCCAAAGATTTTTGTCTGTCGTGTAAGGTTGGATCTTCCTTACGTACGATCTGAGATGCAGCTTTGGACAGGAAGCCCCATCGTATTTTGCAAAGGCAGGCGCCTTGAACTTGTGTGGGATTACCACCCCTGAAGATAACCCTAAATCTCTGAAATCCAGCCCCGGCACATTTTGAATCTCCATGGCACTCAAGCCGTCCTCTAATTGCTTGTATCTGTCAGCAGCGGGAGGGTATTGTTCGTCATTGTAATCCGTCTCGTTGTCAGAGACTGCAGGAGTAGGAGCCCCTCCCCCTTGGGGATTGTCTTTCTCTGCAGAGGAAGTAGTTGGATCAGCCTCGTTATGGAGTGTGTTCCCAAACCTGCGTCCAGTATTGAACAACGCAGTCCTCTTCTTCTTCTTCTTCTTTAGGAGCAGAGACTTCAACTCTTGTTGACCTTGGGCCAGGCTCATGACCATCTCTTGAAACTGGGCACTCTAGGCCTGGAGGGCCTTGATAGCTTGCTCACTGGATGATTCTGGATTCATGATGACTGTTCGAAATAAACAGCGAAGAAGATTAAGCAACTTGTAGAAAAAGGGTACCTGTTATGCACATGATGCATGAGATGCTATCTATGCAATGCATTCAAGGATTTTAGAAATTCACAATTGTTGCAGACAAAAATAACGCACGTCATATTAATAAGAAGAAATTTGTTAGTACATAAGTGCCCCATGGGAAAATATTACAAAAATAACTTCTCAAGGTAAAAAGACGTTGCGCATCCTCTTTGGCGCAATGTAGGTGTAGAGGGCCTATTGCTCATGGAGTCGGCGGGTGAGCTCTAGAACATTCTTTTCGCTGGCGTAGAAGCTGGCTTCAAAAGTGTTTCGTTCCTCCTTGAGTTGGATCCAACTCTTCTGCATCTCCTCCCACGATGTAGGCATGTCAGGATGTAGGATGGTGTAGGGAACCTCTCCTTCCTTGACGGGCTCTTTAATCACAGGGAGAACATGAGGATAAGGCATCATTAGACTCTGGGCTCGGGCTCGTACCCACTTGAGATAAGGTTCAAGAGGGATGGAGTTCTTGTGCCCAAGTGTCTCGCTATCAACCTTGTTGGGCCTCCCCCAAGCTCTGATGAATCTTTGGCGAAGTCCTTGCGCATCGTTGTCGAAGTTAAAAACTAGGTCAGGAATCAACATGTCGTGAGGGCCATCTCTTCGTGCATATCCAAATTGCCTCAAATCTAGGCAAGGGTTGTAGGTGATACCTCCTCTGATTCCAAGTAAAGGAACATTAGGAAACTCTCCACAACGATCGACGATGATGACATTTTCTCTGGACCGAGAACACCAATGTACATCAGAGTGAGTAAGAGTCATCAACCGTTGGGACCACCTTGAGCCTTGGTCATTCTTCAAGACAGATTGTGGAAGGTGCAAAATAAACCACCTTGCAAGGAGAGGAGTACAGCACATGAGAACACCCCTCTTTCTCATTGTTCGTGTGTAAAATGAGTGAAGGATGTCCCCAAGTAATGTTGGTATTGGATTTCTGGAAAAGAAGATTTTGACGGCGTTGACCTCTACAAGCTGGTCAGGATTTGGGAACAAGACCAACCCATAGATAAGGAGTGCCACAATTTCTTCAAAGGCTTGTAGGTCCAATGAATTCCAACATTCTTGTGCCTTCTCAAACAAGAATTTTTCTAAGAAGCCTTTGACACCGCTTCTAGTTTCCCAGTGCCCCTTGATGTCAGAAGGTTGTAGATGTAATGCTCGAGCAACATCTTCCGGCTTTGGTTCCTTTTCTGTACCGTTGAAAGGTAGTTGATTAAGGATAGGAATTCTCAAGAGTTGAGAAAATTCTTCCAAAGTGGGCACCAACTGGTAGTCGGGGAAAGTGAAACAGTGGTGAAGAGGGTCAAAGAACTGGAATAGCACTTTCATCATGTCCTCTTCAATGTTGGTGTTGACTAAGCTGAGCAGTCTACCATGTCTTTCACTGAAGGATGAGCTTTCCGGAATCCTTGATGTGAGCTCCTTGAGTTGAGGAGAGATTCTCACAAGGTTGACTTGGATGGTTTTTCTGTGAGGAATTTCCATGACCTACAAAACAAGAACAAAGATGAAGATCTAAACCCTTGAGGTGGTCAGTAAATGCATATGATGATTTATGATGTTCATGATGTATGCACAAACATGTGTACAAGCAATTCACACTAAACCCTAGTTTCAGGCTTGCATGGGGTTTCATAGGTAAGTACCCTCTTGAGTGTAGTTGGCTTAAAAACCTATCCTATAAATAGTAACCGGGTTCTAAGGAGCTCAATATCACTGGATTGTTTTCATTGTTCATTGTTTCGGTTTAGCCACTTAACTAGCGACCAAAATATTCCAAGAAAACAACCCTCAATGAGTGTAGTATCGAGTATCTACCAACTTCAGACTGCACCAAAGCCGGTCATCTCACTACCCCTAATAAAAGGCCAAGATGGTCAAGTAAGGTTCTAGGTCATTAGTGCTTAGTGACATCACTCAGCGGCCCCGTACTCTCCTTGATTGAACTCAAGGGTTACCGGTACTCACAAATATGTCGCACTAATTTAGCTATTGCTTCGACCGTGTTGGTATACCCCGCACAGTTTACACAACGTATTGCTATCTATGAATGTTTCCCAAAATCCGGGTGTAGGATTGTAAACCCAAACAAGAGAGCCAAGATATAAAGCAATCAAGACAAACAATTATTCATGCAAGAGGGTGATCTAAGCCCTAAGGTTACTCCACTTAAAAGTTATTCCCCAGCAGAGTCGCCAGTTTTGTGATACGGTAGGAGAACTGACTTGAGGTTTTGCGTTTGTTTTCGCAAATGTTTCGGTTGAGCAAGAGTCGCCACCGACTTTTTATTTTATCCTAAGGAAAGGTTAAAAAGCACAGCAAAAACCTTTGAGATGTTTTCTTGGGTTCGGGGAGTAGATTATAGAAAGGGAAGGTATTAGCACCCTTTCTATCCATGGTTATCCATGGGCTCTTAGTTACTTGCTTAGATCAACTTGCCTTAATTTTCAATTGTTTGAAATGGTGCTTTGTGTGTGTGGGTTTGAAAGTGTTTTGAAAAGAGGCCAATGTGGTGGCAACCTTTGTAATGATCCATGTTGGGATGTATACAAAGGTGTATGTCTTTTGAAAAGTTTTCAATGTTTTTTGAAAGTTGTTTTGAAAGTGTGTTGTGATGTGTGTTTTGAAAAATAGGCAAGTGTTTTTATTTTGCAAGTTGGCAAGTAACCAAGAGCTATCTACCCTAAATTTACTCAAAGATCTTTGCTATGTTTTTAACCCTTTTAACAATTTTATTCTACCATTATATTTGGTGGACAATCTTGTGTTAGGATGTGAACAGGACGGGCGCGGGTCATCGTTTAGACCATGATTGCAATGGTGCCAAGTATCTTTGGGCAGTTTTTCTTTTAAGGGACTTGATCATTTTTAGGCAACTTTTGAAAGCGTCATCGAGGGACTATGATCATTTGATTGTTTTGTTTTTGCCAAAGACACCCAACATGCAATATGGCCCATTATTGAAGGCAACAAGTGGAATACCCTAGGGGTGCAAGTGTGATTAGTGTTGTCCATTTTCATGCTTGTTTATCTTGAATTTAGGTCAAACTATTTTGGTTAATTGATTTGCATACAAACCCTAATTCTAACATGGCATAATTATAAAGCTTTAAAGTGCGAAAAAATAAAGTTCCTAAGTTATTACAACACAATATATGGGAAGGGGGGTACAAATGTTCAAATGAGGGTATTTTGACAAGAATTAAAACCCTAGACTATTACAATCCAAACGGAATTATACAAATTATTTAATATGCAATAATTAAATAAAATAAGATAAATATGCAAGATGCAAAAAATGATTTTTTATGTGTATGTAAAAAGTGTTTTTTATGTGTCAAGGAAACAAAAATAAAAAGTATTAATTTTTTTGGGTATTTTTTATGTTTAGGGAAAAAACCCTAATTTTCACAAATAAAAGTATTTATTGTATAATATATTTAATATTTATTAATTATATACAAAAAATAAATAAAAGAAAAATATATGAAAAAAAGTAACTTTTAAGTTAAATATTAGTAAAAAATAAAATGTATTATTATGTTATGTTTTTAACCTAAATGTATTAATAAATACCTAAATATTTATAATATTCACTAAATACTAAATATATATATATATATATAAATAATAATATTTAATATTTTAAAAAATGTATTTTTATTATAAAATGTTTTCAAGAGATAACATAAAATAAAATCAGAAATAAAATATGTGTGTATTATTTTTTGTATTGAAAAATAAAAATATGCTTATTTATTTATTTACAAAGAAACCTAATAAAACCAAATAAATATCAAAATAAATGCAAAAAAATATGGAAAAATGTTTTTAATGTCTTTTATGATTTAAACAAAAATATGGAAATAAAATCAAAAAGAAAAAATGGAAAATAACAAGTATATCTAAAAATGGGCCAGGGGGGTTCAAAAGTGAAAACAAGGTGCAAATAGGAAAATGAAACAGGCCCAGCCCATGAAGACTTTGTCTTCAACCTCAGAACCTGTATGAACAACAACAACACGCGTTTTCTATCTCCAGATTCCTTTATATTTTGCCAAATCTTGCAACATGAAACCTGTAGAGCTTGAAGCCACGATTCTAGACATATAAAGAAATCAATCTAACTCTCAGAAATGAGAGAGAATTTCTTCTCCCCCAATTCCTGACCTAGTTTTTGTTCCATGTTCATACATCAAATTCTCATAGCACACATAACATAAATGAAAACTAATTATATGGGCATGTTCAGGGCCATGAATGTGACATAATTTCTTCACAAATCTAAACCTAACAATGCCTGGATAGAGAGATAAGAGTTCATGAACTTACCTGTTCAGTTGGAATCGTGTGCAACAATGGGGATGCTTACAAGGCAATGTAATGATTTGTATAGCTTCCTTGATGTCTCAGGATGCTATTCCAACCTTTAGTTTGCTTGGAAACCAAGAGAATCGTGCTATGGTACTTCAATTGCAAAACAGAAAAATGAAAATGGTGATGTTAGCTAGGGATGTTACAGGTCGTGTTTAGGGCTTGGAACAATTTCAAGGGATGATGTGGGATGTGTTTGAAGTGGTTTCAGCAAGGATGCACAAATGGATTGAGTTATGGAACTCAATCTGCAGCAGGTGCCCTATTTTGGCAGTTCTATGGGGTTTCTGTGTTTGAGAAGGCAATGGAGATGGTTGGCTCGTGTTTTAGGTCAGGGTGGTTGTTTATAATGTGTTCACAATATTTGCTTAAGGTTGTCTTGGCTGAGATGAGAGTTAGTGTATGTTATGCAAGTTTTCTTTTTACTTAAGCAACAAAATGTCAAGTGGTGTTCTAGACTGATGCAGGCCCCTAATCTATGCTGCAACCTTCCCCCTTGATCAGTGTGTTTTGCTTCTGAACTTGTGCCCAGAGATATGGCCTTGTACTTCTTGATTTGCAACTTTGACATAAAGCCATACTTTTCTAAAATGGATAATTAGCTTTTTCTATTTAAGGGTTAAACTTCCATGTAATGCTTAAACACATAAAACAAGGCCTTGGCACAATGAGTTAGCATTAAATTATTGAGTGCAAATGGGATATAGGACCTGTAATCAAGGAATGCAAGCTGAGTTCAAAATGGCACAAGTGTATGAACATGTAAATTGGCCATAACCAAAGTGAGTTTTTTCCAACTTGCCAAATTCGATTCTCCCTAATCATGAGGTTGTTTGATGAGTTCTTGGACATTTTGGAAAGCTTGGAATGTGTACTACAGTCCATCTTTGAAATGCAAATTGAAATTCCAAGTGGAAGCATGTGAAAAGTGGTCTTGAAGTTAGGCAAAAATCCTGCCTAAAATGGTTCAAAATTTCTCTAAGTTAAGAATGGTTTGGTACCCTTGTTCCAAAAATTGTAACTTGAGCTACAAGCTTCTTTTGAGGAAACTTTGTGAATCAAAGTTGTAGATTTTGCAATGGACTACAACTTTCATGTTTTGACTTTTCCTTGAATCCCAATGCATCTTGATAAGAAAGTGGGACAAAGTTAGGAAAAAATTAGGGTTTTTCATAACTTAGAAAAATTCTAAGTTATGAAAAATCTTCATTTCAAACCCTAATTTGCAATTCTTGATTTCTTGATGAACAAGTTTCATGATTTGGCATGTTTTGATGAAAAATGCATCTTGACACTTGATTTTGACCAAAAAGTCAAACTTTGACTTTTCAGTATACAGTCAAAATTGATCAATGGACTGGAAAATTCAACTGTCAATCTTGTGCATTTGGGATCTTTTGGACTTTTTGAGTATGTCAAGACAATTCCATGGGGTCCTTGAGTCCATATGTGAGCTTGGTTTGCCATTGGCTAGGTCAAACAGTCAAAAAATTGCCTTTGTGCAGTCAAAACCCTAAAAATGACCATTTTGCCCTTTTGGTGATCTAATCAAATTTCTTGTGGAATTGTGATCCAAACTTGACCAAATGGTTTATATGAGTTCATAATGTTGATGTGGGTCAATTTTCATGAGGTTTGACTGTCAATTGGCCACATTTGACTTTTTCCTCAATACAGCTGATTTCTAGGTCAACTGTCCAATTGACTGGGCAAAATTTGGAATCAAGACTTGAAACTTGTTATGGATAAACTTGGGAGTCCAACATGAAGCATGAAAGTCATCTTAGGCATTTTAGGTCAAAATATCTTTGTGCAAACACAAACCCTAATTTGGGTCAACAGTGCAAGGAGAAGTCTTGAGCAGAGGAAACCCTAACTGGATCTTGAGCTCCAAGGGCCTTGTGATGAGAAAATGTTGAGAAGATGGGAGGGCAAATTTTGGGGTACAACACATATCAACAAACTTGAATTAATTCAAGTGACTTACCATGTACTCTTCTTCATCACAAACCGTAACAACCTTTCCTTTCACGGGATGTTTCAGCTTTTGGTGTAAAGTGGAAGTAACGGTGCCTGCCCCATGAATCCAAGGGCGTCCAAGTAAGCAGGAATAAGCCGGATGAATGTCCATCACATAGAATGTAGAGTCTAAGACCTGTGAACCTACTTGTATCGGGAGATCCACCTCTCCGTGCACCATCCTCTTTGAACCGTCAAAAGCATAGACCACAATATCACTGGGTTTCACCATAACCCATTTACAGTCAAGCCTGTCCAGAGCACCCTTCGGTAGAACATTCAACGAGGAACCTGTGTCAACGAACACATGTGCTAAGGTAGTTCCCCTGCACTCCATAGAGACATACAGGGCCTTATTATGGTTTCTTCCTTCAGGAGTCAGGTCAACATCAGAAAATCCTAGCCCATTACAAGTCATTAGGCTAGCAACATAGTTTTCAAACTGATCACCATAAATTTCTTGGGGCACGTGAGCATATTTCAAGAACTTCACCAAGGCATGAGCATGGGCTTTATAGCACAACAATAGGGATAAATGGATATCTTGGAGGGAGTTTGTCCCAGCTGTTCAACAATCTTGTAGTCACTTTTTCGGATGATCTTTACTAGTGTGACGATAGTCTTCGGAGAGATTTCAAGAGAAAAAACTCTTCCACTTCTAGTAAATTTACTGGTCCTAGTAATATTGTCAATGTTGGGATCATCAACTTCAGTAAATTAACTTTCAATAGTCAATGGTTCTTTCTTGACGCCTTGGTAGTAGACGTCGGCCCCATAATTCTAAGGGATATCTTGTCAAAGGAATATGAGAATGGTTTGGGTGCGGTGATTATCATATGAGTGACTCTAGGTTCATCCATAATCTTCATAGATCTTTTGGCAGTGATCTTTATAGGTGTGCCAGAAATAACAGATACGTCATCAAACCCCAAGTCTTGAAACGAATTCTTCATAGAAGGGATTCTCTCAACTAGAATTACATGGTTATTCATCAGCCACTGGATACCTTCTTTCAGCAGTTTGCAGGCGCTGGGTTAGGTTGCACAGCAGTAGCACCTTTCAATGCAACTTGGAAATAAATCGGCTTGCAGCAGATTCTTCTTAATAATTATCAGGGGAGTAATCAAGTCACTTACAACAAAAACATATGAAACATCATCAATAGTACTAATGCCTTTGTTGTTCCTAGGCATTGGTGCAGTAATCACATTGGGAGTCTTGGGAGGATCAAATTCAATTTCTTTGGAGTCAATTATATCTTGAATTTAATTTTTCAAGGCCAAGCAACTATTTGTGTCATGTTCGGGACTATTGGAATGATAAGCACATCTTACATTAGGATTGTACCGAGGATAGGAGGTGTTGGGATTCTAAAGAGAATCTCTTAACGTTATTAACTCCGCCTTCAATAGATGTTGTAATGCCTGAGACAATGGCATACTGATCTTGGTAAATTGTCTTCTTGGTGCGTCTAACCTACGTTGATTGCCTTGTTGATGTTGCATTGGTGTAGGATGAGAAATTAGCACTGCCTCCACAGATTTGTTATGATCACCTCTACCACGACCCTTTTGGCCATACGCAACATTAACTTATTTCTTACTGTTGAACATCTTCTTCACAGTACTTGAAGACGCAGCCACCTGAATTTTTGCGCTTCGGATTCAACCTTTAACTCGTTCCCCTGTTAATTTTTGTGCTTCAGATGTTTGAAGAAAGGACATGTCAAAGTTCCCATAAACATGTCAACTAGCTCCCTATCAGACGGAGGAGGTTGAACTCTTCTTGCTAGATCTCTCCACCTCTGGGCATACTCTTTTAAGCCTTCATTCGAGCCCATAATCATACTTTGTAATTGCACATGAGTTGGTTCAAGGTCAACATTATATTGGTAATGTTTATAAAAGGCAGCAGTTAAGTCTTCCCAAGTACATATATTGGTCCCTTCCAACTGATATAACTATTCTAGCTCTGTCCTAGATATGCTCTCTTGAAAGAAATGCACCCATAACTTCCTATCAGTAGTGTGTGGTTTAATCTTCCGGACATATAACCTCAGATGAAGCTTTGGACAAGAAACACCGTCATACTTCCAAAAGTAGGGACCTTGAATTTGTGAGGGATAACAACTCTCGAAATTAGACCCAGTTCTTCGAAACCTAGCCCAGGAACTCTTTGGATCTCCATATCATTTAGACGATCCTCCAGCTGTTTGTACTTTTGATCAGCAGGAGGATATTGTTTTTCTAAAAAGTCTTCTTCATCAGAATACTGGCCAGAACCAAAGTTGCTTCCCCTCTCAGCCTTCACACTCTTACCATCTTCACCCTGGTTATCATCTTTGTTTGATGGGATGTCACAGTCTTGAGCTTTCTTGGGATAACCCCTGAACCTTCTTCCCATGTTGAGAATGCCGATTGGTTTCCTTGTCTTTTTCTTCCTCTCTTTGGTGATGAGGGTCTTCAGCTCTTCCTGCCCCTTGGCTAAGTTCAGGAACATTTGTTGGAATTGAGTGTTTAGAGCTTGAAGATCTTTGACGGTTTGTTTGAGATCCATATTTTACTGAAATAAACACCAAGAAGATGAGAAAACCTGTCTAGAAAGTACCTGTTATGTAATGAGATGCATGATATGTAGATGCAAATGCAATATTTTCAAGGATCTTGCAGGGTAAAAGAGATTAAGAAGGAATCTTGGTTACAACTTTGACTTGTGGGATTTCGAGTCTTTATTTTTGGTGTCCTTCTATTAGAATCAAGATCACCATATCGAGTGGGTCCTAGCCTTTGACTCAAAGAACGTATTTTGATCCTTGACGGTGTCTAGCTAGAGGAAAATAAGTCATCTTTCCCTCTTGTTAATAGTCTGACTTTAAAATAATCTTGCAACAAAGATCCCTAAGATCCTTGAAATGGTTAGTAGAATGCCATGTCGGGTGTTATAATGTCATGATATTATGTTTATGTTTAAACAAATAGCAAACACAAAAAAATCACACAAGAGCCTTAGGTTTAAAGGCTTGCATGAGGTCCATAGGTAACCTTTTCTCTTGAAGTTAAGTTGGCTCAACCTGTTCTAAAATAGTAATCAGGTTCTAGAAATCTCAGATCACGGATGTTTCTAAAAGGTTTTATTTTAGTATAACAACTGATTTGCCACCAAAACAATCCCGCGAGTCGAATCTCAATGAGTGTAGCATCGAGTATCAACCAACTCTAGACTACACCAAAGTCGGCTATCTCACTACCTTCTAATGACCAAGATGGGTCAATTAAGGTTCTAAAAGTAATTTAATGCTTATGACACCACACGGAAGCCTAATGTTATCCTCGACTGACTCAATAAACATCGGTTGAAACCAAAGTGTCACACTAATGTAGCCATCACTTCAACCATATCGGTCTATGCTGTATAGTTTCCATGATGTATTGCTACCTACCTAAGGCATCCCTAGATCCGGGTGTACAATCTTTGCATGAATTTAAACCCAAGCAACCCTTAAAGATAAAGAAAGCAATTCAAACAAATAAATCAAATAAAGTGATCTAGACTCTAAGGTATTGCCTCTTTTTAAGTATTTCGCCAACAAAGTCACCAGTTCTGCAATACGGTGGAAGAACTGACTTGTTTTGCATTTTATCACAAATCTTGTGGATAGAAAGAGTCGCCACCGACTTTTATTTTATCCAATAAGGAAAGGGTGAAAAGAACAGGAAAGACCTCTAAAGATTTTGAGTTCAGGGGGTAGGTTCTAAAATGGGAAGGTGTTAGCACCCTTTTCATCTGTAGTTATCTACGGGCTCTTAATTGCTTAGCTCACTTTGAAAATTTGCTTTTTTGTGTAAGTGTTTGAAAAATATTTTGATAATGCCAATGTAAGGCGAACTTTGTAATGATTCTTGTATCAGTCCTCAAGAATGCGTACAAAGTGTTCTGAAAATATTTGTTTTCAAAGTGAGGTGTGAAAAGTATTTTAGAGAAAAATTTATGAGCAAGCGATTAAAAGTATCCTACCCACTCAAGGTTGTCCTTGTAATTTTCCTCCTCCTTTAGAGACAATGCTATTTTTACCATTAGTTGGTAGGTAGCCCTATCTATTGGATGTGAAGGGACATCGAGGGTCATCGTACGGTCATCGAAGGCAACTTATAAGGATGCTTTAGGAGTTTCATAAGGGACTAGATCATTTTTTGAAAGGCAACATTGAAGGGTCATCGAGGGACTATGATCTTTTATTCGAGGGTCTTTTCTAAAGCATCCCTACGTTCGAGGAACGTGATTGTTATTTTTCCGAAGGCAACAGAGGGAGGTAATCCTAGAGGTGCAAGTGTGGAAGTGTGTTGATTCGGTTATGCTTACCTTGAGATTAGGGTTTTCTAGCGTTCATTTTTATCTTTCCATATAAACCATAATTACTAAGCAGTAATATAGCAAATATAGTAGCAGAAAAAATAAAGTGCGGAAACGTAAACCTAGACTATTACAACGCTTTGGGGCAGATACATAATAAAGGTGCGAGAAAATAAAATGCGGAAATTAAAACCTACAATTATTACATCCCGGAGCAATTACATGATAATAGGAGAGATCGAGAAATAAAATCCAGGCTATTACATTCCCGAAACCTATACAGTCAATCTAAGAAATATTAAAATAAACCTAAAAATTCTAACTGATTTTAAAATTGCAAAAAAAAATTTAATTAATTAAATTAAAGGGTTAATTAAAGAAAAACTAAAACCTAATTAATTTTAACTAATAAAAAGGTTAATTTTTTTAAAAAAAAGGGGTTAATTAAAAAACCTAAAACCTAATTAATTAGGATTTTAAAAAAGGTTTTATTTTTAGGTTTTGTTAAAAATGATTAAGATTAAGAAGGAATTAGGGTTAAGGAAGAATGACAAACAAGGTTAGAAAATTGAAAAAACATGAAAAATGATAGGGGTGGGTGTTGAACCCACGCCCTTTTCCTTACAAGCGCCTCCCTTTGCCATCAAGAAAACGCTGCTTTTGTGTTAGCAAAATAGGTATTAGGCAAAGTATAATAGAAACCTGCAAAAATTGAGAAAACATGAAGAAAAGTGTCAAAAGGTAGGGATCGAACCCACGCCCTTCTATAAAAATGTATTATCATGCGTGCGCTTGCCACTAAACCATGCTTCTCATATGGTATATTAGTGAACACAATAAAATATATAATAAAACAAATAAATGGGTCGGAGAGGCGCCGGAGCCGTAGCTCTGGTCGTCTTCTCCTGCGAGATTCTTTCTCGATTCCTGCGAAATAGTGCACATTAGTAGTAAAATAGAAACCTACCCCCCTAAATCAATGGTTGCGAGTTCAATGGTTCCATCCCTTCATCCTAAAAAGGCATGTATATAGATATAGGAACATAATGCTCCCTCATGACCTAACTATGGCATACTCTGATTCCTGCGTCAAAACTTAAAAGCAATGGATCTAAAACGTTCCAAACATCATTATGAACGTGTACATATGCTTAAAAATGGTTTTTAATGTGTTAACTTAAGTGTATGTGATCAAGAAATCTTACCCATCTGGTTGACTTGAGGTGGTGACTCCGGGCATGAACAAGCTTGCTTATGGGCTTGGTAGTGATCATAGGAACTTTAGGGATGCATTTAGATGCTTGGTTTTGAATGAAGGAGGCTGCAAATAGGGTTTTGTGTTTGCCCTAGTTTTTAATAATTTTTAGAATTTCAGAATATTGATCTTTGCAAGTTTTTCTCGTATCAGGTTTTATGGTATGAATGAAGAATATATAGAGCCTGAATTAGGTCAAAAAGATTGGGCTTGGACCTTTGTATGAAAGCCTCTTATTTATTTAATTTATTTTGAATTTTAAATAAATAAATAAAAAATAAATAGAATAAAAATCCAAGGGGTGTATGAATGGATTCAGAAGTTCATTATGAGGTTTACAACTTTCTTGGACCATGAAACATAAACCCAATAGCCCAAAAATTCAAGTTTGCTCAATTTTGGTTTCATGCATTTTCTCAAAATTGTCTAACTTGCACCAATCATAACTCTCTCAATTTTTATCATATAAAGGTGATCTTTGACTTTTCGGAAAGCTTAAGATGTCCTATACAATCTCTATGTCGATCATTTTTCCATTTGGAGTCTTTATCTTGATGTAAGTTTCCTTGACAAAAAGTGTCTTTTTATTGACTTTTAAATTGACCTATAATGTATTGGTCCATATCTCTCAAATGAAGCATTTTTTGGACTTGAGCTTAGGGTCACAAAGATGTATAGAATTGAATTTCCTTCTAAATGTGCTTTGGTTGAGAAACATATGATGAAGCATGTGAAAGTTATGCTTGGTCAAAGTTCAGTTGACTTCTCCTTAAGAAAACCCTAATTTAGTAACTTTTGACTTTTAATAAATCTTGAGTTTTCTTGATGAGTCATGATCAACCCTTTATCAAATGATGAATATGACTTGAAAATCTTGATGTTGACCAAAAATTATGAAGTTTGATTGTATGTTGACCATAATTGACTTTTAGCCATCTGAGCAATTGACTGACCAAACTTGTGTTGCAAGGCTTGAAATTTGGCATGAGTATTCCTTGATACATATGAGAAACCATGAAATTCACTTAAGGCATATTAAGCTCAAATTTTCTTGAGAAAAGTGAAACCCTAGTTCTAGGTCAACTGCTTAGGAGGGGAATTTGTCTGATCAAACCTTGAATAACCTTGAGCAATTAAAAACCCTAGGAGCATAAAGAAGATACCTTGAAGAAAATGGGAGGAAAAATTTTGTGGTACAGCACACCAAGTTTCTTATTTTTGCACCCCCTTGTTTGAATTAATTAATTTTACTCGTTTAATTGATTTATCTTCTTACTTATTTATTTAATGTTTGTCACATAAATCATTTTTTTATCATAACGACATTAAAATATTTTTTTCATAAAAGTTATTAATAAATAAATATTAGATTTTTATTAAAAAAATTAGTATGCTTTTAATAATAAGAAAATAGTTATTTGTTAATTAATTATTTTTTAAGAAATACTAACCCTATTTTCCATAATTTCATCAAACATTTTTTTATCATTCAATTTTTTTTATTGCATCATACATTCTAAGGCATCTAACCAATCAAATGCTGACTTTTTTTCTACTAATTTAATTTCAATTTAAACATTATTTTAAAGAAAAAAGGATTATGGAGATATTTTTCTTTAACTGCAAATTATGTCTACGATTACGCTATTTTCAAACCCATACTTGGTTTAAGGGGAATTCAAAATATTTCCACAATCCATAAAAAAACTAACCAAACACTTCTGAACTACGAATTTGACTCCGATTCTTTGCAATGAGATACATAGGCACACGGTTAAAACCAAGGCGAGTCCATCAACTAAAAAATTAAACATTTTCTTAAATACATGGAAACGACGCAATTAAATAGGAAAATCCTGATTTACCCTACGACCTAAAAAATGGAGCCCCTTGAGAACAAGGGAGATGAAGGGTTCTTAACACCTTCCCTTCGTCTAACCGAATCACGAATTTAGAATCTATAAAATAATTAGGGTTATCCGTTATATTCTCGTCCTTAGGATAAAAATTAATGGTGGTGACTTGTCACTTTTTTCCGGTTACGACAGTTGGCGACTCTGCTGGGAAGACAACCTTAGGGTTTAAAGTTATTCTTTTTAGGTCTAGGATTTTTTGGGTATTTTGTATTGTTGGTATTTTGTTTCATTAATTGATTATCTATTTATTCATATTATTTTCTATCATCATGATTATTTTTTTGTGGTGGGGGGTTCAATTTAAAAAGAAAGTATCAAACCTTAGAAAGAAAGACTGTCAATTGGCCAAGGTGGTTTAACATCCCTATGACTTTTTGCGATAACTTCACCTAGAGTCGGTGGAATTCCTAAAAAGAACTATATCTAAGGGGGCTAGACTCTTTGGGGGGTAGTAATTTGAAACAAAACATATGACTCTTTATATAACCCTAAAACAAAATCTCATGGTGAGACCTTGTACGACCTAAGAGACGAAAGTTTCGATCTACAATGAGGCTCGGCTAAGGGGGGGTCTTGTGCCTTTACCATTTGGGGTTATCCATAATATCCTTAAGGAAACCACCTTTTGGTAGGGTAGAATATCTGTAGGCTGAAACTAGGAACCTACCAACTAAGGATATCTTTCACAAAATCCCGCTACTATGTTACATCACCAGCATACATACATCTCGTCATTTCAAAATATTCATTATTTTTTCATTTTTTGTTGTCTTATTCACAAGATTTCTAAAAAAAATAATCAAAGGTTTTGGTGAGTACCTTAAAAATGGAAACCAATAAGAAACAAGTTGTTCGTGTTAGCGTCGTCAAGCCAGATATAAAGAAAATACAAATCATTAAGGAGAAACTACCTGACAAAGATATAAAGATGTTTTCCCGCCGCTATGGGGATACCCTTGAGTTGACCAAAATAAATGTACAAGTGGATGCTATCACTGCCTTAGTTCAGTTCTATGATCTTCCGCTAAGGTGTTTTACTTTTCAAAATTTTCAACTAGCACCAACTTTGGAAGAATTTGATAGGATCTTGGATTTTTCTAAAAGTAAGGTTTATGTGGGAATTGGATAGATTATCGATGTTAGAGATTTGGAAAGAGGATTAGGGATACCCTACGTTGATTTGTCACTCAACTACAAAAGAGAAGGTGAAGTGAAAGGGATTAAAAAAAACTATTTGAAAGCTCAAGCTCTTACTTTTGCCAACAAGAAAGAATAGAAGTCTTGTGTTGATTGTTTAGGGTTGCTTATCTTTGGTGTGATTTCGTTTCTGTGTACTTTGGAATATATAGATCATGTAGAGTTTGTTTTCGGCAGTGAAAGTACTAAATGTGGATCCAACTTCTGCTTTACTTACCGATGTTTATTATGCTCTTCACACTCGTTATGAAAAAGGGAGGGTGTACTAAACTGTTGTATCCCTTTTTATACTCTTAGCTCATTTCTCACCTCTATAAAGAGGAGTATAGGGTTCCGAATCTGATAAGAGATAAATGGCCTCATAAATTATGGCCTCTCACTGCCGATTATGTTTTATGGTATGCAAGAAAGCTAAACGTTGGGGATATTGTTTACAACTGTGGAGATTTCCATAATGTTCCTCTGATTGGGTCATGTGGTTGCATTAATTATAAACCCGCTTTGGCTTTACGCCAACTTGGGTATCCTTTGGAGGATAAACCCTTCGACGAACAACTTCAACCACTGATCCTTCAAAACATGGGTAAAGATGATCCTGGTTTGCTACATAAAATCATTCGAGCTTGGGGTAGACTCAAAAAAAGAAAGGTCGAAAGGAAGAATGTTGTGGAAAGAGAACCCTACACTTAATGGGTTTTAGAAAGAGTTCAAGTTGTTAATCTACCATTTGACATTGACCCTGAGTACAAGCCATACGTACCAGATCCTCTTCCTATGTATGTAGAAGAGATAGAAAACTTGATGAGAGCCTTGGATCAAGCTCAAAAATAAAAAGAGGGATTGGAGCATAGCCTCAATGACCTTACTAGGGAAAGAAGAAAGTTGCAGCAAGAGCTCGAGTCAAATTACCAACAAATTAAAAGAGATTGTGAAGCGCTCTAAAAGGAGAGCCTTAAGAGGAAAAATTCTACTGAAGGGTTATTGAGTGTTACTTTCAACTTGGATTCCCACAACCGAAGTTTGGATGATGATGCTAGAGAAATTAGAAGGCTAAATAGGTGGTATGAAAAAGCCTTACAAGACAAGAAGGAGATGGAAGAAAATATGAGAGCCCAAATCCAAGGGTTAGCACAAGGAGCTTTAGATTCGAAGAACCAAATCCAATTCCTTACCACCAGTCTCCATGAAAGGTGGAAGCATAAAATCTTCTCTCAAAATATAGAAGAATATGAGCAAGTCTGTCAAGAGTTAGAAGACTTCCAAAAGGATTTCCTCATACAAAGAGGGCTCTATAAGGAGACGGGGGCTGAAAAGATGTATTGGGAAGGACAATATGCAAAAATTTCCAAAGTCGGAGAAGATAATAAGAAGATAGTTCTAAATCACTACAAGGAATATTGAATCTACAAAGGCAATCACACAAAGCTTGCTTTCTTAGCCAACAATCTCATTGAGGGCATTCTGAGGAGCCTAAAAGATGCATAAGAAACAATTGTTCCTCTCCCGAAAGATGTTCAAGACTTCCTCAAGCTTTGTAGGAAAATGGTTGATGGTTTTAGGGCAGAGATTCACAAACGCATATGCTCAAGATCAGAAGCTGATGATCCATTGTTTCCAAGACAATTTGAGTGGGGCATCTCTAGATTAGTATATGCAATTTGAGTGAGTCCATATCCATACATGGGAAGATCTTACCAACACTTTCTTGAGACAATACAAGTACAAATTGGACATGGCTCCTAACAATATGCAACTCCAGAACTTATCTCAAAATAAGGATGAGTCCTTCAAATAAAATGTTGAACAATGGAGAGAAATGGCAGCCCGCGTACAACCACCGCTCCTGGAGAAAGAAATAAGTTGATATGTTCATGGGTACCCTACTAGGTGTGTACAATGAGAAGATGGTAGGCAGTGTCTCCTCAGGAATCTCAGATCTGGTAACTATTGGGGAAATAATTGAAGTTAGTGTACAAAGTGGCAAGATACAAGGGGCAACATCTAGTAGTCCTTAAAGTTCAAAGAAGCTTGTTCCTAACTTCTCGAAGAAGAAGGAAGGAGAAATTAATGTTGTCGCGTCACATCAGAAAGCACATCAACCATTGGTAATTCCACGAGAACAACAATAGAACAAGTTTGAAAGGCCTCCGAGAAGATTTGATCCACTCCCCATGTCACACAGTTAACTACTACATCACTTACTCAAGGCATCTTTGGTAGAGATGAAGCCATTAGCTCCTCCAATTGGGACCTCTCGCAGAAATATGATGTGAATGGAAGGTGCAAATATCATGCCAACTCTCCAGGTCATACCATAGAAAAATGTTGGGCCTTCAGACATAAGGTTCAATATTTGTTGGATTCCCAAGACATCACTTTTGACAAGCCTAATACCAAGGTGAACCACATGCCTCCACATGGTGGGCCAACTGTGAATGCAATTGAGGTAGTCACTAACTGTGGGGCCACTAAACGAATAAAAGATCGAATAGATCTCCTGAAGGAACATTTGTTTGAACATGGTTTCCTTTTGGAACATAATAAAGCTTTTGAGAAGATGTTACAGAAATTGGTGGATCAAGGGATAGTCCAATTCGGGCGATACTATGAAGAAGAATATGCAGCTACAATCGATTGAAATATAAATAAGCCATTGGTAATTCCTTTCCAAGGGCCGAGTCTTGCCAAGAAAACTCTTGTAATTCCTTAGGGAGAGTCAAGTACGACAAAAACACCAGTAATAATACCACGACAGACTCTGAGGATACCAGTGATTTTGAAAACTTCAATGGTGATTAGGGGGCCATCTCCCATTCCTTATGAAAGTGATAATGTTTTTCCATTGGGTGATGATTCTACTGTCTATCTCAATGGTTTAAAGCAAGAATATAAGCGGTCAACAAGCCAGAGGCCTGCAATCACAAATATAGCAGGAACATGGGGCATGACTCGCAGTGGTCAAATCTATGGTCCTGGACAACAAAAGAAAGATGATATTATGGTTAAGGATAAGGTAAAATATGTGGTGGAGGCAAGTCAAGAACAAGAATCTCCAAGCAATAATTTTACCGACCAATAGGCGGAAGAATTCTTGAAAATAATCAAGAAAAGTGATTATAGGGTGGTGGATTAGCTAAACTAAACCCCATACAAAATTTCAATACTCTCGTTTCTTATCAATTCAGAAGCGCATCGAGACTCTCTAATGAAGATTCTAAGTTCTGCTCATGTTACAAAGGAGATTATAGTAAATCAGTTTGACAGAGTCGTAGCGAATCTAACATCTAGATCACACTTAGGCTTCAATGATAGTGATATGCCTTCACAAGGTAGAGCTCACAACAAAGAGTTGCATATTTCTATTCAGATAGGAATGACCAACCTATCCAGGGTGCTCACTGATACGGGTTCATCCTTTAACGTACTACCAAAGGCCAATTTAATGAAGCTAACACTAGACAGTGTTGTCATAAGACCAAGTTCTACGATAGTTAAAGCTTTTGATGGTTCTCAAAGTTTAGTGTTTGAAGAAGTGGACCTTCCTGTCAAGATTGGTCTGCATATGTTCTACATTACCTTTTAGGTGATGGATATAGAGCCAGCATATACATGCTTGCTTGGGAAACCTTGGATCCATTTGATAGGGGTTGTAACCTTAACCCAACATTAAAAATTGAAGTTCCTCGCTGAAGGAAGATTAATTATAATAGACGATGAAGAGGATATCTTTGTAAGCCACATAGAGTCCTACAGATATATTAGTGTGGATAAAGACTGCATAGAAACACCATTCCAAGTCTTAGAGGTTGCTTAAATGGTAACCCTACCAATGGAGAAAATCAAGAAACCTACTATGACCTCATGGAGAGATTTACAAATAGTTGTGGGAGATCGTACCTCAAAAGGTTGGGGTATAATTGTGGAGATACCCAAGAAAAAATATCATTTTGGTTTGGGCTACGAACTGTCAAAGGCTACTTCGAAAGGCAAAAGGAAATTTCCTCCCATCCAGGAAAGCTTCGTCAGCAAAGGAGTGGAGCTTGGTGGAGAAGTAGCAATGATAACCAACATTAGCAACACCAGAGGAGCATCTAACTTCATCTGTGAATTCGCTTCAGGCAAAGAACTTAAGAATTGGATAGCTGTAGAGATTCTAGAGATCTTTTTCTTTCTAAACTAATTTTTCGTGTTTTTAAAATAACTCATGTCACGCCCAAGGCATAGGGGTAGCTTGAAGGACCCCTCATTTGTTTTTAAACAGTATTTTCATTTAATAAGAGTTGTGTTTTTCATTAAATTAAGATCCATGTCTTTTTTTTTGCATTTATCTTTCCTTTTCAAAAATGGAAATACTTTTCTTCATATGCATTTTTTCAAATTCACATACTAAGTTGCACCAAAACATGATAACATGTGCAAATCCACATCTAAAACCATCGATAATGTTACTGTTGTTATCTGATATAACTTTGATGCACGATTAACAAAGTTGAAGAGGAAGATGAAGAAGATATTGAACTCTCCGAAGAATTGGCAAGGGTATTAGAGCAAAAGGCTGACAATATACAACCATACCAAGAATCTATTGAGATCATCAACCTTGGCACACAAAAATCTGAAAGAGGTCAAGATAGAGGAAACTTTGGAGGAAAGCATCAAAGAAAGGCTGATCAAACTTTTACATGAGTAGATGGATATATTTTCTCGATCTTACTGAGATATTCCAGGATTGGATACAAATATTGTGGTGCATAGACTACCTCTCAAAGAAGGTTGTTCTCCATTTAGATAGAAGCTCCGAAGAACTCGTCCCGACATGTCTGACAAGATACGAGAAGAGGTCCTTAAACAATTTGATGTCGGGTTCCTATCCGTGGTAGATTACCCATCTTGGATAGCTAACATCGTGTCATTGCCCAAGAAGGACACTAAAGTACGCATATGTGTCGACTATCGGGATCTAAACAAATAAAGTCCCAAATACAATTTCTCGTTACCTCACACAGATGTTTTGGTGGATAACACAACTCAAGCTTCGGTATTTTCATTCATGGATGGCTTATCCGGTTATAATCAAAACAAAATGGAACACGGGGATATGGAAAAGACTACTTTCATGACTCCTTGGGGAACCTTCTATTACAAAGTGATGCCTTTTCGTCTAAAGAATGCAGAGGCAACTCCTTTATCTCTAGTATATGGTATGGAGGTTGTACTCCATGTTGAACTGGATATTCCATCACTACGAGTTCTAATGGAAACCGATCTTGAAGAATCAGAGTGGGTTCAGGAACGACTTGATCAGCTCAACCTTAGTGAAGAAAAATGCTTAACGACTTTGTGTCCCTGTCACTTATACCAAAAGCAGATGAAGAAGGCATTCAATAAAAAGTTTTTCCTCAAGTGTTTAAATAAGGGGACTTAGTTCTCAAGAAGATTTTGATACCTCGCCTAGATTCACATGGTAAATGGATACCCAACTACGAAGGTCCATATATGGTTAAACCAACATTCTCGGGTGGAGGTCTTATCCTCACAGTAATGGGTGGGTGAGAACTACCAAATTCAACGAATTTCGACGTAGTAAAAAAATACTATGGATAAAAGGCCTCCTAAGTTTAAACCCTAAATGGGTGACTTAGGCAAAAGGGGGCGTCCAAGTGAGTTGAAAACCCTAAAGAGCAGTCCAGGTAAAAGTTAGGGACATTCAAACAAAACCCATTATCCCGGTGGACTGAAAACCCAAAAGAGCGGTCCAAGCAAAAGTTAGGGATCTTATTCAAAAAAAGAAGAACATTGGAGAACGGTCGATCTAAATATCTGACTCAGAAGCGAAGGAGATTTGAATTATCAAAAGGACATTGGAGAAATAGCAGTATCAATTATCATTTCCATTGCCATTTTCAAAAAGTTTTAAAATTTCTATAATTACCTCTTTTCAGGAATTGCATCTTGTACTCTCACATATTCAAAAGGCACTTTCATCAATAAAACAATTTACTTTTCAGTCTTCTCAATGGTGTTTTCCTTTTTCGGACTTGTTTGCAAAATACTATGATTATTCCTTGTAATACTACATTGAAATTATCTTGGGAATTTGACAAAGCAAATAAAAGTATTTGATAAAACATAAAAAAGAATTTTGGTTAGAAAATATTCGAAAGGAAATCCACACCTACGCCTACACCTACGATACAATCATCAATATCTTGTTGACATTGTTCACCATGTCATAGCCAAATTCAAATCAACTTGGAGACACCACAACAAGACAACAAAAAAAGTTGGCAAGTCGGTGACTAAGAGAACCCAATGGTTTAAAAGGAGAAAATATCAAAAACATTTATGAATTACTTGGTGCATGTACATACCAAAAATTTGGTGCGTATACAAAATAATACATTTGGGTATCATATCAATTTAGGGCATTGTGCATATATATTGTGCATTGCATTTTCAAAGCCGCTTAGGCCAAGAATACTGTGACATATCTTGGGGCCTATTATGAACTAGCTTATCTGTGTGAAACAAATAAATACCTTGGTTGAGAATGAACACAACTGGTAGACTTCGATTTCTATCTTAGGTTTAGTAATCTAATATTCAATTATTAAAACACTTTCTTAAAATCCGCATTATTTATCCCTTAGGATGTGATAGATATGCAAATATATTATATAGCATACTATGTTAGTCTGGAAGCTTTAGTAAGTCATCTTTCTTAAAACTCGCGTTATCTATCCCCTAGGTTTCGGTAGATATGCAAAAATCTATGATATAAGTCATGGTATGAGTCTCCAAGCAACGATGAATTATCAAGTCTGTGTTGTTTATCCTCTAGGTCGTGATAAATACACAAGTCTATGTTATACCTTACTATGTTAGTCTCTATGCGTTAGTAAGATATTTTCAACCCGTATCACTTACTCTCTAGGTTGTAGTAGATATACGAAATCTGCGTTATAACTCGTTGCATTATTCTCGAAGCAGCAATAAGTTATTTGTTTTCTACGATAAGGTTCATTGTCTTAGTCTCTAAGCGACAGTGGATTATCTGCTTTGTGTTATTCATCCTCTAGGTTGTCATGAGTAGACGAAATTTGCATTGAAAGCTTACTATGTTAGTCTCGGAGCATTAGTAAGTCAACTTTCAAATTGGAGTTATTTACCCTCTAGGTCGTGGTAAATACTCAGTAACTGCAATATAGCTTATGCATCAGTCTCAAAGCAGCAATAAGCTATCTATCTTCAAAATTATGACGTTTACCTCCTAGGTTACTGTAGCGGTAGAAATGTTGAAACTAAGCCATTGGATTGACTTGACTCGCACAGATAAAAAAAAATATCCACCGCGCTTTATTGTTTCCAAAGGAATGGGAAAAGAGTGAATGACCCAAAAAGAGGGGGAGACAATCTAAGTTCGGGGGTTGGTTATGCAAAGGGAAGTTATTAGCACCCTAAACATCTATGGTACTCCGCATGAACCTCTTTGAAAAATTGTGTATTTTGGCTATAAATGTTGTATAAAAATAGATTGTGGGGATGAGAAAAGAAATATTTTTTATAATTTTTGCACCCGCCACGGTTGTGAACCTTTAGTGCCTACATACCACCTCTTGTGCAATAGGGGATCAAAGTACACATAGTTCACCTTTAAAAATTTTAAAACACATGTGTGTTGGTTAATTTTAAGAGACGAGACATCATCGTCTTATGCGAGTGGAAAACATACTTACTACCCATGATTATGAGAAAGGAGAATTTGTGTCATCTCAAAATGGAGGATATGGCTTGGATTTTAAAATCAACAAAGCCTCGCTCAACACCCAAGTGGAAAATATCTCACTTCACTACATATAGTAGAAGTATAGTAGCTCACATCACTACAAGGATTGACAAGAGTCTAATCTTTTGAGAAAAAAATTTAAAGTAAAAAGCCAAAGTGAAAAAATAGATTTGAATGAGATTGATTGACTTTTAGTCTTCTCATAAAATTGTCAAGGTATTAATAAGTTGATTAAAGTTTGATTAAGAAATTTTTTTTGAAAATGCATGGACCTAAGTCCAAGTTTATTACGAAAGCGGTTCAAGTTTAAAAACAATAAGATTTTTCAAAAGGAGGGAGAATATTTTTGAAATTAAAGAAGATGGGAGGAGATGGAGGGACTATCCTAAAGCATAAGGTAAAAGCTAGAGAAAAGAATCGTCTAACAAACAAGAAGAAAACACTTGACACAATGAGTCAATGTAGAATTCCCATCCTTTGGATTTGAAACTAAACAATAAAATATAATAAACCTCTTAATAAAACAAAGCTTCAATTGCATTAAGTCTTCACAAAAATTGGGCAGAGTAACGGTTGTATACAAATGAACTCCTGATCATAGACAAAGCATGTAATCACAATAACGTGCACACAAAGCAAACAAAAAACCAAATGTCTTGGGTTAAACCCCCCCAAAACTCCAGACAAAATAACAGTTGAGGTCACAAGGTCCCAAGGTAAGTCAAGGTCTCTAATCCAAAGCCCAAGAAGTCTATCACTCTATAATGCCAAGGATTGTAACCAAATAGTCTAAGTAACATTAAATCTTTTTATGGTTTAAGTTTATTATTAAGTATCTTCAAAAAAAAATGAAAAGCTCAAGTGAGCAAAACAAAATGACATAAAGATAAATGCTCAAGTGAGAAAATATGAAAATAGTATGAAATGTAAATGCTAAAATAAATGGTGCTTAGAATAAAAGCATAAAGTAAAAGCACAAAATAAATTCTATTGTTATAAATTAGAGGTTAGTTGAATGACCATCTTGAAACTTGAGTTTGAAACTCATTATAAGATTGATAAAATCAAAGCCTCTCAACAAAAAATTTCATTTTCTTTTTTTCAAGTATATCATTTATTTAAAAGTTCTCAAGGCAACAATAAATTATCAATGATGTTTAAGTGATTCTCCTTCACCAAAGCTAGTGAAGATTCATTAGAGGATTGATAAGACCAAAGCCTCCTAACAATGAATATCATGGTTATTGGATCAAAGGATTCAAATTAACATACTTTGGCTTACAAACATGGGTTTGGGTCACGAATGATCATTTCTCGAATTGGGGAAAACTTTAGCGTTATGTTAAGCAATCATAAGTGGACTTATATAGAAGTCGCACCTATTTTGAGGCTGGTCAATAGCACTCTATGTACCACATGTTTATAGAAATGATATATAGATCATTCTCCATCAACATATAGTACAATTAAGAATAGGATAATATGGAGAGAGAGAGAGAGGGGGATGTATTAGATGAAATTTAGTTTCAAATGTCATCAACATCATTCATCCTTCTTGACGGATTTGGTTTTTCAACCTATCAACACCCAATATCCAATGATGTTGAATAATTTGTCCTAAAATAAGCCTCAAATAAGTATCATATGCCATGCCAAGAATTAATCAAGAATTATGTACAAAAGTTCTCAATTACAAGCCTTGATCAAAAGTAAAATCCTAAACACAATCCTATGTTAAAAATTAAGTTTAAAATAGGAAAATAACTTGTAATATTATGAAATTAAAATCCTAACTTCCTAAAGTTCTATAAGAGTCAGAAATAGAATTTAGGGTTCTTGGGTTGAGGTGGAAATTTGATTTAGAAATGCAAACTTTGAAACTAGCTAGCAAAATTCTTAAACTAGAGATGTCTTGGAAAACAATTTGTGAAAATTATGAAATCACATGTTAAAATTCAAGAAAAATGATCTTTAAGTCCTTAACTTGTACAAGTACTTTAAACAAATTCATTTATGACTTTATAGGCATGGGAAGTTATAAATTGCAAGCAATCAATGTGAATGATCAAACAAAGCCCTAAAAAAGGAAATTTAGTTCAAATTTAATCAAATTAGTCTAAATTCAAATAAATTTGGTGTGAGACTCCCTAAATGTCAAGAAAATTTTAAAGATCAGTAAGTATATTTTTCTTGAATTTTATCCCAAAATAAAGAATTAAATAAAAATTATTTACATAATTCATCAAAAAAGACAAAGAAAAAGTGATTTATCCAAACAAATGATTTAATTTGTAACCCAAGAATTTTATACAATTGGAAATAAAATTATTTTTAAGAAGTAAACTCATAGAACCTAGAAATCATTTTTTTTAATAATTTTTTGATTTAGTATAAATAGGAAAATAAAATTTCAAAACTTAAAAGAATATTAAAACCCTAATTAACTACATGAATTTATTTAATAAAAAAAGACAAAAAAATGAAATAAAAATCAAACTATGAAAATATATTGAAAAAGGAGTTTAAAATATTTTTGTGATAATTTTTGAAGTGAGGAAAATATTTAAAAAAAATTGAGAAAACAAAGAAAATTAAAAAATATAAAGGCTTATTACACCTGCTTATCTCAAAATGCGCTGTAAAATGAGGCAAGAACATGTTCAATAAAAACATGCCATGTTATCATCCCTACCAAACAATAAACCCTTATCATTTTTGGAGTTTTAAAACATGACTTTCAGATCCAAATATCTCACGCGTTTCTTGATGAAAATAAAAAATGCAAACATCAAAGTTCAAGATCAAAATGTGATGAACACGGTGGTATAAAAAATTTCATGAAATATTGCATTGGTGATAGAGAAAATCGCGCGAATTTTTTTTTGTATGAGCATGGTTTGAGTTGGAAAATTCATCAAACATTTTTCAAATTCAAATTTCTCCTTCAATTCTTCACCAAATTAAACGATCCAAAAACCAAAATGCATCACAAAAATGCAAGGAACATGAATATGCTACTGGAGATTTCAAAAGGATTTTGGATTAAGACGAAGCGTAAGCTGCAGTTAAGAGAGTGAAATTATGGAGCATCTATCTTGTGAAACGAAATTTTTGATGCTTGAGCTCAAATAAAGAGCAATTAATTCAGAGATTCTTGACTTGAAGATTCAGAGATAATGAATGCAGAGAGATGCGAAGGCAGCTATGGAAGAAATGGAGTAAGCTTTCTTGAGATTCAAAGAGAGAAGAATAATTCTGAACTTGCAAAGATAGAGGAGCTTCATGAGGTAGAGAGAGATAGCTTGCTTCTGATTTTTTTGTCCAACCCTTTCAATTGAATCAAGCCTTGCTTTTTTAGAGTGAGAAATGAATAAGAGGGTAGAAATGAGAAAATCAAAAGTGAGAGTGAGGTGGTGAGGTGTGTTGCGCGTTTTATGCTCAAATGAGGATACATGGCGTGCATTTCGGGGTAAATGAATAAAGCATGTGCATTTAAGCTGGAAAGTTGGTGTTTGGCTGATGTAAAACACATGCATTGCCATGAAGAGTTTACCAAAACCATGATAATGTCTTTATCTCCTTATATCTCTCTCTATAGTGCATGAAACATGACAAAGATTGAATCAAAAATGGAGAGGGAATTACATACACCAACTTTCATCTTCAAATTTTTTTAAAATGAAGCTTGATTCAGAGAGATGATTGGCTATGAATGCATGCTCGTGAACCTTTTGAATGAATGCGTACGACGTGCCTTGTGTTGGGCAAAAATTCAGCTTGCATGGTACCTTCTTCCCATGATTATATCTCAAAATGTAAGAGTTATTTTGTGAAACTTCCTGAAGCAAAGTTTTCCCTCAAATTTAGGGCTTGATATTTGATGTTGGACATTTTTCCAAATAATAAAAATTTCAAATAGAAAAGTGATGAATAATGTGTGCCCATGAACTTTTGATAAAATGCTTGGCTTGACGCGCCTGTGGCTGGGCAAAATGATAACTTGAAGCTCCAAATCCTAAGCATCATATCTCTTTCTACACTTGACCATTTGAGATGATTCTTGAACCAAAAATAAATATCACACTTCAAACTTCGACTTTGATGTTTCTAACTTTTTGATTTGAGCCCAAATAAACATTCAAAATTAACCATGAAGAAATCAGATTTTTGTGCATATTTGGGAAATTTCACTAAGTGTCAAAAAACTCCCAAGCTCCATAACTTTTTCTCCTTTCATTTTTTAGATTTGAGGCCTCTAATACAAAGTTGAAGGATTTTGTTTCCTATTTCCAGCCATGTAAAGTTTGTACATTTTCAATAAAAATTGAGAAAGTTATGACCAATAAAAGTTCAGCACTATGAACACTTAAAAAAATCCAAAATTTCAAATAACTTCCTTGACAAGTTATCTCCAATTCACATTTCCTCTTGATTTTATGCCACCATTAACCATGAAATATGAAAATATGGACATTTAATTTATAGATGACTAAAATTCCCCTTGGTAAACAGTTGACTTTGGTTGACTTTTGACAAAATGACCAATTTGCCCCTTTTTGTCAATTGAGCCTTTCCAAACCCAAATTGATGATCAAATTTCATATCGTATATGCTCATGAACATATTGAGAAACACGGAATCAAGTATTTCCCCAAAAGTCATAGATTTCCTAATTAAATTCTAAACCCTAGTTTTGATCCTCAGTGTTAGGAGATGGTAAGATGAGTGCAATTGTGACATTACCTACAAGATGACATCCAAAGAGACATATATATAAATTTTAATGTTAGTCAAAAGGATATATGTACAAGATACACAACTCAAAGTGCTTGGTGATCCCTCATGGACAAACCTAAAGATAGGATGAGGTAGGAGAAGTACCCAGAACCCTAATGTGTGATCTTGTTGCATTGGGATGGTATGAGATGATAGAGAAATCTTAGCGGGAAAATTGTGGTACAACAACTGCCCTTATTTAAGTGTCTTATATCTGAAGATGCAAATGTCAAAATCTTCGAGTCGACGTGATTGAAGATACTTAAATATAAAACAAGCCCTATTTTTGGCCCTAAGATGCCATGCAATGCTTATGATTATAGATGCAAATGAACAAATCCAATGCGTAACACAAGACACCACTGAGGATGTAAGAAATAAAAACAAGGATCAAAAGAAAAACCTGACTAGGAAAATAAATCACTGGTGAAAAAAAACTCGACTCTATTGTGGTAAAGCCCAAAAGAGGAGATAAGGCATTATCAACTCAAAGATTGAGGAGAGAAGGTAAAGGATAAAAGTGATCGACAGATGATTGCGGACTATCTACTCACTGAGGAGATAGCAAAAAATTAACGTCGACCCACCGGGGAAGGAAGTGGTAAGATAATACCGGTAAATACCAATATTAGGGTGGTGACAATTGATTGACATCAATACTTATGACTGGAAACAAACAAGCTTCTTCAGAGCAAAGTGAGTCCCAACGACGAACTATCTCCCATAATGAAGAGACTACCATCCATCGGAAAAAGATCTTAACAACGAACTATCTCCCATAATGACAAGACTACGATTCATTAGAGTAAAACCTCAGCAATGAACTATCTCTCACAATGACGAGACTACCATTCATTGGAGTAACAAATCTCAACAAAAAAATACCTCCATTAATGACGAGGCTACCATTCATGGAGTAACAAATCTCAAGAAAAAACTACCTCCCATAATGACGAGGCTACCGTTCATTGGAGTAACAAATCTCAACAATGAACTACCTCCCATAATCACGAGGCTACCATTCATTGGAGTAACAAATCTCAACAACGAACTACCTCCCATAATGACGAGGCTACCATTCATTAGAGTAACACCATGAATCTTCTCTGGGAACTAACAGATTTACTAGGGGAGTACAAGTTACTCACATAAAGAGACTGCCACTTGTTGTTATGAGAAGGAATTGTGATAATGACTTCCTGGGGAAAGAAATATGGCTTCCTGGGGAAAGAAATATGGCTTCCTAGGGAAATGATAATATATTCCTATTGAGGAGCTAAATTCTTCTCGTGCCAAAATAAATGCACGTTCTCAAACTAGGGCTCAAAGCTTGCAGAAATCAAAATAATAATGTTTCCATGGACCCAAAAGACAAGCTTGAAATAAACCGGAATGAAACAGTCAACCAAAATAACACCTCATGAGAAATAACTTAAGAGGGAATCAGGTTCTATCCAGAAAAAGAGCTGAACCAGGGAGGCTGAAGCAAAATTCTTCCACGAGGGATAACTCAACAGGGAAATTGACAGAATATACACTTTCTGCTTATGGTTGACACTCTATTAGAGAGAGGTGAAATATAACTTTGAAAAACAGGGTAATATGCCAACATAAGATGAAAATGAGCAATGAATTTTAATTCATCTATGCATGATGTATGTATGAATGTATGAATGTATGAATGTAATCATGCGTATGTTGACAAAACAGACATACAACACTGGGAATAACCAGACAAAATCAGCTTGGGTAGAGTCGATACTCGGCTAAATCACACCTAGGATGGAAATTTCATAAGAAAGTAAGCAACAACTGAGGAAACAAATTCCTACTTCACGGCTTAACTCCACTGGGAAGAAACATAATCCTAAAATAATCAAATCACAACAATAAATCAGTACAGATATAGGGATATAACATCCTCCTCCGGGCTTTCACCAGGGAATATCACACGAAGTTCAATGGGGAAAACAAATGTTACAAGGTATGTACTTCTACTGGGGGATTGCAATACTGATTTCAACACGACAAATGAAAACCATATCGTCAAGATATCAACTAGGGATCTCACATTGACTTCATTAGGGAGGGCAACACCACATCATTGAAGGAAACCCAAGATACATTCTTCAATACTGAAATTAATGATTGCACCAACTTCTCTAGGGAGAAATTATGAAACCTCATGGGGATAGAAATTTTCATAGAGATACACTATCTCAGCTTTACTCGGGGATTTAAGAAGTCAAACAATATGGTAAGAAATCAAAATTATGGGGATTTTAAATCAAACCCAGCACTTGGCGGGGAAAAACCCAAAAAGTTGACAATTGTTTCAACACTTCTTAGAAAAGATATTGCCTTTGCCTGGGAAACAAACAACAATAATGCTAGCACTGCAATGGACGGTGTTTTGCAAATGATTCCATCTCATCACACAAAGGGAAATGGGGCTTTCGTTATAGGAGCAAAGACCTTACTAGGGAATCTGGGATAGAGACTTCATACCATGCAAACCCAAAATCAAAACGAACCAAGGCCCGACTGGGGAAAATGGGATCACAAACCTAACCATCGCACCATGCATCAATTGTTATCAATTCTAGCTATCTGAGAAACACAAGAAGATCATACACATACCAACAAATGTGACTTTGGGAGAAACTTCCTAGGGAATACATACTTCCAAAATTTCAGAGTTCGTCCATCCTTGGAGTCAATATTTTTGTTCTCCTCGAGTCACAAAATCTAAAGTAAAAAGAAATTTATAAATTCTTTTCAAAAAAAGTTTTTTGTTATTTAATCTTTTTGCTTTGAAAATTACCATTAATAATAAATGAAGTCTTTGAAAGTAGAATAAAATAAGAATTTCCAAGAATTGGATAAAAGCTCAAACTTTATTAATAAAATGGTAGTTTGCGAATGGCAAGACTCCATAGTTGATTACAAAGTTTAGAAAATGGTAATACATTGAAAAAGATACATTGAAATACAATGACCATTATTCTCCCTACAAACTTTGAATTCCAGAGCAGCGACTTCAGTTGAAGAGTGGTGAGGATCCAAGAAGATTGTTGCTTCAATGATCAAGTCTTGTTTGACGCAGTTACTTGCCAAGAAATCCCTAACTTTTTCCTAGGTTTCCCTTGTGGGTTTTCAACTTAGCGGGAAAACTTATTCTGTTTATGTCTCTAATTTTTACCTAGACCGCCCTTTTGGGTTTTCAGCCTACTGAGACACTCCTTTTTTCCTAAGCCGCCCTTTCGGGTTTTCGACTTAGCGAGCTATTCTTTTATTTCTTTAGGCGAAGTATTTCTTGACTACATCAGCATTCACGGGATGTGGGAACTCCTCGCCATCCATTGTTTCAAGAATCAATGTGCTTCTAGAGAAAGCTTTCTTGACAACATATGGGTCTTCAAAATTGGGAGTCCACTTGCCCCTAGAATTAGCGTTGAAAGACATGATCTTTCTGAGCACGAGGTCGCCTTCTCTGAATTCATGAGTCTTGACCTTCTTATCAAAAGTTTTCTTCACTCTCTTCTGGTATAACTGACTATGACATAAAGCTGTCATTCTCTTCTCTTCAATTAAATTCAACTAGTCAAACTTGTTTTGGACCCATTCAACCTCTGACAACTTGGTTTCCATCATCACACATAAAGAGGGAATCTCAACCTCAACTGGGAGCACTGCTTCCATGCAATACACAAGAGAGAACGGGGTTTCCCCAGTTGAAGTGCAGACAGATGTTCGATACCCATGCAAAGCAAAAGGGAAAATATCATGTCAGTCTTTATAAGTAACAACCATTTTGCGAATGATCTTCTTGATGTTTTTATTGGCAGCTTCAACAACCTCATTTATATTTGGCCTGTAGGGAGATAAATTACGGTGGACAATCTTGAATTCTTCACAAAGTTCTGTCATCATCTTGTTATTCAAATTCGAGTTGTTGCCGGTGATAATCCTGCTTAGCACACCATACTGACATATAAATTATTCTTGATGAAGCGCACTACCACCTGCATAGTAACATTAGCATATGATGCGGCTTCCACCCATTTGGTGAAGTAGTCAATTGCCACCAAAATAAAACGATGTCCATTCGATGCCTTGGGTTCAATCATCCAAATCATGTCAATACCCCCACATAGAGAAAGGTTATGGGTAGGAAATAACATTGAGAAGTGTATGAGGCACATGAATTTTGTCAGCATAAATCTGGAATTTATGGCACTTCTTTGCGAATTTGTAACAGTCAGATTCCATTGTCAGCCAATAATAACCTACCCTAAGCATCTTCTTTGCCATTGAATGTCCATTGGCATGAGTACCAAAGGAACCTTCATGCACTTCATGCATTAACATGTCTGCTTCATGTCTATCCATGCATCTGAGCAAGACCATGTCATAATTTGTTTTGTACAACACATCTTCATTGAGGAAAAAGTTACCTTCCAACCTTCCCAATGTCTTTCTATCTTTATTTGACGCACCGGTCAGGTATTTCTGAGTCTGAAGAAAATGTTTGATATCATAATACCAAGGTTTCTCATCTGACATTTCCTCTATGGTAAACATATGAGATGGTCTATCCAAATGTCGCACTGCAATACGAGGCACATCATTCCAGGTATTCACTTGATACATAGAAGCCAAAGTTGTCAAAGCATCCGCCATCTGATTTTCATCTCTGGGAATATGATGGAATTCAACTTTATTAAAGAAGGTCAATAATATTCTAGCATAGTCTTTGTAAGGGATCAAGCCAGGGTGACAAGTATCCCATTCTCCTTTAATCTGATTTACAACCAAAGCTAAATCTCCATACACATCCAAAACATTGATTCTGCGATCAATAGCCTCCTCGAGACCCATGATATAAGCTTCATACTCTGCCATATTATTGGTACAATCAAATGTCATCCTTGCAGTAAAACGAATATGTAATCCATGAGGAGTGATAATCACAACACCAATCCCTTTCCCATAAGCATTCACAGCTCCATCAAACACCAAGCCCCAATGAGATTCAGGATCAGGACCTTCCACAGGAAAAGGCTCATCATAATCTTTTGTCTTCAAAAACATCGCATCCTCATCAGGGAAATCATATTTAACAGACTGATAATCATCAATCGGTTGGTGAGTAAGATAATCCTCCAATACACTGCTTTTTATAGCCTTCTGAGTACAGTATTTAATATTATATTCAGACAACAACATCTGCCAACGGGTAATTCTCCCAGTAAGAGCAGGAATTTCAAAAATATACTTAATTGGATCCATTTTGAAAATCAACCAAGTTGTATGATTTGACATATATTGCCGCAATTCCTTTGCCGCCCAGGCCAGAGCACAACATATCTTTTCCAGCATAGAATACCGCGACTCACAATCAGTAAACTTCTTGTTGAGATAATAAATGGCATATTCCTCCTTCCCTGTTTCATCTTGTTGTCTCAAAATACAGCCCATAGAATTATCTAACACTGTCAGATACATAATCAATGGTCTTCCTTCAACGGGAGGGAGCAAGATGGGAGGTTCAAGAAAATACTCTTTAATACTCTCAAAATCCCTTTGGCAATCATCTGTCCATACACAACTTTGATCTTTCTTTAATAACTTAAATATCGGTTCACGTGTTACAGTCATATGGAAAATAAATCTGGAAATGTAATTCAAACGCCCAAGGAAGCCTCTAACTTTCTTTTCAGTTCTTGGCACTGGCATTTCTTGAATTGCTTTGACTTTATCAGGATCAACTTCAATTCCTTTTTGGATGATAATGAAACCTAACAATTTCCCTTGTCGGACACCAAAGGTGCATTTATTAGGATTCAAGCGGAGACGATACTTCCTCAAACGCTGAAACAATTTCAACAAATCTTCTACATGTCCTTCTTCAGTCGAGGATTTAGAAATCATATCATCAACATATACCTCAATTTCCTTGTGTACCAAATCATGGAATAGGGTTGTCATATCCCTCTATGTTGCACCAGTGTTCTTCAACCTGAAGGGCATCACTCAGTAATAGAATGTTCCCCAGGGCGTGATAAACGTTGTTTTTTCCATGTCCTTAGGAGCCATTCTAATTTTATTATATCCAAAAATCCGTCCATGAATGAGAATACTTTGAATTTTGTTGTACTATCAACCAACATATTAATACGTGGCAATGAAAAATCATCTTTTGGACAAGCTTTGTTTAAATCTATATATTCTACAGACATGCGAACATTTCCATCTTTCTTTGGTACTGGGACAATATTGGCAATCCACTGAGAGTACACTGATGTCACAAGAAAACCAGCATTAATCTGCTTTAAAACTTCTTCTTTATTTTTCACTACCATATCAGGGTGAGTTCTTCGCAATTTCTGCTTGATTGGCGGGCACTCTGGGTTTAACGGAAAATGATGTTCCACAATATCAGTATCCAAACCAGGCATGTCTTGGTATTACCAAGCAAATATGTCCACATACTCTTTCAACAGTTCAACCAACCTGTTCTTCATGTCGGGATGCAGTAATGCTCCAATCTTGACTTCTCTTGGATCTTCCTCTGAATCCGAACTGATTGTCTCCAACGGCTCTTTACACGGCTAAATAGTACTTTCCTCGCGCTCAAGAAACTGTGAAACCTCTTCTGGAATTTCATCATATTCTTCTTATTTGGCCCAATACACAGGATATTCAAAGTTGGGAGAGGGTGCAGGGTCATTGTATTCAATAATTAATCTGCACATATGATTTATGATTGCTTTTAGAAACTGACACACATAGCAAGTGATTATGCATATTACAATTATTATTTATTCTGAAAGGGTTTTTTCTGATTACCATTTTCCAACAAAAAGCAGAAAATAAAAACACATTTTGGGAATCAAATACAACTTTATTATTAATATTAAAGATCAAAGCAACAGATAAGCCTGTACAATATCAACTTTCACCTTGGGCAGAGTGAAAGCTTTTTGAAAATATTAACAAAAACAAATTACTTTGAGATATGAATGCAAGAGGGAACACCAATAGTGACCCATTTCTAGACTCTGACTCCACGCGTCACGTAGTTCGGCATTTCTTGCTCTTCTTCATCTTCCATAATAGCATTGATCCTAGAAACAGTTGGATGAAGATAAACTTCGCTGTGAAATATATCCTGATATTTGCCTAAAGCATACTTCGACTTCATATTCTCACCTTTATCATTCTTCACAGAAAATCCCAAACCAGCCTTATTCTTGTTCACCAGCAGATCAACAATATACCCTTATACTTTACTAGGGCCATTACACACAACTTGTTGAGCATCTTTGAATGAAGCCATAGAATTCCCATTCTCTCTTACGTTATCAATGGATAAAGCTTGGAACTGAGTTCCAATAGCAGTTTCATTTGCTTCCACAACACTGAAAGAGGATAAATGAGATATTAACAATGCATGATCTCCATTTATGATGACCACCTTTCCTTTACATACAAACTTCAGCTTCTGGTGTAGTTTAAGTGACAGCCCAAGCTTCATGTATCCACGATCGTACCAGTAAACAGCTATAAGTGGGAACAATATCCATAACTTGGAACGTAATCTGAAACGAGTGTGGGCCTATGTAAATAGGCAGACCCACTTCCCCAGTAACAGACTTCCTTGATCCATCGAAAGCTTTCACAATTACGCCACTTGGGCGCATGGGAGCTCCTTGGTACTCTAGCTTCATAAGCGTGCTCCTCGATATGACATTTAAAGAGGACCCATTATCAATCAGCACATTTGACAATGAATCGTTCTTATAGTTCATGGAGATATAGAGAGAGCTAAATTATGATTCCTTCCTTCGTTAGGCAATTCGTCATCACAGAAACTTAGGTTATTATAGGATGTAATATTCCCTACCACACTTCTGAATTGGTCCAGCGACATATCACTTTCCACGAAGACTTGATCCAATACTCTTATCAAGGACTCCCTGTGAGCAGAAGAGTTCATCAGTAAAGCTATAATAGATGTCTTTGATGGTGTCTGCAACAATTGGTCTACGATCCTGTAGTCGCTCATCTTGATAATCTTCAATATACCATACACATCTTTTTCCAGAGTAGCACCACTGGATTCCCCTACTTCTTTCCTAGGTTTAACACTTTTAACAACCTTTTTATTAGTACTAACATTTCCTCGAATAACCGATGCAAAAACTCGACCACTACGGGTCACCCGGCTGGCTTCAACAATATTCTTGACACCAGACAAAGGTTTGATGGGAACTTCCACACCATCCTCCAAGATTATAGCATTGTATTTCCATGGTACATCTTTGTCTGATTCGTAAGGAACAGGACCCGGCAAGCAAATCATCGTTGGAGCAATGACTGGCTTGCTACAATACTCAATCTTTATAGGGCCGGGATCATTGAAACAAGGCACAATAATGTTCACCCCTTCTTCAGAATATTTAGGAATTACAAAATCATTGTTAGAGAACATATCTTCATTTGAGGAAAAGAATTCATCTGCAGAAGCATGTTCATCATCTGGCACAGCCTCAGCCAAACAATCTTCAATTACATTATTAACATTGTAATCATCTCTATGGCCTGAAACATTGATGGTACCATTATCCAATAACAACTAAATACCCCTTCTCACAATTGAACAACCACAAGAATCTCTGCAGCAGATCTGGCAAGATCTATAATGGTGTTCTACTTGACCATCCATGTGGCAGAAGGTAGGGTGCAATTGCACCAAATCATCATTCATATGGTTCACGTCAAAGATCTGGAATTCTCCAGGACATCCAAAGACCATGTTCACATCTTCCTCTTATTTTGCCCTAGGCCTGATTACATGAATGAGGCCTTCATCCATCATTTCCTGAAGATCATCCTTTATCTTATCACACCCCTGTATATTTGTACTGCAAATACCACAACCAGCATGGTCATGCGTATAGTAATTAAACAAGCAGAGGTCAACATGCATTTTTACCAAATCTTCTCTAACCAGGTTGATATCAAAAATCCGGAAGTCCCCTGGACAACCAGCAACCATGTTGACATCATTTGTTCCTCCATGCTTTGGCAAAGGATTATCTTTTACGTTAGGGCCAACATATTTAAAAGACAAAAGGCCAGATCTCACCATTCTTTGTACCTCATATTTCAGAGGATAACAGTTTTCCACATTGTGCCCAGGTGCTCCCTGATGAAAAGTACACGTCTGATATGCCTTATAATACCAAGGCAAAGGTGATGGTATAGCAGGGGTGGCCTGGTCTGAACCAACTTTTTCTGAATCAATGTTGGGAGTAACTCTGCATAGCTCATGGGGATAGAGTCAAAAGCCTCTCTACTCTGATTTTGCCCTTGATTTCCCTGAGAGGATGGTCTTTGATAAGTAACTGTGGTCGGAGCCGTATTGACAACTGGAGTTACTGAAGCAACCTGTTGGTGGCGCTGATGATTTCATCTATGAGGATTAACCCTTCTCTCTTGAATAACATCATTTGTATCTCCCTATTTCTTTTTAACAAACTCGTATGATGGTTTCTTCATAGTGATGGAATTTTCACTTCTTGTCAAGCGACCCTCTCTTACAGCTTCTTCCAAATGAACACCCATGCTCACCATTTCGATGAAATCACTTGGCGCACTCACCACCATTCTTTCATAATAGAAAGCATCTAGTGTCTTCAGAAAAATCTTTGTCATCTCTTTTTCTTCCATTGGAGGAGTCACCTGTGCGGCTACTTCACGCCATCTCTGAGCATATTCCTTAAACGACTCCTTGTCCTTCTGGACCATTTCCCTAAGTTGATCATGGTCAGGTGCCATGTCCATATTATATTTATACTGTTTAATAAACGCTTCACCCAAGTCGTTGAAATTATGAATATTGGTACTATCCAAGCTCATGTACCATTTCAATGTTGCACCAGTCAAACTGTCTTGAAAAAAGTGAATTAATAGGCATTGATCATCGGTGTGAGTAGACATCCTTCTCACAAACATCACAAGGTAAGCATGAGGACAAGTATTTCCCTTGTACTTCTCTAATTATGGTACTTTGAACTTTGCATATATTTTCACATTTAGAACCAAATAATTCTCTTCCTCCGAGGGCCTTCATCTCTTTCTGCATCTCATTGAACTGGTGTTGAAAATCATCCAAACGGTCATAGAAACCCATAATTTCACTCGGAGGAGGAGCAGGATGATAAAATTCATCATTCACAAATGGCAAAAAATTCATCGAAGGAGGTGCAACATAGTGAATCTCTTTTCTAGCCATAGGAGTAACATGCACTACAGGAGGTGCAGAAACAACATCATTTTGAACAAACGGAGCAACTTGAGTATCAAGATTATAACCCTCTGGCATGAAGTTCTTTGGCAATCCCCACAGATAACCCTGAGGTATACGATTCTGAACAACAATAACTGGAGTAACAAACACGAGAACTGTTAGAGCTTCGGAAGCAACCGTTGTATGTTGAGGCTGAGCAAGTGGTGGATGATTCTGAGCAGCCACCAATGACTCCATCAAAGCAGTCAGATTGGACATACCAGCCTTCAGAGAAGTAACTTCTTCGTGCAGCTCGTGATTCTCTTGTTCAAGATTCTCTGTTTTCCTTCTGGAATTAGCCCGAGTATTGTACTGGTGAGACAGCTTGCTAAATGAAGTAAAGAAGCATAGTAAGACACTTGGGTCTGAACAGAAATGCAAGAAGTATGTATAATATGATGCATGATATACAATGCACATGATTTATTTTACTATTAATATTTCAAGGAACTCAAATATTTATAAACAATTTCCAAATATTAAAGTACCAACACATTTTATAATACTGAGAATCTCATTATAATAACTTCAAAATGGATTACAACTTTTTAGTACGAGTTTCAATAATCACAAGTACAAGATAAGATAAAAATATAAGATCCTAATAAAGCAAAGTTGATGAAGATCACTCCACAAACTAACGCTTCCCTGTGAGTCACATAATCTGAGCCTTCAACTGCTTGTTCTCTTCTGCATACCCGTCGGTGACTTCTTTCCAATCACCAGAGTCAGGAAGTGAGCGACTAGGTCTTGACTAAGCTCTAGAGGAAAATAAATTGTCTTTCCTCTCCATCATCTCTACAACATGACTCTTAAGAATCTCGATCAGGTCATCTTTCTCCTTCAGGTCTTCTCGATAGGAAACCTATAAAGTCTAACACTTATTCTTCCAAGCCTCCTTCTCCTGCTGCATCCTAACTAGGGAAATTTGAAGTTCTTCCACATCATGGAACAGGGGAGGAGTGGTCTTCACAAACATATCAGACATAGGTGCTTCATGGGGATATGGCATTTTCAACTGGATGGCTCTTGCTTGGGGAAACTACCACAGCTATCAACAATCTTCACATCATAGTAAGTCTGATAATACCAAACAATATTTGAATGAGTGAGGGCCATAATCTTTGAAGCCCAATGAGGTTCCTTCCTGACATCCTAGAAAGCATCAGACTGAGGCAAGTGAGAAATAAACCACTGATACAAAAAAGGCGTTCAGCAAATGATGAACCCTCCATGGTAAGAATCCTGAAGATGAATGGAGTAATAAGCATCACCTAATAATGTAACGACTGGATTCCCTATCAAAAAGATCCTGATGGCATTGACATCCACGAAGTTGTCGACATTCGGAAATAAGAACAAACCATAAGCAAGTTGAGAAAAGATGGCCTCAAAATCAACCATACTCTTCATCCTAGCAAAGTAGCAAGCTTTCTCCAACAAGAGTTGAGCGGGTAATCCTTTAATCCCTCCTTTGGTAGTCATGTGGGCTTCAACCTCAGACTTCCCCAAATGGATCAAAGCAGCAATCTCATGAGATTTTTGCTCCCCCTCCAAACCAATAAAAGGAACATGATAGGTAATAGGTAAACACGATAGATAAGAATACTCTTCCAATGTAGGAATCAAATGATAATCAAGTAAAGTAAAGCATCGATACATCAGATCATAGAATTGGACCAAAGTCGAGAGAATACCCTCCTTCATCCCGAACTTTATAAGAGAAATGATGGACCCATACTTCCTCCAAAAATTTGTAGAACTCTCAATCTTGGGAATCAGACTCATCAACTCATCTATCTTGGGATCTTTGAAATTGTATTTCCGAGTCTTTCTTTTTCCAGAATCCATATTCAAAAAGTACCTGAGATATTCACAAAGAGTCAACTTTAAGTCCCTTGAAAACAAAATGTTTTAAAGGATGCTCATGGGTGCATGGTACATGATGCAACAATCACACACAAGATCACAAACATGGGGTTCATAGGTTTGACCCCACGAGCATTACGTCAAAGGTACTACCCACAAGGTATGGTCTAAAAGTTTATCACCTGCCGAACAAGGTTCTAAGAGGTTCCCAGAATCTACATCCTTCCATCGGATATTACCAACGTCCCGATTGACTCGGTAATTAGGAATATTCTCAAGAAAAACATGTCCGAGTGTAGTATCGCGTGACAACCATTTTTGTATTACTTTGTCATAGCTTCCGCGCTACACCTAAAAGGCCAAGATAGGTTAAAGGTTCTACGGTTCTCAGTTTCAGTAGGCTTCCAAGTCGAAAGAAGCACATCTTTTTGATTACTCGATAAACGACACTACAGTCAAAAGGGGCCTCCACTGAGTGGGGGATCTCATTTGTCCTTTTTTGGGATTACTCCCTCAAAGTTAACATGACTATACCTCCCCGTCCTATCTTAAATTTTCCCAAGTCTGGGTAGAGGACTTATGAGAAATCACCAAGCACCCTGAAAACCAAAAAAGTCCAGACAAACATATATACATCATATAATATACAATAGATAATAGCACATACACAAATAAACAAAGATATGCTCAGCCAACTTAGGGATGGACCAGCAATAGGTCGATCTATCCCCAGTGAAGTCGCCATTTTTCTATAGCGGTAGAAATGTTAAGACTAAGCCATTAGATTGACTTGACTCGCACAGATCAAAATAAAAATCGCCATCGCACTTTATTGTTTCTAAAGGAATCGAAAAAGAGAGAATAACCCAAAAAGAGGGGGAGAGAATCTAAGTTCGAGGGTTGGTTATGCAAAGGGAAGGAATTAGAACCCTAAACATCTATGGTACTCCGCAGGAACCACTTTGAAAATTTGTGTATTTTGGCTATAAATGTTATATAAAAATATATTGTGCAGATGAGAAAAGAAATATTTTTTATAATTTTTCACCCGCTGGGGTTGCGAACTCTTAGTGCCTACGTACCACCTTTCGTGCAATAGGGGATCAGGGTACTCGTAGCTCCCCTTTAAAAAATTTAAAACACTTGTGTGTTGGTTAATTTTAAGAGATGAGACATCATCGTCTTATCGAAGTGGAAAATATACTTACTACCCACGATTATGAGAAAGGAGAATTTGCGTCATCTCAAAGTGGAGGATATGGCTTGGATTTTAAAATCAACAAAGCCTCGCTTAACACCCAAGTGGAAAATATCTCACTTCACTACATATCGTAGAAGTATAGTAGCTCGCATCACTACAAGGATTAACAAGAGTCTAATCTTTTGAGAAAAATTTTTGAAGTAAAAAGCCAAAATGAAAAAATAGATTTGAATGAGATTGATTGACTTTTAGCCTTCTCACAAAAATGTCAATGTATTATTAAGTTGATTAAAGTTTTTTTAAGAAAATGTTTTTGAAAATGCATGGACCTAAGTCCAAGTTTATTACGAAAGTGGTTCAAGTTTAAAAACAAGAAGAGTTTTCAAAAGGAGGGAGAAGATTTTTGAAATTAAAGAAGATGGGAGGAGATGGAGGGACTATCATAAAGCATAAGGTAAAAGATAGGGAAAAGAATCATCTAACCAACAAGAATCCAACACTTGACACAATGAGTCAATGTAGAATTCTCATCCTTTGGATTTGAAACCAAACAAGAAAAGATAATAAACTTCTTAAGAAAACCAAGCTTCAATTGCATTAAGTCTTCACAAAAATTGGGCAGAGTAACGGTTGTACACAAATGAATTCCCAATCACAGAAAAAGTATACAATCACAATAACCTGCACACAAAGCAAACAAACAACCCAATGTCTTGGGGTAAACCCCCAAGAACTCCAGACAAAATAACAGTTAAGGTCACAAGGTCCCAAGGTAATTCAAGGTCTTTAATCCTAAGTCCAAGTCCATCACTCCATAATGCCAAGGATTGTAACCAAATAGTCCAAGTAACATTAAAGCTTTTTATGGTTCAAGTTAATTATTAAGTATCTTCAAAAAGAAAATGAAAAGGTCAAGTGAGCAAAACAAAATGACATAAAGATAAATGCTCTAGAGAGGAAAGATGAAAATAGCATGAAATATAAATGCTAAAATAAATTGTGCTTAGAATAAAAGCATAAAGTAAAAGCACAAAATAAAGTCAATTGTTAGAAATTAGAAGTTAGTTGAATGACCATCTTGAAACTTGTATTTGAAACTCATTATAAGATTGATAAAATCAAATTCTCTCAACAACAAGTTTCATTTTATTTTTGTCAAGTATATCATTCATTTAAAAATTCTCAAGGCAACAATAAATGATCGATGATGTTTAAGTGATTCTCTTTGACCAAAGCTCATGAAGATTCATTAGAGGATTGATAATACCAAAGCCTCCTAACAATGAATCTCAAGGTTATTGGATCAAAGGATTCAAATTAACATACTTGGGCTTACAAACATGGGTTTGGGCCACGAATGATCATTTCTCGAATCGGACAAAATTTAGCGCTATATTAAGCAATTGTAAGTGGACTTATATAGAAGTCGCACCTATTTTAAGGTCAGTCAATAGAAATCTATGTACCACACGTTTAGAGAAATTATATATAGATCATTATCCATCAACATGTAGTACAAGTAATAATGGGATAAGATGGAGAGAGAGGGGATGTATTAGATGAAATTTAGTTTCAAATGTCATCAACATCAGTCATCCTTCTTGATAGATTTGGGTTTTCAACCTATCAACACCCAAGATCCAATGATGTTGAATAATTTGTCCTAAAATAATCCTCAAGTCAATATCATATGCCATGCCAAGAATTAATCAATAATTATGTACAAAAGTTCTTAATTATAAGCCTTGATCAAAAGTAAAATCCTAAACATAATCCTAAGTCAAAAATTAAGTTTAAAATAGGAAAATAACTTGTAAAACTATGAAATTAAAATCCTAACTTCCTAAAGTTCTATAAAAGTCAAAAATAAAATTTAGGGTTCTTGGATTGAGGTGGAAATTTGATTTAGGAATGCAAACTTTAAAACTAGCTAGCAAAATGCTTAAACTAGAGATGTCTTGGAAAATAATTTGTGAGAATTATGAAATCACATGTTAAAATTCAAGAAAAATGATATTTAAGTCCTCAAATTGTACAAGTACTTTAAACAAATCCATTTCTGACTTTATAGGCATGGGAAATTAGCAATTGCAAGCAATCAATATGAATGATCAAACAAAACCCTAAAAAAGGAAATTAATTTCAAACTTAATCAAATTAGTCTAAAATTCAAATAATTTTGGTGTGAGTCTCCCTAAATATCAAGAAAACTCTAACGATCAGTAAGTATATTTTTCTTGAATTTTATCCCAAAAGAAAGAATTAAATAAAAATTATTTACACAATTCATCAAAAAAGACAAAGAAAAATTAATTTGTCCAAACAAATGATTTAATTTGTAACCCAAGAATTTTATAAAATTGGACAAAATTTACTTTTAAGAAGTAAACTTAGAGAGAAGCTAGAAAACGTTTTTTTATAATTTTTTTATTTATTAGAAATAGAAAAATAAAATTTCAAAACTTAAAAGAGTATTAAAACCGCAATTAACTACATTAATTTATTTAATAAAAAAATGAAATAAAAATCAAACTATGAAAATATATTGAAAATGGAGTTTAAAATATTTTTGTGATAATTTTTGAAGTGAGGAAATTAATAAAACAAAATTTGAGAAAACAAAGAAAATAAAAGAATATAAAGGCTTATTACACCATCTTTTCTCAAAATGCGTTGTAAAATGAAGCAAGAACATGTTCAATCAAAACATGCCACGTTATCAACCCTACCAAACAGCAAACCCTTATCATTTTTGCAGCTTTAAAACATGAGTTTCAGACCCAAATATCTGACGCGTTTCTTGATGAAAATAAAAAATGCAAACATCAAAGTTCAAGATCAAAATATGCTAAACACGATGGTATCAAAAATTTGATGAAATGATGCATTGATGATAGAGAAAATCACGCGCAAAAATTAATGTATGAGCATGGTTTTAATTGGACAACTCATCAAACAGTTTTCAAAATCAATTTTTTCCTTCAATTCTCCACCAAATCAAACGATCCAAAAACCAAAATTCATCACAAAAAGGCAAAGAACATGAATATGCTACTGGATTTTTCAAAAGGCTTATGGATCAAGAAGAAGCGCAAGCTGCAGTTAAGAGAGTGAAATTATGGAGCATCTACCATGTGAAACATATTTTTTTATGCTTGAGCTCAAATAAAGAGCAAGAAAATCAGAGATGCTTGACTTGAAGATTCAAAGATAATGAATGGAGAGAGATACGAAGGCAGCTATGGAAGAAATGGAGGAAGCTTTCTTGATATTCAAAGAGATAAGAATAATTTTGAACTTGCAAAGATAGATGAGCTTCGTGAGGAAGAGAGAGATAGCTTGCTTCTGATTTTTCTGTCTAAACCCTTTCAATTGAATCAAGCCATGATTTTATAGAGTGAGAAATGAATAAGAGGGTAGAAATGAGAAAATGAAAAGCGAGAGTGAGGTGGTGAGGTGTGTTACGCGTTTTATGTTCAAATCAGGATACAAGGCGTGCGTTTTAGGGTAAATGAATAAATCATGTGCATGTGAGTTGGCAAGTTGGTGTTTGGATGATGTAAAACACGTGCATTTCCATGAAGATTTTACCAAAACCATGGTCATGTGTTTATCTCCTTATATCTCTCTCTATAGTGCATGAAACTTGACAAAGTTTGAATAAAAAATGGAGAGGGCATTACATACTCCAACTTTCATGCTCAAAACTTTTTAAAACAAAGCTTGAATCAATGAGATAATTGGCTATGAATGCATGCTCGTGAACCGTTTGTTGAAATGTGAAGCCTAACCGGGCATTCCATGCGTGTGACGTGCCTTGTGCTGGGGAAAATTCAGCTTGCATGGTACCTTCTTCCCATGATTATATCTCAAAATGTAAGAGTTATTTTGAGAAACTTCCTGAAGTAGAGTTGTTCCTCACATTTAGGGCTTGATCTTTGATGTTGGACATTTTTCCAAATAATGAAAATTTCAAATAGAAAAGTGATGATGAATATGTTCCCATGAAGTGTTTGATAAAATGCTTGGCTTGACGCGCACGTGGCTGAGCAAAATGACAACTTGAAGCTCCAAATCCTAAGCATTATATCTCTTTCTACACTTGACCATTTCAGATGATTCTTGAACCAAAAATGAATATCACACTTCAAAATTCAACTTTTATATTGCCAACTTTTTGATTTGAGCTCAAATGAACATTCAAAATTAACCATGAGGAAATCAGATTTTTGTGCATATTTGGGAAATTTCACTAAGTGTCCAAAAACTTCCAAGCTCCAAAACTTTTTCTTCTTTCATTTTTTGGACTTGAGGCCTCTAATACAAATTGGGATGATTTTGCTTCCTATTTCTAGACATGTAAAGTTTGTATATTTTCAATAAAAATTGAGAAAATTATGACCAATCAAAGTTCAGCACTATGAACACTTAGAAATATGAACGAAATTTCAAATAACTTCCTTGACAAGTTATCTCCAATTCCCATTTCCTCTTGATTTTATGCCACCATTGACCATGAAATATGAAAATAGGGACATTGAATTGATTGTTGACCAAAAGTCCCCTTGGTCAACAGTTGACTTTGGTTTACTTCTGACAAAATGACCAATTTTCCCCATTTTGTCAATTGAGCCTTTCCAAACCGAAATTGATGATCAAATTTCCAATCATAGATGCTCATGAACATGTTGAGAAACATGGATTCAAGTAAAGCCCAAAAAGTCAGAGATTTCCTGATTAAATTGCAAACCCTAGTTTTGATCCTCTGTGCTAGGAGATGGTAAGATTAGTGCAATTGTGCCATTACCTACAAGATGACCTCCAAAGAGACATATATATAAATTTTGATGTTAGTCAAAAGTATATATGTATGAGATACATAACTCAAGGTGCATGGTGATCCCTCTTGGACAAACCTAAAGATATGATGAGGTAGGAGAAGTACCCAAAACCCTAATGTGTGATCTTGTTACATTGTGATGGTATGAGATGATAGAGGAATCTTAGGGGCAAAAATTAGGGTACAATAGTTACCGTATATACGCAAAATCTATGACTACTTTTTTTAGGTGTTGACGAGTTACCTGCATCGTTATATCTAGGTCAATTATACTCTTTACTCGGGCATTGGTGAGTTAACCGCGTCATCCTTGCCTATTTTCATTTTTACTCTTGGGTTTACTTTACAGTTTATCCTTATCTAATAATAATATTTTGGTCAAATTTTGGGGTCTTCCATTATTTAATAACTCTTTGATCCGAATGTGCGAGACCTTCATATTCTCGCAACCTTAATCGAAGAGCGATTAAATAGGGGCAGCTATCGTACCCCAAATTTTCCCTTTTAGTATTAACGGTTAATTTATAATAGCTAGTCATTTTTTTACTTTTGGTGTTATTATCTCTTTTTTGGCTTCTACTAACTTAAATTTACATCAGTTTTTAATTCTTAATTGTTGTTAAGAGGGGTGTATGTTTTTTATAAAAGGAGTGTGATTTTCATAAAATCTGAATTAATTTGGACGGCACATTAAGTTTTTTTAGGCCCATTAGGTTTATTGGTGTTGACTGGAGTCAACTTCTGACTTTTATTATTTTTCAATTTTTATTATTATTTAATTATCATTATTATTCAGTATAAGTTGACCGAAGTCAACACAACCTTGGTTGTTTTTTTTCACATTACTATTATTCTTTTTTTCTATTTTTATTGTTATCATTATTTATTATTACTATACCATTTGTTTTTAATTATTATTATATTTATTATTTCCAAGAGAAAGTTTGACCAAAAGTCCAACTAGGATTTCACCCTTTGCACCAGCGGCGACATTGTTCTTCTTCCCTAAGCCATCAAAGCCAAGGTCCAGAAAACAAATTGGAATCAAATATTACAGGAAATCAGATCAAATATGGGATTGAATCAAATATTGGAAAAAAAATTATTGATTTAGATACAATTTTGGTCCTGATACATCACAGATAACAAAACCCTAACTAACTTACAATCAAATCTCAATCTAATCCTAATTTGATTCAATCTTCATTCAATCTCATAAAGTAACAGAAATCACTAAAATATTTCCTAATCTAAATCTAATCCTAAACTATAAATTGAAACCCTAAGCTACTGAAGAGTGACGAAGTTTTTAGCACTGAGAAACCCTTGGAGAATTCTCGAAGCTTTCTATGATCCTCCTTCACTCACTAAAGCCTCTAAATCAACAAGGACTAGGGCTTCACAACTGAAACCCTAGCTTCTTCGAGCTTAGCCCAAATTCCAGCCAAGTACCTGAAAACAAGAAGAACAAAGAGATCAGAAGGCGGAATCAAAAGGAGAATCCAAAGGGGAATTAATGAAAAGAGTCACGGTGGTCCAGGTTGGTGAATATGTATGTAGCTTAATATAACTTGTCACGATTATTAGGTTGTTTACATGAATTGTTGAAACTGGGAGATTTGGATCTAGGGATATAAAAGAGGTTAGGGTTTAGTATGACTTATGGTGTTCTGGGTTCTAGGATTATTGCTACAGGTTAGAGATGTGGTTTTCTAGTTGATCTTCAACCGGAAACGACCAATCTGCGACGGTGTTATGGTGGTAGGTGTAGCGGTAGAAATGTTCAAGACTAAGCCATTGGATTGACTAGCCTTTATACAAATCAAAATAAAAATCGCCACCGCGCTTTATTGTTTCCAAAGGAATGGGAAAAGAGTGAATAACCCAAAAAAGGGGGAAAGATTCAAGGTAAGGGGGTTGGTTATGCAAAGGGAAGGTATTAGCACCCTAAATATCTACGGTACTCCGCAGGAGCCTCTTTGTAAAATCTGTATATTTCGGCTATATAAAAAAATGTGTTGTATATAAAATGGATGGTGGAGGTGAGAAAAGAAATATATTTTTAAGATTTTTGCACCTGTCGCGGTTGCGAACCTTTAGTGCCTACGTACCACCTTTCGTGCAATAGGAGATCAGGGTACATGTAGTTCCTCTTTTAAAAAAAATTGAAACACAAGTGTGTTGGTTAATTTTAAGAGATAAGACATCATCATCATTGTCCGTGTGAAAAACATACTTACTACCCACAATCATGAGAAAGAAGAATTTGCATCATCTCAAAGTGGAGAATATGGCTTGGATTTTAAAATCAACAATGTCTCACTCAACACCCATGTGGAAAATATCTCTCTTCACTACATATTGTGGAAGTATAGTTGTTTGCATCACTACAAGGATTGACAAGAGTCTAATCTTTTAAGAAAAAGTTTAAGGGTAAAAGCCAAAGTGGCAAAATGGTTTGAAATGAGATTGGTTGACTTTTAGTCTTCTCATAAAAAAATGTCAAAGTATTATTAAATTGATTGAGGTTTATTTATTAAAATATTTTGAAAATGCATGGACCTAAGTCCAAGTTTATTATGAAAGTGTTGAATTTTTTAAAAACAAGAAGAGTTTTCAAAAGGAGGGAGAAGATTTTTTAAATCAAAGAAGATGGGAGGAGAAGAAGAGACTATCATAAAGCATAAGGTAAAAGCTAAGGATAAGGATCATCTAACCAACAAGAATCCAAAAACATGATATTATGAGTCAAGATAGAATTCCAATTCTTTGGATTGAAACCAAGCAAGCAAAGGTACTAGACCTCTTCAAGTGTATTAAGTCTTCACAAAAATTGGACAGAGTAACGGCTATATACGGATGAATTCCAGATTACAAACAAAGGATGCAATCACAAAAACCTGCACAAAAAAACAAACAAGCAACCCAATGTTCTGAGGTAAACCTCAAGAGCTCCAGACAAAAATGATCAGATAAAAATCACAAGGTCTCCAAGATAGGCCAAGGTTTTTATTCCTAAGTCCAGAAAAGTCCACTGCTCCATAATGCCAAGGATAGTAACCAAATAGTCCAAGTACCATTAAGAGTTTTGTAGGGTTTATGTTGGTTATTAAGTATCTTAAGAAAAGAAAAGAAATGCTTAAGTGAGCAAAGTAAAAAATGATATGAATGTAAATGCTCAAATGAGCAAAGATGAAAATGGCATGAAATGTAAAATGCTAAAAAATAAATAGTACATAAAGCATAAAAAGAATAAAAGCATAAGATAAAACAAGTCAATAATTAGTGGTTAGTTGGATGACCATCTTGAAACTTTCATTTGGAACTCATTAGAGGATTGGTAGAACCAAAGCCTCCATACAACAAGTTACATTTGCTTTTTGTCAAGTATATCATCCATTTAAAATTCTCACAAGTGCCATTTAATGATCAACGATGTTTAAGTGATCCGCATTGACCAAAGGTGTTGTAGATCCATTAGAGGATTGGTAGAACCAAAGCCTCCACACAATGAATCTCAAGGTTATTGAATCAAAGAGATCAAATTAACATACTTGGGCTTCCAATCATAAGTTTGGGCCACGAATGATCGTTTATTCGAATCGGGACAAAATTTAGCGCCATGTTAAGCAATCGTAAGTGGACTTATATAGAAGTCGCGCCTATTTTGAGGCCGGTCAATAGCAATCTGTAAACCATTTGTTTTGAGACATGATATAGAGATCATGCTCCAACAACATTTAGTGCAAGAAGAAGGGGATGAGATGAAGGGGAATTAGGGTAAAAAAGAAAACCACATTTGAATTAATATTTAATCAAACTATTATTAAAATCATTCATCCATTTTGGTTGAGTTGAACTCAACACCCAAGATCCAATGATGTTAATAAAGTCATGATCAAAAAATCAACTCAAGACAGCCAGAAAATAATCACAAAATAATAATATATTTAATATATACATTTAAAGGGTTAAAAAAAGAAAGTTTAAAATAGAAAATAATGAGAAAAATATCAATTATGTTCAAATTAATTAAGAAACTATTTAATGTATTCAAATATTTTTATAAAAATTTTGGGAATTTTTAAAAGTCAAACTATTTTTAAAAATTAAAATAAATGGGTAAAATAGACAAAAATGGTGAAAATAGTAAAGTTAGAAACAAAAATAAAATAAGTCACCAATATTTGTCATAATGTCATTGGATCATTCCATAATTTTTTCAGAATTAAAAAATGTGTAAAAGTATTTTTAAACATTTTAAACAAATCAAATAAGTGTAAATTTCATAAAAAATACCAAAACACAAAAATAAATTGTGAAAAAATAAAAATCATAAAGAGAATAATCAAAAATAATTTTCATAATTATTTCAGATTTTTTTGACTAAAAATGATTTTTCTATGATTTTTTTAAATTTAAAACAATTAAAAAATAAAAATCAGAAAAAGAAAATAAAAGAAAAAGATGTGGACCATTGGATGAGAGTCAAAATGAGTTAGTAATCAAATCCAAAGGATCTGGCGCGTTGTGCATATCATGGTCTTTACTGAATAAAGCACTAAATCAAATATAAAATCATTAATTCAAAAAAAACAAATGGCACGCTTTCATTGGTTAGAAGGTGACACGTTGGTCATCTTCAACCTCTAGCCTCACGAATTGCAGGTCTATCAAACTGTAAAATTAGAAGCTCAGACCTATTCCATTCGTTCCGTCTCTTCAAGACGAAGACAACCATTCCCCCGCGCCATTTTTATATAAATTGTAACTCAAGCAATTTGGAAAGAAAGTTTTGAAAGGGGATTTGAAAATTCATGGTCAAAACGTGTTTCCAGATAAAAGTAACTGTTGCGACTAGAACCAGGGCAATGAGAGCAACACAATGATACCAAAGTTTTGAAGAATTGATGAAGGAATCTACCTATTGAAGTTGAGTTGCAGAGCTCTGAAACTGAACTTCTATGGAGCAATGTAGGGCACGATTCTTAAACGTAATGGTATGGTTAGGTTCAGGGAAGATCAAGGAAGGTGAATTGAAGGAGAAAATGAATTGAAAAAGGCTTGAGAATAGAATTCGAAGTAGCTGAATTCTGAGTTGTGAAGCAAGTTTGGCAAGGTTATTCTGGCTATCTAAGCTTGAGAAAATGAATGGGATAGTACATGTAATTATAGGAGAAGCAATTGGGATCAAAAGGAAGAGGGAATGATGCATTTTGGAGGGAATTCGTGCAAACTTGATGCACGAGTGAAGTGTGATCCAAATTTCACCAAAACTCATCCAGTTCTTGCGTTTTGATGCACTAATCCACTTGGGAAAGTTGTCTAATCATGTTTAGAACCAAAACGCGTGTTAATTTGAGGTTTAGAGGTTGTAACATGAAATTCAAATTCTGACTTGCAGGGAAACTTCAATTCCAAGTTACCACTTTTGAAACAATGGCATTTCCACCTCAGGGAGTCTTAAGGCATGATTCTTGATGCTTTGGAAAGATGAGGTAACAAACTTTGTAATGGAAAAAGAATGGAATCAATTGGAGGCTTGAGCTGAAAATTACATGGAGTCAAAGTTGGAGAAAAAGAGTTGACTTTCCATACTTAGAAATATTTCAAATTCTTCTTTAAAAATGACCTATAATCTCTTGCATCCAAACATGGCTTTCCACTTAGAATTTGCTCTTGACCCCAAAAGATGTAATGAAGTAGATATCTTGAATGACATTTTGCAACTTGAACCACTCAAAATCTCCAAAATTGAGCAAGTTATGACTTGTTGAAGTTGGCCAAAAATCATGAAATGACCTATAATCGTTTGCATTCTTAAGGCAACTTCCATCCATTTTCTTACTTTGCACATAAAAGAAGGCATTAAGTACACATCCTTAAGATCATCAAGGAAAAATAATGGGCTCAAGGTGATAAAAATTGACCAAGTTATGACAATTTGAAGTCACATATGAAAAATTAGGGATTCAGCTAGATGACTTGTGATCTTTCTTCTTCACCAAGTTCCTTCCACATGAAAACTCTTTGGAACTTTTGAAGTGATTTATTGGTAACTCTTTGAAGAGAAGAATGTTTTTGGAATCATTCAAAAATAACAAAAGATGAGCAAGATATGCCTCTTTGAAGTCCCAAAACCTTAGCCTCTAGATCAAGAGAATGCTTGGTGGAACTTTGCCAAGTTTGAACAAACTTTTTGTGCCAATATTCTTCCTTTGTGAATAGAAATTTGTTGAGGATGATGATGAGGACTCATGGCCACAAAAACCAATTTCATATCAACTTAAAAACAACTTAAATGGTGAGGTTTGAATCTCTCAAGCTTTTGACTAGGGCATGGAAGTAAACTCATGAACCCATGAAGCAACTTGCTAAACCTCATTGCTTTTACCTACATTATCAACAAGTAAGACAAACCAATATTGCATTTTGTTAATTAGAGAGGAAAAAAATCAAAGTACAATATCTATGATCACAAAAGCAAACAAATCAAGGTGCTTGGTAACTCCTCAAAGAGCAAAGCTAAAGATAAGTAGAAGAACCAAAGCTCCTAATGTGATTTTGTGGTGATTGAAACAATGTGGTAAGATGAAGAGATCTTAGGGGGGGAAATTGGGGTACAACAACTGCCCTTATTTAAGTTTCTTCTATCGGGAGATACGAAGGTTAAAAAATCTTCGTGTCGACGTGATCGAAGACACTTAAATATAAAACAAACCCTATTTTTGGCCCTAAGATGCCACGCAAATGTTTATACATATGAACAGAAGAGACACAAAGTAGCATTGGGGAGGCAACACAAAATGCAGAAGCAAAAGAGCAATCCCACCAGGAAAATAAATCACTGGTAAACCATGAGAATAAAATCAGAGAGGAGGATAACAAGCATCGACGTTCTCTGAATATATCATACCACCACCGTTCACTGACGATGAACTATCAACGTTCACTAAAGATAGCAAAAAGATAACAAACACCGACGTTCACTGCTGATGTACTACCAACGTTCACTGAAGGTAGAAGGAGAAAATATATCATACCACCGTCGTTCACTGACAATGAACTATCAACGTTCACTGAAGATAGCAAAAAGATAAGAAACACTGACGTTCACTGCCGATGTACTACCAACATTCACTGAAGGTAGAAAGAGAAAATATCATACCACCGTCGTTCACTGACGATGAACTATGAACGTTCACTGAAGATAGCAAAAAGATAAGAAACACCGACGTTCACTACCGATGTACTACCAACGTTCACTGAAGGTAGAAAAAGAAATTATCAAGATTTCCAAAATTCCGGTGTTCTGCCAAGAATGGGTCTCAACTTCTTCTTTAACCAAGGAGATCTGCCTGGAAAGGGTAACCTGTCTCAAATAAAGAGACTTCCACTTATTACCAAAAGGGAGATGCAAAGAAATATGGATTTCCAGGGATAGAAATATGACTTCCCGGAGAAAAGCCATGATATTCTCGCTGAGGAGATAAAGTCTCTTCGTACAAAATAAATGCACAAGCAAAAAATTCAAAGTTTTTAGAAATCCATAATACACGACATCGTCATGCAACCACAAATCCAAATTAGAAAAATACCAGAGCAAGACGGCCGAAGCAGATTCATCCTTTGAGAAATAAACTCAAGAGGGAAGACCAAATTCAAAAGAGCGCTGCAGTAAAGGTCAGAAACACAATGTCCATGAATGATGATTTTAGCAATGTATGATGCATGTATGAATGTACGAGTGCTATTGTGCATATGCTGATAAAAAGGATACATAATCAGTGTAGACAAACGAAACCGCCTCAGTTACTAACAACATTGGGCTAAGCCTCAATCAGAAAGATCAATCCAGGAAAGGTGAAAGCGACTGCGGAAACCAAACATGTTGCATTAACTTCACTGAGGAGAACATAATCCGACTGTAGCTTAAATCTAACAGACACCGGGATAGAACACCATGCTTCCAGTTTCATTGGAGAAACAGTTTTCCAAAAGCAACATGCCTATTGGAGATTGCAAGATCAACCTTAAATAAAGCAGTCTGACGTCGAACAACCAAACCTCACTGGGGAATTCAAACCTACCTCCCAAGAGAAAAGAAACTGCGGGTTGAAAATCTTTACCACGAACCCTCATTTCAATAAAAGATGCCCTGGGATAACCCTCCTGGGAGATCAAGATGTCAACACTAGTGTCGATACTGTAAAAAAAGAGACACCTCAGCACACCAAGGGAATAAAACCTTTCATCATATGAGGGAAGACTTTGCTGGGGAAGCTGGGACGAAGGCTTCTGACCATGCAAACCCGAAATCAAAAGCGAATCAGGACTTGACTGGGGATAATGGGATCACCAACCCAAATACTGTACTTTGAACCCACTGTTATTGTCTTTAACTATCTGGAAAACACACAAAGATTGCACACATACCAGCAAAATAACCTGAGAAAATCTTTATGAAGGAAGTAAATCTTCTTAAAGCAACCAGAAATTGTTCATCCTTGGGATCACCATTTTTGTTGTCATTGTTTCATCACAAATCCCAAAGTAAATTGAATTGTAAAGATCTCTTCTCTTTTTTTTTTGAAAAGTCAATTTTGCTTTTTTATCTCTTTGCTTTAAAAGTTATTATCAGTAATAAATGAAGTCTTTGCAAGCTAAATAAAGTTAAGAATACAAAGAATTGGGCAAAAGCTCGAATTTCATTAATAGAATGGTAGTCTGCGAATGGCGAGACTCCATGGATGATTACAAAGTTTGGGAAATGGTAATACATAATGGAAAAGATACATTAAGATACAATGACCATTATCCCCCCTAACAACTTTTGAAATCCTGAGCAGCAGCCTCCGTTGAAGTATGGTGAGGATCTAAGAAGATTGTTGCTTCGGTGATCAAGTTCCATCTGATGTAGTTACTTGCCAATAAAATCCCTAACTTTTGCCTAAGCTGCCCTTGTGGGTTTTTAACTTAGTGGGAAATTTAATCTGTTTATGTCTCTAATTTTTTCCTAGACAGCCCTTTCGGGTTTTCGGCCTACCGAGACGCTCCTTTTTGCCTAAGCCTCCCTTTCGGGTTTTTAACTTAGCGAGTTGTTCTTTTATTTCTTTAGGCGAAGTATTTCTTGACTACATCAGAATTCATGGTACGTGGGAACTCCTGTCCATCCATAGTTTCAAGAATTAATGCACCACCAGAGAAGGCTTTCTTGACAACATACGGGCCTTCAAAATTGGGAGTCCACTTGCCCCTAGAATCAGCGTTGAAAGACATGATCTTTCTGAGCACGAGGTCTCCTTCTCTGAATTCACGAGGTTTGACCTTTTTATCAAATACTTTCTTCATTCTTTTCTGATATAACTACCCATGACACAAAGCTGTCATTCTCTTCTCTTCAATAAAATTCAATTGGTCAAACTTGTTCTGAACCCATTTAGCCTCTATCAATTTGGCTTTCATTATCACACGCAGCGAGGGAATCTCTACCTCGACAGGGAGTACAGCTTCCATCCCATACACTATGGAAAACGGGGTCGCTCTTGTTGAAGTGCGAACAGATGTTTGATATCCATGTAGAGCAAAAGGGAGCATTTCATGCCAATCCTTATAAGTGACAACAATTTTCTGGATAATTCTCTTGATATTCTTATTAGCAGCTTCGACAGCCCCATTCATCTTTGGCCTGTATGGAGATGAATTATGACGGACAATCTTGAATTCTTCACACAGTTCTGTCATCATCTTATTGTTCAAATTTGAGCCATTGTCAGTGATGATTCTGCTTGGCACACCGTATCGGCATATAAGATTGTTTTTTATGAAACGTACCACCACCTTGGTAACATTAGCATATGAAGCAGCCTCTAACCATTTGGTAAAGTAATCAATTGCTACCAAGATGAAACGGTGTCCATTCGAAGCCTTAGGTTCTATCATCCCAATCATGTCAATACCCCACATAGTGAAAGGCCATGGGGAGGAAATCACATTGAGAAGTGTCGGAGGCACATGGATCTTATCTGCATAAATCTGGCATTTATGGCACTTCTTTGCGAACTTGTAACAATCAGATTCCATCGTCAACCAATAATATCCTGCCCTTAGCATCTTTTTAGCCATTGAATGCCCATTAGCATGAGTACCAAATGAACCTTCATGAGTCTCATGCATCAACATGTCCGCTTCGTGTCTATCCACGCATCTGAGCAAGACCATGTCAAAATTTCTCTTGTATAACACATTTTCACTGAGGAAGAAACTGCCTGCCAATCTTCTCAATGTCTTTCTATCTTTCTTTGACGCACCAAATGGGTATTCCTGAGTCTGAATAAAATGTTTGATATCATAATACCAAGGTTTTTCATCTGCTACCTCCTCTGTCGCAAACACATGAGCGGGCCTATCTAGCCGTCGAACTGTAATTCGGGGTATATCATTCCAAGCATTTAATTGGTACATGGAAGCCAGAGTTTCCAGAGCATCTGTCATTTGGTTTTCATCTCTAGGAATGTGATGGAATTCAAATTTATTGAAGAAGGGTAGTAATCTTCTAGCATAATCTTTGTAAGGGATCAAGCCAGAGTGACGAGTGTCCCATTCTCCTTTAATCTGATTTATTACCAAAGCTGAATCACCATACACATCTAGAATCTTGATTCTGAGATCAATAGCTTCCTCAAGACCCATGATGCAAGCCTCATATTCTGCCATATTATTAGTGCAGTCAAATGTTAACCTTGTAGTAAAAGGAATATGCGATCCATGAGGAGTAACAATCACAGCACCAATTCTTTTACCATAAGCATTCACAGCTCCATCAAATACCATACTCCAACGAGATTCAGGGTCGGGTCCCTCCTCGGGCAATGGTTCATCACAATCTTTCACTTTCAAGAACATCACATCTTCATCAGGGAATTCATATTCTGCAGACTGATGGTCTTCCACCGGCTGGTGAGCAAGATAATTTGCCAACACGCTACTTTTGATAGATTTTTGAGTGCGGTATTCAATACCATATTCAGATAACAACATCTTCCAGCGGGAAACTCTCCCAGTAAGAGCAGGCTTTTCAAAAATATACTTGATTGGATCCATTTTGGAGATCAACCAAGTAGTATGATTCAACATATACTGCCGCAAACGCTTTTCCGCCCAGGCCAAAGCACAACATGTTTTTTCTAGCATAGAATACCGCGACTCACAATTAGTGAACTTTTTGCTGAGATAATAAATGGAAAACTCTTTCTTTCCTGTTTCATCATGTTGTCCCAGAATACAACCCATGGATTTATCTAACACTGTCAAATACATAATCAACGGTCTTCCTTATACAGGAGGGAGCAAGATAGGAGGTTCAAGCAGATACTCTTTAATACTTTCAAATGCCCTTTAGAAGTCATCTGTCCAGACACAACCTTGATCTTTCTTTAACAACTTAAAGATCGGTTCAGACGTTGCAATCATGTGGGAAATAAATCTGGAGATATAATTCAAACGCCCGAGGAAACCCCTGACTTTCTTTTCAGTTCTTGGCGCTGGCATTTCTTAAATTGCCTTGACTTTATCAGGGTCAACTTCAATTCCTTTCTGGCTAACAATAAAACCCAACAATTTCCCCGATCTAACTCTGAAGGTGCATTTATTTGGATTCAGGTGGAGACGATACTTCCTCAAGCGCCAAAACAACTTCAACAAATATTCTATATGCCCTTCTTCAGTTTGGGATTTGGAAATCATATCATCATCATATACTTAGATTTCCTTGTGCATCAGATCATTGAATAGGGTTGTCATAGCCCTCTGGTACGTTGCACCAGTGTTCTTCAACCCGAAGGGCATCACTCTGTAACAGAATGTTCCCTAGGGCATGATAAATGTTGTTTTTTCCATGTCCTCTAGAGCCATTCTTATTTGATTATACCTGGAAAATCCATCCATGAACGAGAATACCTTGAATTTTGTTGTGCTATCCACTAACATGTCAATGTGAGGCAATGGAAAATCATCTTTTGGACTAGCTTTATTTACATCTCTGTAATCTACGCACATGCGGACTTTTACATCTTTTTTCGGTACAGGGACAATATTGGCAATCCATTGAGGATACACTGATGTCACAAGAAAACCAGCATTAATCTGCTTTAGGACCTCCTCCTTGATCTTTACTGCCATATCGGGATGAGTTCTTCTCAACTTTTGTTTAACTGGCGGACACTCTAAATTCAACGGCAAACGATGCTCGACCATGTCTGTATCTAGACTAGGCATATCTTGATAAGACCAAGCAAAAATATCCACATACTCTTTCAACAGCTCAATCAACCCGCTCTTCATATCAGGATGCTCCAATCTTAACCTCCTTCGGATCTTCCTCTGAACCCAAATTAACCACTTCCAAAGGCTCCTTATATGGCTGAATGGTATTCTCCTCGTGCTCAAGCAACCGTGAGACCTCTTCTAGAATCTCATCATAATCTTCTTCTTCAGCCCCAAACACAGGACAATCAAAGTTGGGAGAGGGTGCAGAGTCATTGTATTCAACTGGTTTTTTAATTAATCTGCACATGCGATTTATGATTGCTTTTAGAAACTGACACATATAACAAGTGATCATGCAGATTAATTTTCAGTTATTATTTATTTTGAAAGGTTTTTTTTTACCATTTCCCAAGAAAAAGGCAGAAAATAAAAGACATAATTTGGAAGAAAAGACAACTTTTATTAATGATCTTAACAATTATAGCAAACAGATAAGCCTTACAACATCAATACTTCCACCTTGGGCAGAGTGAAAGCTTTTCAAAAGAAAGAGACAGATTAAAAAAACAAATTACTTTGAAACATGTATGCAAGAAGGAACATCAATGGTGACCCAGTTTTGAACACGGACTCCATGCGTCACATAATTCAGTGCTTCCTGCTCTGCTTCATCCTCTTCAACAGCATTAACTCCAGAACCAATAGGATGAAGGTAGCCTCCGCTACGGAAAACATCATGATAATTGTTCATAAAAAACTTTGATTTCAAACTTTCACTTTTGCCATTCCTCGAAGAGAAACCTAAACCAGCTCTGTCTTTGTTCACGGGTGGATCCACAAGTCGCCCCCAAACTGCATTATGACAATTGCGCACAACCTGTTGCACGTCCTTTAGCGAAACCACGGAATTCTCATTCTTCCTTATGTTGTCAATGGATAAGGCTTGGAACTGGGTTCCAACTACAACCTTATCCGCTTCTACAATACTGAAAGAGGAAACATGGGATATCAACAGCGCCTGCTCCCCATTTATGATCACTACCTTCCCTTCCCGTACAAACTTTAGCTTCTGATGCAGAGTTGAAGTGACAGCCCCTGCTTCATGTATCCATGGCCGTCCTAGCAAACAACTATGCGCGGGATTAATGTCCATTACCTGGAAAGTTATCAAGAACAAGTGTGGTCCTATGTGGATGGGTAAGTTCACCTCACCGATGACAAATTTCCTTGACCCATCAAAAGCCTTCACAATGATGCCACTCGGGCGTATAGGTGTTCCCTGATACTTTAACTTCATAAGGATAATTCTTGGTATAACATTTAACACAGATCCATTATCAATTAGCACATTAGATAGCGAGTCATTCTTGCAGTTCATGGATATGTGGAGGGCCAGGTTGTGATTCCTTCCTTCATCTGGTAACTCATCATCGCAGAAACTCAAGTTGTTACATGACGTAATGTTTCCAATTACGCTGCTGAATTGAATCAATGGCATGTCATTCTCCAAAAAAGCTTGGTCTAGTATTCTCATTAGTGATTCCCTATGAGCGGAGGAATTCATCAGTAATTCCGGGATGGATATCTTTGAAGGATTCTGCAATAGCTAATCTACAATTTTGTAGTCGCTCATCTTAATTACCTTCAGGATACCATCCACTTCTTTCTCTAATGTGGCTCCACTAGTCTCTCCTGCAGCCTTCTTAGGCTCATCGTTCTCAGCAATTTTCTTTCTAACAACAACATCTTTTCGAATAATCGGCGCAAACACACGACCACTACGAGTCACCCTGCTATTATCATCTATATTCCTAACATGTGGCATTGGCTGGATGGGAACCTCCACCCCATCTTCTAAGATTGTAGTGTTGTATTTGTAAGGCACAGCCTTATCTGATTTATAGGGAACAGGTCCTGGCAGGCTGATTACCAATGGGGTAACAGCTGGTTTGCTATGGTATTCCACCTCAAGATGAGTGGGTGCACCAAATCAAGGTACAATGACGTTTACACCTTTCTCAACATAATCAGTCATCAACAGATCATTTCCGGCAAACAAATCTTCGTCTGAAGAAAAATACTCATCCGCGGAGGCATACTCTTCCTCTGACTGTTCTTCCATCAAACAAACTTCAACCATATCAATCTCGTGATAATCATCTCTCTGTCCCGTGATCTTAATAGTCACATTGTCTAACAGCAACTAGACACCCTCTCTCAGAATAGAACATCCTCGGGGGGTCTCGACAGCAGACTATGCAAGACCCATATTGGTGTTCCACCTGACCAGCAGTACGTCAAAAGGTAGCATGCAACTGTACGAGATGTTCATTCAGATGCTCCACATTGAAAATTCTGAATTCACCACGACATCCAGAAACCTTATTCACTTCCTCCTCATATTCTTCCCTAGGCCTGATTATATAGATTAAACCTTCATCCATCATTTCCTGCAAATCAGCCTTTATCTTCTCGCAACCCTGGATATTTGTACTGCAAATAGCACAACCGGCATGGTCATGCGTATAATAACTGAATTCACAGAGGTCTGTGTGCATCTTCACCAGAACTCCTCTAACCAGATTGATGTCAAAAATCCGGAAGTCACCTGGACAACCGGCCACCATGTTCACAGCATTCACTCCCCCGTGCTTGGTTAGAGGATTGTCTTTCACATTAGGACCCATGTCTTTAAAAGATAAAATTCCAGACTTCACCAACCTTTTCACTTCGGTCCTCAAAGGATAACAATTCTCAACACTATGCCCTGGTGCTCCCTGATGAAAGGCACATGTCTGGTCTGCTTTGTAATACCAAGCCAATGGAGATGGTATTGCTGGAGGTGGTCGTGTCTGGACCAACTTCTTCTGGATTAATGCTGGTAGTAGCTCTGTATAACTCATGGGAATAGGGTTATAGTTCTCCCTTTTCGGATTATTTCCTTGGTTCCCCTGCTGGGATTGTCTTTGATAAGCAACAGTAGTTGGAGCGGAATTTACAACAGGAGTCACTGAAGCAACTTGCTGGTGACGCTAAAAATTCCTTCTAGGAGCATTCACTCTCCTCTCTTGTATGGAAGCATTGGTATCCCCCTCTTTCTTCTTGGTAAACCCATAAGATGGCTTCTTCATACCTTCGGATCCTTCACCCTTTATTAAACGACCTTCTCTTACTGCCTCTTCTAGGCGGACACCCATTCCTACCATCTCTGTAAAATCACTTGGGGCACTTGCTACCATTCTTTTGTAGTAGGAAGTGCCTAGCGTCTTCAGAAAAATTTTAGTCATTTCTTTTTCCTCCATGGGAGGAATCACTTGTGCAGCCACTTCGCGCCATCTCTGTGCATACTCTTTGAACAATTCTTTGTCTTTCTGAACCATGGCCCTAAGCTGGTCACGATCGGGTGCCATGTCCACATTGTACTTATATTGTTTTATGAATGCTTCTCCCAAATCATTAAAGGTATGGATGTTGGCTGTGATACGGTGGGAGAACTGACTTGAGGGTTTTGCGTTTTATCGCAAATGTTGCGGTTAGCAAGAGTCGCCACCGACTTTTCTTTTATCCAAAAGGAAAGGTGAAAAAGAACAGGAAAGACCTTTGAGATGTTTTCTTGAGTTCGGGGGGTATATTATGAAAAGGGAAGGTATTAGCACCCTTTTCATCCATGGTTTTCCATGGGCTCTTAGTTATTTTCTAGATCACTTGCTTTTGTTGTTTGAAAATGTGTTTGGTGTGGTTTTGAAAGTATTTTGTAAAAGAGGCCATTGGTTTAGGCAATCTTTGTAATGATTCTCGTTCGTAAGAATGTGTACAAAGATGTTTGTCTTTGTGAAAATGTTTACAATATTTGTAAGATGTTTTGAAATGTGTGTGTGTTTTTGTTTGAAAATAGCAAGGATAATTGTTTGAAATAGAGCAATTATGCAATATAATATACATGTAAGGAAAAGATTTTTGTCTTGTTTTTATATAAAAGATATTTTAATCTAAATCTAAGAATATAAAGAAAAGATATTAATTTTAAAAGGGAGGCTTAACCCTAATTATTTTTTAAAAGAAAATAAAGTTCTTATATATATTATTTTTTTATGTATTTTTTTGTATTAAAAATAATAAATAATATTGTATAAAAAGATAAAGTTTTTATATATGCAAAACTAAATATTTATAAGTATGAAATGAGAAATAAATAAGTAAATTAAACTAAATATACTTTGATTATATTTTACAAGTTATTAAGAAAATACATGATATATATATTAAGAATAAAATATATTTCTATGTGAAAAATAAACTAAAATAAAATAAAATGCAATATTATGAAATTTACATTTTTTAGGATTTTTATGTATCAAAGAAAATATTTAATATATTAAAAATGAAAATAAAACAAATAAAATATAAAATATAAAAAGTTGGTAGGGGGTGATATAGCAAAATTGGCAGCAATGTTAGTAAAAAAAATGCCAAGCCCAAGACTGAGCCCAAACCTGCAAAAATGACAAAAAACTGGAAAAATGGAAAATATGGAAAACAAAAGTAACGCCCAGGTTCGAACCCAGGACATGGGTCTTACCAGCGCGCTACTTTGCCACTGGGGTGGCTTTACATCCATTGTCTTAAGGAAAGCAAAAATAATATAACACAAAACAAGTCCTTGCCCTGTACTTCATCTTCTTCCTCAAGCTTGGCCAGACATCCTGTAACTCTCTCATACTTCCATGAAAATGAAAACTCATAACATGAAAGTTGTAGTATTTGAACTCACGATTCCAACCATATAAGTTATGTAAACTAACAATCAAAGATCAGAGAGAATTTTAAAACCCCTAAATTTAAACCTAATATTTTCAGAAACTTCAAGTTCCAAATTCTCTCAACTCAAGTAAAACCAACGCAAGATAAAGATATGTACAGTTTCGTTGCAATGAGGACTACATTATTTGTTCACAAATCATGGCCAATGGTTTCCTGTATAAGGAGATAGAGTTTCAGATTTTACCTCCTTCAGTTGGAATTGTGGATGGAATTGGAGTGAGTTTGATGGAGGCCTGATGCTTTCTTGAGCTTCCTTGAACTTCCCTGAACGTATTCCAACCTTTGCCTTACTCTGAAAGAGCCTGAAACTCCTTGGCCAAGTCCAACTGCAAGCTTTGAAAGCAACAATGGCAGATGATGGAAGAGTGGTTACATAACAGGGATGAAGGTCTGGATTGGTTTGATATCAAGTAGGTAAGATGTTTTGATGGTCAAGAATGGAAACGCACGAGCCAAATATGAGATTGGTATCCTTATGCCAAAACTGCAAGTTTGGACCATTTTCTAGTGTTTTTATGCTTGGGAGTGTTTCAGGCCTTGACTTCTCGTGTGCTAAGTTATATTATGTTTGTATATTAGTATAGAATTGGTTTCATGTCAACCCTCTAACAGTTGTGCCAGTTCTAGCCTTTTTGCCACTTTTCTTGCATTTGAAGTAAAGTGAAGGGACAATGCTTGCCATGCTTGTACTTGCTCTCTTAGGGTTTGTATCAGATTGTACAATTTGCTTTAGACCTGTGAGACTTGTATGTACAATGGAGATAGGTGCAATGCTCAAGAATTGGAAAGTGGCAAAAGTTGATCTTTTTCAAAATGGCAATGTTCACTTTTTGCCATAAATGGAATTATCACTTGGATAATGGCTCTAGGGCATGGATCAAAGCTTTGTCAACTGAGTAAGAATTAAATTAAGGAGTAAGGAACAAGTTTGGTACCTGCAAAGCATAGATTAGGTAGCATAGGTACTGATTGCAACTTTGTTCTTCATGAAATGGCTTGAACAAAAAGTGAGAAAATGCTAACTTCATCTCTTCGATTCTCCCTACTCAAAAATGATCTTGAGAAGTTCTTGGACATTTTGGAAATCTTACAATGTTCTCTATAACTTATATTTGAAATGCATTTTGAGATACCTCTTGGAACTAGGTGAAAAATTGCCATGAAGTTGGGTCCAAAACCTGCCTAAATTAGGGCAAAATTTCACTAAGTTATTTAGTTCATGAGCATGTATTCATAAATTTATATCTTGAGATCCAAGCATATTTAGGGAAAAGTGTGTGAAGCAAAGTTGTATATTTCATGGAGGTCTACAACTTTCATGTTGGGAGCTTTCTTTGAATCATTATGTATCATGGTGAAAAAATGGCCTAAAGTTGAGAAAAAATTAGAAATTTTCTATACTTAGAAAATTTTCTAAGTTAAGAAAAATTTCAAATTCAAACCCTAATCTTCAAACTTGTATTTCTTGATGAACAAGTGTCATATTTTAACATGTTTTGATGAATTATGACCCTTGGCACTTGATTTTGACCAAAAATTCAAGGTTTGACTTTTCAGTGTACAGTTGACTTTTGATCAGTTGACTGCAAATTTCATCTGTCAATCCAATGAAATTGAAATGTTTTGAGCCATGTAATAAGGTCAAGATGATGTAATTGAATCCTTGAAATCATTCCTTAACTCAATTTGTCATTTTCTAGGTTAAAAATCAGAAATTGCCCTTCCTCAGTCAAAACCCTAATTTTGACCATTTTGCCCTTTTGGTGATTTGATCAAATTTCTTGAGGAATTGTGATCCAAACTTGACCAAATGATACATATGAGTCTAGAATGTTGATATGGATCAAAAAGTATGAAGTTTGACTGTAAATTGGCCATTGTTGACTTTTTCCCCAATACAATTGATTTTTAGGTCAACTGTCCAATTGACTGATCAAAAATGTGGTTCAAGGCTTGAAACTTGTCATGAGTAATCTTAGGGGTCCAAAATGATGTTTTAAAGTCACATGAAGCATTGATAGTCCAAAAATCCTTGTGCAAACTCAAACCCTAATTTTGGGTGATTAGTGCATGATGAGATGTCTTGAGCTGACCTAACCCTAATCCAGTCTTGAGTAAAAGAGATCTTGTGAGAAAAGTTTAGATAAATGAGAGGGCAAATTTTAGGGTACAACAGCTGCCCCTGTTCAATCTTCTTAAACCTGAAGAGTTAGATTGGCGAGTTTTGCCATTCGTGACTTGAAGATGAAAGATGATTGGACACTAGAGTGCCCATAAATTTGCACTCGACAAAGTGTAGCTGAGGGAATGGGCTTAAAGATTCCATTTGGAGAAGAGATAGAATATTGTTGGAGATGGGCTTGTAGATACCATCCAAGAATGTTTGTTGAAGTGTAACTTATAAGCTGAAAGAATGAGTATCAGAATGGCATCCGTGTCCGGAGTATATCCATATTGTATCTGAATGGGTATCAGAATGGCATCCGTGTATGGAGCGTATCTGTGTTGTATCTGAAGGTATCAGAATGGCGTCCGTGTCTGGATCGTATCTGAACTATATATGAGCTTGAATCTGAATGAGTAATAGAATGGCATCCGTGTCTGGAGCGTATCCGTACTGTATCTGAAGTCTTAATCTGAATGAGTAACAGAATGGCATCCGTGTCTGGAGCGTATCCGTATTGTATCATGATTGCATATTGTTAATGGTAGTTGTTAATCTTATCCTGAAAAGGGTAAAATGTTAGTTGGAACACAAAATTATGTTGCATGAAATGTATGATGCAGTATATGTGTTTTATCAATGTTTATGATATATGGATGTAATATATGCGCATGTAGGCTGATTTGCTATATTGCTGCCTGATTGAGGAAAATAAATCCCTGAAAGCTGCTGAGGATATATGGATTCTTCATGTCTTGAAGTTTGAAGTACTGGAAAAAATTCGCTTGTGAGGGCAATGCCACATATTGCTTTGAGGAATCCTGAGAAATTTGACGATCTCTATTGGGGATTAATAATTTGAAGTTTATTCCGCTGGGGATTGCTTATGGGATAGCTTAGAGAAATTTCCTTATCCTTTCAACCTATCAGTAATTATATTTCCCATTTTGTTTATTTGTAAACAGTAATTGTGTTCAAATGCATATGTTCATTAATGAATCATTGGACGTTTGCGCAAATAAAACACAAATGTAAAGAAAAAGACAAATAGTTTTCTGTACTTTCAAAGAGATATCTTTGTATTGAATTTGAATAAGTATTTTATACAAGGGATACAAACATTCTAGTAAGAGAATGGCGCAATAAAAAGTAAGAAAAACTTTATACAAATAAAGATAACGATGTGTAATAATCCCATGGGGTTTCCATTCTGCTATAGCCTTCGTATCTCTGAATATCTTGTCTATTTGTTGCTTCGTCCGAAGATGATTGAATTGATCAGAAACTCTGAGTTTGTCAGTGGAAGTCAAAAGGTTGTCCTCAAAGTGATTCGACGGGACATAGTCATACGCTTTAATTCCCTAACTTTTGCCTGGACCGCCCTTTCGGGTTTTCAGTCCACCGGGAAACCCTTTTTTGCCCAAGTCGCCCTTTCGGGTTTTCAACTTGCCGGGTGTACAGATATTTTTTGTTTTATCCATAATTTTTGCCCGAACCTTTTTGTTCGCCGGGATGCCCTTGTTTTTCCTAGGTGTGTCAACCTAGCGGGTCTCTTATGCGTAGTATCTTTTGACTATGTCCGTGTTCGCAGGGTGTGGCAGGTTGTAGCCGTCCATGGTGGTTAAGATCATTGCCCCACCGGAGAAGATGTTCTTGATTACAAATGGTCCTTCATAGGTAGGAGTCCATTTTTCCCTGGGATCACTTTGTGGCAAGATGATGCGCTTGATCACTAGATCTCCAACTTAATATACTTGGCGTCTTACTTTCTTGTTGAAAGCCTTGATCATCCGTTTTTGATACATCTGACCATGGCAAACAGTAGTAAGTCTCTTTTCATCAATTAAGTTTAGTTGATCAAGTCGAGTTTAGATCCAATCGTCCTCATTCAAACCTGTATCCCTAATAATTCTCAAAGAGGGGATCTGAACCTCAATAGGCAAGACAGCCTCCATGCCATAAACCAAAGAATAGGGTGTTGCCCCAGTTGATGTGCGAGCCGTGGTATGATACCCGTGGGGAGCAAATGGTAGAATCTCATGCCAATCCTTGTAGGTGACTGTCATTTTCTGTATGATCTTTTTAATGTTTTTATTTGCAACTTCGACAACACCATTCATATTTGGCCGATAGGGGGATGAATTGTGATGCTGAATCTTGAGATGTTCGCACAAGGCGGTGATCATGGTATTGTTAAGGTTTGTACCATTATCAGTGATGATCCTTTCTAGGATACTATACCGGCAAATGAGATTCTTCTTGATGAAGCGGGCAACAACATTCTTAGTAACGGATGCGAAAGAAGCTGCTTCGACCCATTTTGTAAAATAGTTAATGGCCACTAAAATGAAGCGGTGTCCATTGGAGGCTGTACGCTTGATCTCTCCAATCATGTCCATTCCCCACATAGCAAAGGGCCAAGGAGCCGTCAAGACATTCAGAGGAACCGGAGGTACGTGCACCTTGTCCGTATAAATTTGACACTTATGACAGGTCTGAGAGTGTTGATAGCAGTCTGCTTCCATGGTAGACCAATAATAGCCTTCCCGTAGGATTTTCTTCGCCATCGTATGCCCACTAGAGTGAGGGCCAAAAGTACCTTCATGTAATTCAGCCATGATCTTTTCAGCCTTAATCTTATCCACACATCGGAGCAGAATAGAGTCATGATTGCGTTTGTATAGGATGCCATTACTCAGGAAGAACTTAGAAGAGAATCTCCTTAAGAACTTTTTATCATTGATTGAAGCTTCTTTTGGATATTCTTGAGCCTCGAGATACCTCTTGTCTTCATGAAACCAAGGCTGGTCCACTTCCTCTTCAGTATTAATCTCGTGACAGTGTGCTGGTTCATCCATTCGTTCGATGGTGATCTGGGGAGCCTCGTTATCCCAATTAAGTTTAAACATAGATGACATTGTGGCTAGGGCATCTGCTAGCTGATTTTCTTCTCGCGGGAAATGCTCGAAGGTAATTTGTTCAAAATGTGGTAGCAATTTCAAAACATGTTCTTTGTAGGGGATAAGGTTTGGGTGCTTAGTGTCCCATTATCCTTTGATCTGACTGATGACCAAAGCTGAATCTCTGAATACATCTAAGGATTTGATTCCCAAATCTATAGCAACCTTGAGACCAAAGATGCATGCTTCATATTCCACCATGTTGTTCGTACAGTTGAAGCAAAGTCTGGCAATAAAGGGAGTGTGACACCCTTTCGGAGATATGAGTACAACGCTGATACCATTACCAAGTGCATTGGATTCCCCATTAAAGAACAGGGTCCATCGGGATCCTAGTTCAGGTCCGTCATATGGTCTGATTTCTTCACAGTTGTCTAATGTCATGATGTCTTCATCTGGGAATTCAAATTTCATGGACTGATAATCTTCTACAGCTTGATGAGCAAGAAGATCAGCTAGCACACTGCCCTTTATAGCTTTCTGGGTAGTGTATTGTATATCATATTCTGTTAAGATCATCTTCCATCTAGCTATCCTCCCAGACAGAGCAGGCTTTTCGAAGATGTACTTTATTGGATCCATCTTAGATATCAGCAAAGTGGTAGGAGTCAACATATACTGTCTTAGCTGGCAAGCAGCCCATACCAGAGCGCAGCAAGTTTTCTCGAGCAGTGAATATCTGGTTTCACATTAGGTAAACTTTTTGCTCAGGTAATAAATATCGTCCTCTTTTCGGCCAGACTCGTCATGCTGCCCCAATACACACCCCATTGAGCTCTCTAAAACAGTCATATACATTAGCAGTGATCTTCCTTCGACTGGTGGCATCAAAACAGAAGGCTCTTGTAAATACTCTTTGATCTTATCAAAAGCAACCTGACATTCATCATTCCATCTGACTACTTGATCTTTCTTCAAGAGTTTGAAGATTGGTTCATAAGTAGCTGTTAGGTGAGAAATGAATCTGGCAATATAGTTCAGGCGTCCCAAGAATCCTCTGACTTCCTTCTCAGTACGAGGAGCAGGCATTTCTTGTATCGCTTTAACCTTGGCAGGATCAACCTCGATGCCTTTGTTGCTGACAACAAAACCTAAGAGTTTACCGGACCGGACTCCGAATGTACACTTGTTTGGATTCAACCTTAGTTTGTACTCCTTCAATCTCTCAAACAACTTTTGCAAATGACCAAGGTGCTCCTCTTCAGTTTGTGATCGGGCTATCATGTTATCTACATAGACGTCTATCTCATGATGTATCATATCATGAAATAAGGCTACCATGGTGCGTTGATAGGTTTCCCCAGTATTCTTCAGTCCGAATGGCATCACTTTGTAGCAGAATGTGCCCCACTGTGTGACAAATGTAGTTTTCTCCATGTCCTCAAGTGCCATTTTGATTTGGTTATAACCTGAGAATCCGTCCATGAAGGAAAACACTTTGTGCTGGGCTGTATTGTCAACCAGGATATCGATGTGGGGCAGTGGAAAATCATCTTTAGGGCTGGCCCTATTTAAATCTCTATAATCCATGCACATTCGTACTTTGCCGTCCTTTTTAGGCACGGGAACAATGTTGGCAACCTATTGAGGATAGGAAGTGACAGCCAAGAATCAAGCATTGAATTGTTTCATGACTTCGGCTTTGATCTTCTCTGACATGTCAGGTCTCATGCGGCGGACTTTTTGTTTCACTAGTGGATAGTCTTCTCTTGTGGGTAGACGATGTACCACGATGTCTGTATCAAGACCTGGCATGTCTTTGTATGACCAGGCAAATATCTCAACATGATCATGCAATAGCTGAATTAGACGCTCCTTGACACTCGGCTCTAGATTGGCACCCACCTTGATTTCCTTTTTATCTTCCTCGGTACCCAAGTTAATTGTATCCAACGGTTCCTCATGAGGCTGAATAGCTCTTTCCTCTTGTTGTAATAGTCTGGCCAATTCCCCTGGTACTTCATAATCTTCCTCACCTTCGTCTTAGGATTGGTAGATTAGATCTTCAGAGTCACTAAAGGCCATAGCAGTATCGTTACCCATGGGATCCGAAATGGAGGGGTACTTGCATTTGTGAGTGTGGGTGTGTGTAAGGGTATAGCCATCTTTAAACAATAAAATGTAAAAGAAAGATAATGAGCACAAAAGGTTTGTATGTAAAAAAATGTCCATGATTCATTGAATGTCATATAAAGATGAAATAAAAACCCTTACAAATGGACCGTGATGCCTCGGGTAAGACACAAGGTTTTTAATGTGTGAATTGTTTGTGAATATTACAAGTCCAACAGAAATGTAAAAGATAAATTACTGAGAGAAGAAAGTTATTAGGACAAACTCTCTGGCTTCCCAATTGCGAAGTCCTTCGTTGATAGTAGGAAATATCCAATCCTCCAAGTTGCCATCTTCTTCACCATCTTCCACTGTGTTGACCTCTTGGTTGCTAATCTTCAGAGGTGGCCCTCCAGCACGGGCACGGCGCACAGCCTTCTGAGCATTTGAAGTAAACCCTAAGCCAAACTCGTCAGATTTATACGGAATGTCTGGAAGCTTCCCCCACATGGTGCATCCACCCTCTTCTACTACTTCCTTGGCGTCCTTTAGAGATGACATCCGAAGCGAAGGTCTTGTGATCTTTGGGATCGAGGATACCATCTTGGTTACCGCTACCTCTTGAGAAACTTCTTTGAAATGTTGAAAAGGAGTTTCAATGAACTTGCCATCCAACTCCACATACCGGAAGGAATTTAGGTGGCTAATCATGTACTCTTCTTCTCCGTGGACAGTGATAATCTTTCCATGGACCAGGTATTTCAGCATCTGGTGTAATGTAGAGGTGACAACACCAGCATTGTGGATCCAGGGCCGTCCTAATAGACAGGAGTAAGAGGGGCGGATGTCCATTACATAGAAGGTTGAGTTGAAAGTATGAGTTCCCACCTTTATGGGGATGTCCACCTCCCCGTGGACCATCCTCTTTGAGCCATCAAATTCTCTTACAATTATGTTACTGGGTTTCAAAGTCATTCCTTCACAATCCAACCTGTCGAGAGCTTTCTTCAGTAAAACGTTCAAAGATGAGCCAGTGTCCACCAAGACATGGGCCAGAGTTGTTCCTCTACACTCCACTGAGACATGTAATGCCTCTTTGTGCTTTCTACCTTTTGGTGTCAAATCAACATCAGAGAAGCCTAGGCCGTTATCAGCTGTCAAACTGGCCACACAATCTTGGAATTGGTCAGCAGACGTCTCTAGTGGCACATGGTCTGTCTTCAGAAACTTTACCAGAGCTTTCGCATGTGCCTCAGAACACAGCAACAATTCTAGCATGGAGATCTTGGAGGGAGTTTGCCCCAATTGTTCAACCACGTCATATTCACTCTTTTTTATTATTCTCAGGATCTCCTCCATTTCCTTCTTGGAGGTTTCGGGGATAGTCATTGGTTGAGCCTTCATCCGGACAGGCTCTTCTTAAACACCTTTTCCTCGAATCTCAGCAGTAGAAGTATTGACGGGGATAACAGCAGGGGTCGTGTCATCTTTGTAAGCAGGAGCACTTGCAGGTATGATTATTGGTACAGAGGTAACCTTCGGAACAACCACGGGTCCAAAAACTGCCTTTGGAGGGGCAATTTCTGGAGAGAAGATTCTACCGCTACGGGTAATCTTATTGGTTCCGGCAATATTGCTAATGTCGGAGTCTTCTTCTTCAGAGCTCACTTCTTCGGCGGCCTTCCCATCTTGTTTAATACCATGGTAGTAGATTTCCCCATCGTAATTCCACGGTACTATTTTATTTGATTCGTACGGGACTGGCCCAGGCATTGTGATTATAAGAGGAGTAGTCTTTGGAACCGATGTAATCCTAACGGGTCTTTTGGGGACCCTGGAAGGATTGGCGTAAATGGTTATGATTGAAGCGTTTTCAACAAGAACAGGTGAAACAGAAGCATTTTCAAACAGAATCTCTTGGTTGTCTATCAAGCGTTGAATGCATGTCTTCAACAGAGGGCAAAAAGTTGGTGAGGATAAGCAAAGATGGTAGTCTTCATTACAACCTGGGAATACACCATCTTTCAACAAGTTTATCTTAATGATTGGGAGCGGAATCAAAAGTTCATCCACTGTAGCAGCAAACAAATCTTCTTCGACAGCATTGGCATTGTGGCCATGTCTAGGCATAGGAGCAAAAATGACATTTGGTTTCTCAGGTGCCTCAAACTCAATCTCTTTTGCATCTATAAGGTCTTGAATTTTATTCTTCAACGCCCAACAGTTATAAGTGTCATGACCCGGGCTTTCGGAATGATATGCACATCTGGCATTTGGATGATAATGAGGGGACGCCGTGTTGGGGTTCTTTGGAGCTTCTTTTAAAGTTGCTAGATTAGATTTCAGCAGATGTGGTAAAATCTGTGCTAGAGTCATATTAATTCTGGTGAATTGTCGGACTCGCCTTTTCACCCTCGGTTGATTACTCCTTGGTTAATCAGATGTGAGCTTTGGGATCATAACGGCCCCTACCATTGGTCGGAGTTCAGCTCTCCCTTGGTTCCTTTGTGGATAAACAGCAGATACCTCCTTCTTCCCAGTGAAAGGTTTTCTCACAGTCGTAGATGCAGACGAATCCTTCTGAATCTTTCCACTTTTTATACCAGCTTCCACCCTCTCTCTGGTTAGTATTAACTCAGTAAACCCAGCGGATGAGCTCCCAATCAAATGGTTGAAGAAAGGGCCTGATAGAGTGCCTAAGAACATATCCATCAACTCCCTTTCAGACAGAGGGGGTTGCACTCTTCCATCTAGATCTCTCCATTTATGCGCGTAATCTTTGAAACCCTCATTTGAAGCCATAGCCATACTCTGAAGTTGAGTACGGGTAGGCGCCAAATCTGAATTATACTGGTATTGTTTATAAAAATTTGTGGCAAGGTCTTCCCAGTTGTGGACGTCGGCCCTTTCTAATTGGTAAAACCAATCGAGTTGCATTCCAAATAAACTATCTTGGAAAAAATGGACCCACAAGTCTTTATCGGCAGAGTGCGGCTGAATCTTTCTCACGTATGATCGGAGGTGCATTTTAGGACATGACACCCCATCATATTTTGCAAAAACGGAACTTTGAACTTTGGTGGGATCACAACTCCTGACACTAGCCCCAATTCTTAAAAGTCTAGACCTAGCGCTCAAACGCTTTTCAAGGTGCCTGTACTTATCATCATCCAGAGGGTACTGTTCCTCAGAGTAGTCTTCCTCTTCTTCCTCCTCTTCAGATTCTGACGGAACTGCTGTTTCTTTTCCTTTCCCTTCCCCTTCATCAGATGTTGCTGCGAAATTCAAGGTTCTCCTAGTCTGCCCTTGAAACCTTCTCCCCATGATTACAACACCAGTTGGTTTCTTTTCTTTCTTCTTTTTCTCTTTTGCCAACAGAGTTTTTAGCTCCTCTTGTCCTTTGGCCAGGGTTGTGAGTAACTGTTGAAACTGCATGTTTTGAGCTTGAAGATCTTTGACTGTCTATTCGAGATCCATCTTACTGAAATAAACAGTAGAGAGATGAGGAAACTTGTTGCAAAAGACCTGTTTATGTTATGATGAATGATATGTGCATATGTAATGTTTTCAAGGATTCTTAAAAGATTCAAGTTCATTTTAAACAAAAAAAGAAGCACACGTTATATTAATAAGATAGATTTTGAATACATCAATGCCCCTTGGGCAAAATAATACAACACTCTAAGATAAAAAAAGTAGTGCGCATCCTCTCTGGTGCTATGTAGGCATTTAGAGCCTGCTCCTCATGAAGTAGCCTAGTGAGTTCCAAAACCTTCTTCTCGCTTGCGTAGAATTGGGCTTCGAAAGTATCTCGCTCTCCTTTGAGTTGTATCCAATCCCTTTGTAGGTCTTCAATAGATGTGGGCATGTCAGGATGTAGGATAGTGTATGGAACTTCTCCTTCCTTAACAGGCTCAATAATCACCGGGAGAATGGAAGGATAAGGCATCATAAGACTTTGAGCGTGGGTTCGTACCTACTTGAGGTAAGGCTCAAGAGGGATGGAATTATTGTGTCCCAAAGTCTTGCTATCCACCTTGTTTAGCATCCTCCAAGCTCGGATGAATCTCTGGCGAAGTCCTTGATCGTCGTTGTCGTAGTCGAATACCAAGCCTTGAATCAGCATATCATGTGGGCTATCCCTTCGGGCATAACCAAACTGTCTTAGAGCCAAGCATGGGTTGTAGGTGCTGCCTCCCCTAATTCCAAGTAGAGGGACATTAGGGAATTCCCCACAACGGTCAACAATGATAACATTCTCTTTGGATCGAGAGCACTAATGAATATTTGAATGTTTGAGCGTCATTAACCTTTGTGACCACCTTAATCCTTGCTCATTCTTTAAGACTGATTGGGGAAGATGAGAAATAAACCATCTTTCCAGGAGGGGAGTGCAACACATAAGGACACCTTTTTTCCTCATTGTACGAGTGTGAAAAGAGTACAGGATATCCCCTAGTAATGTAGGCACCGGATTGCGTGACATGAAGATTTTGACGGCACTCACATCTATGACTTGGTCAGGATTGGGGAACAAAACCATCCTATATATAAGAAGAGCCACAATCTCCTCAAAAGCTTGTAAGTCTAGGGAATTCCAATAGCTTTGAGCCTTCTCAAACAGAAATTTTGCTATGAAGCCTTTGACACCACTTCTAGTTTCCCAATGAGTTGTGACATCAGATGAGTGCAAGTGTAGGGATTGAGCAATCTCTTCTGGCTTTGGATATCTTTCCGTACCGTTGAAAGGTAGTTGATTGAGAATAGGAATCCTCAAGAGTTGAGAGAATTCTTCCAAAGTGGGCACAAGTTGATAGTCAGGAAATGTGAAGCAATGATGCAAAGGTTCAAAGAACTAGAAGAGCACTTTCATCATATCCTCCTCTGTGTTGGAGGTGACCAAGTTGAGTAGACGACCATGCCTCTCGGTGAATGGAGAGTTCTCAGGGATCCTTGAAGCTATCTCCTTGAGTTGTGGAGGAATTCTTACAAGGTTGATTTGGATAGTTTTCCTGCAAAGTGAATCCATATCCTACAAAACAAGAACAAAGATGAATCTCCAAAATCCTTGAAATGGTTAGTGTATGTATATGATGTTCATGATGTCCATGATGTTATGCACAAGTATGCATATACAAACAAATCAAACAAGTTCTTAGTTTAGGCTTGCATGGGGTTTTATAGGTAAGTACCCTCTTGAAGTTTAGTTGGCTCAACCTGTCCTAATAATAGTAACCGGGTTCTAAGGAGCTCAATATCATTAGACTGTTTCCTTGGTCATTGTTTCAGCTCAAGCCTCTTTAATGGCGACCGAAATATCCCAAGAAACCACCCTCAATGAGTGTAGTATCGAGTATCTACCAACTTCGGACTGTACCAAAGCCGATCATCTCACTACATCCTAAAGGCCAAGTTAGTCAAGTAAAGGGTTCTAGAAGTTCATTAGTGCTTCATGACATTACTCAGCGGCCCCGTATTCTCTTGGATTGACTCAAAGGCTACCGGTACCCAAAAATATGTCACACTAACATAGCTATTGCTTAGACCATGTTGGTATACCCCATACAGTTTCCACAACGTATTGCTATTTACCTATAATGTTTCCCAAATCCGTGTGGAGGATTCAAACCCAAACAAAGAACCATAATGTAAAGCAAACAAGTCAAACAATATAAGCAAATAAATGTGATCTAGCCCTAAGGTAACCCCACTTTTAAGAATTTTCCCCAACAGAGTCGCCAGTTCTGTGATATGGTGGGAGAACTGACTTGAGGGTTTTGTGTTTTATCGCAAATGTTGCGGTTAGCAAGAGTCGCCACCGACTTTTCTTTTATCCAAAAGGAAAGGTGAAAAAGCACAGGAAAGACCTTTGAGATGTTTTCTTAAGTTCGGGGGGTAGATTATGAAAAGAGAAGGTATTAGCACCCTTTTCATCCATGGTTTTCCATGGGCTCTTAGTTATTTGCTAGATCACTTGCTTTTGTTGTTTGAAAATGTGTTTGGTATAGTTTTGAAAGTATTTTGTAAAAGAGGCCATTCGTTTAGGCAATCTTTGTAATGATTCTCGTTCGTAAGAATGTATACAAAGATGTTTGTCTTTGTGAAAATGTTTTCAATATTTGTAAGATGTTTTGAAATGTGTGTGTGTTTGTTTTGAAAATAGCAAGGATAATTGTTTGAAATAGAGCAAGTAATTAAGAGAAAACTACCTACTCAAATGTCTTTCTTGTATATCTTTTATTCCTTTCACATTGTTGTCTTACCATTGATTTGGTAAGAAACCCTATCTTTGAATGTAAACTGGACGGGCGTGGATCATCGTATAACCATGATTAGCAATGTTTGCAAAGTATCTTAGCATTTTGAGGGACGAAGATCATTTTGTCAGGCAACTTTTTGAATAGCGTCATCGAAGGACTATGATCTTTATATTTATTTTTTTTGCCAACATACTTCGCATGCGTAATATAGCCATTTTTGTTTTAGGCAACCAAGTGGAGAAACCCTAAGGATGCTTTTCTGCAAGTGTATCATTTTCATGCTTTGGTTTTATCTTGTATTTAGGGTCTTCTATTTTTGCTTTGTTTTAATCTTATTATACAAATCCTAATTACTAATCATGGCATGTAAAAGCGGTAAATTGCATAATGTAAATATTACTAAGCTATTACAACAATTTTATGGGAGGGGGGAATACAAATTAGAATGGGGATTTGCAAGAATGTAAACCTAAATAAATTATTACAACCAAATCGAATTTGTACAAATTAGAATAAATAAAATATAAAATTTAAGTATGCAATATAATATACATGTAAGGAAAAGATTTTTGTCTTGTTTTTATGTAAAAGATATTTTAATCTAAACCTAAGAATATAAAGAAAAGATATTAATCTTAAAAGGGAGGCTTAACCCTAATTATTTTTTAAAAGAAAATAAAGTTCTTATATATTATTTTTTTATGTATTTTTTTGTATTAAAAATAATAAATAATATTGTATAAAAAGATAAAGTTTTTATATATGCAAAAATAAATATTTATAAGTATGAAATGAGAAATAAATAAGTAAATTAAACTAAATATACTTTGATCATATTTTACAAGTTATTAAGAAAAAACATGATATATATATTAAGAATAAAATATATTTCTATGTGAAAAATAAACTAAAATAAAATAAAATGCAATATTATGAAATTTACATTTTTTAGGATTTTTATGTATCAAAGAAAATATTTAATATATTAAAAATGAAAATAAAACAAATAAAATAAAAAATATAAAAAGTTGGTAGGGGGTGATATAGCAAAACTGGCAGCAATGTTAGTAAAAAAAATGCCAAGCCCAAGACTGAGCCCAAACCTGCAAAAATGACAAAAAACTAGAAAATGGAAAAATGGAAAAATATGGAAAACAAAAGTAGCGCCTAGGTTCGAACCCAGGACATGGGTCTTACCAGCGTGCTACTTTTCCACTGGGGTGGCTATACATCCATTGTCTTAAGGAAAGCAAAAATAATATAACACAAAACAAGTCCTTGCCCTGTACTTCATCTTCTTCCTCAAGCTTGGCCAGACATCCTGTAACTCTCTCATACTTCCATGAAAATGAAAACTCATAACATGAAAGTTGTAGTATTTGAACTCACGATTCCAACCATATAAGTTATGTAAACTAATAATCAAAGATCAGAGAGAATTTTAAAACCCCTAAATTTAAACCTAATATTTTTAGAAAGTCTAAGTTCCAAATTCTCTCAACTCAAGTAAAATCAATGCAAGATAAAGATATGTACAGTTTCGTTGCAATGATGACTACATTATTTGTTCACAAATCGTGGCCAATGGTTGCCTATATAAGGAGATAGAGTTTGAGATTTTACCTCCTTCAGTTGGAATCGTGGATGGAACTATAGTGAGTTTGATGGAGGCCTGATGCTTGCTTGAGCTTCCGTGAACTTCCCTGAACGTATTCCAACCTTTGCCTTACTCTGAAAGCGCCTGAAACTCCTTGGCCAAGTCCAATTGCAAGCTTTGAAAGAAACAATGGCAGATGATAGAAAAGTGGTTACAGAATAGGGATGAAGGTCTGGATTGGTTTGATATCAAGTAGGTAAGATGTTTTGATGGTCAAGAATGGAAACGCACGAGCCAAATATGAGATTGGTATCCTTATGCCAAAACTGCAAGTTTGGACAGTTTTCTGGTGTTTTTGTGCTTGGGAGTGTTTCAGGCCTTGACTCCTCGTGTGCTAAGTTGTATTATGTTTGTATATTAGTATAGAATTAGTTTCATGTCAACCCTCTAACAGTTGTGCCAATTCTAGCCTTTTTGCCACTTTTCCTGCATTTGAAGTAAAATGATGGGACAATGCTTGCCATGCTTGTACTTTCTCTCTTAGGGTTGGTATCAGCTTGTACAATTTGCCTTAGACCTGTGAGACTTGTATGTAGAATGGAGACAGGTGCAATGCTCAAGAATTGGAAAGTGGAAAAAGTTGATCTTTTTCAAAATGGCAATGGTCACTTTTTGCCATAAATGGAATTATCACTTGGATAATGGCTCTAGGGCATGGATCAAAGTTTTGTCAACTGAGTAAGAATTAAATTAAGGAGTGAGGAACAATTTTGGGACCTGGAAAGCATGGATTAGGCAGCATAGGTACTGATTGCAACTTTGTTCTTCATGAAATGGCTTGAACAAAAAGTGAGAAAATGCCAACTTCATATCTTCGATTCTCCCTACTCAAAAATGATCTTGAGGAGTTCTTAGACATTTTGGAAATCTTGAAATGTGGTCTATAATTCATCTTTGAAATGCATTTTGAGATACCTCTTGGAACTAGGTGAAAAATTTCCATGAAGTTGGGTCCAAAACCTGCCTAAATTAGGGCAAAATTTCACTAAGTTATTTAGTTCATGAGCATGTATTCATAAATTTATAGCTTGAGATCCAAGCATCTTTAGGGAATAGTGTGTGAAAAAAAGTTGTAGATTTCATGGAGGTCTATAACTTTCATGTTGGGAACTTTCTTTGAATCATTATGTATCATGGTGAAAAAATGACCTAAAGTTGAGAAAAAATAAGAAATTTTCTATACTTAGAAAATTTTCTAAGTTAAGAAAAATTTCAAATTCAAACCCTAATCTTAAAACTTGGATTTATTGATACACAAGTTTCATATTTTGATATGTTTTGATGAATTATGACCCTTGGCACTTGATTTTGACCAAAAAGTCAAAGTTTGACTTTTCAGTGTACAGTTGACTTTTGATCAGTTGACTGTAAATTTCATTTGTCAATCCAATGAAATTGAAATGTTTTGAGCCATTTAATAAGGTCAAGATGATGTAATTTAATCCTTGAAATCATGCCTTAACTCAATTGGTCATTTGCTAGGTTAAAAATTAGAAATTTCCCTTCCTCAGTCAAAACCCTAATTTTGACCATTTTGCCCTTTTGGTGATTTGATCAAATTTCTTGAGGAATTGTGATCCAAACTTGACCAAATGATACATATGATTCTAGAATGTTGATGTGGATCAAAAATTATGAAGTTTGACTGTAAATTGGCCATTGTTGACTTTTTCCCCAATACAGCTGATTTTTAGGTCAATTGTCCAATTGACTGATCAAAAATGTGGTTCAAGGCTTGAAACTTGTCAGAGTAATATTAGGGGTCCAAAATGATGTTTGAAAGTCACATGAAGCATTGATAGTCCAAAAATCCTTGTGCAAACTCAAACCCTAATTTTGGGTGATCAGTGCATGATGAGATGTCTTGAGCTGACCTAACCCTAATCCAGTCTTGAGTAAAAGAGATCTTGTGAGAAAAGTTTTGATAAATGAGAGGGAAAATTTTGGGGTACAACATTGGAACTATATAAACTCATATACCATTTCAATGTTGCGCCGGTCAGATTATCTTGGAAAAAGTGAATCAGCAGACGCTGATCATCGATGTGGGTTGACATTATCCTTACATACATCACCAAGTGAGCACGAGGGCAGGTGTTGCCCTTGTACTTCTCAAACTCAGGGACCTTGAACTTAGCAGGCACCTTAACATTTGGGACCAAACACAACTCATTCATGGTCTGCCCAAATAATTCTTTTCCTCTAAGAGCCTTCATCTCTCTTTGCATTCTATCAAACTGCTCTTGGAAATCATCCAATCTGTCATAAAGACCCAAATCTTCACTCGACGGCGTGAAAGGACGACACACATCCTCGTTAACAAACAGAACCAAATTCACCGAAGGAGGTACAGCAGGAACAGTATGCACCACAGGAGGTGTTGTAGTAACAACATTTGGAACCACTGGAGCATCTTGGGGGCCCAAATTGAAACCTTCAGGTGCATAATTCTCCGGCATTCCCCACGGATAACCCTGAGGCATACGATTCTGAACAATAGTTGGAGTGGCAGATACGGGAATAGCAGGAACTTCAGCATTTGCCCTTGTTGGTTGAGGTTGAACACTCGTGGCTGATTCTGAGCAGCCACCAGAGCTTCCATCAGAGTAGTCAAATTGGCCAAGCCAGCCTTCAAAGTAGAAACTTCTTCGCATTGCTCGCGATTCTTCTGTTCCAAATTGTCCATCTTCTTTTTGAAGTTAGCCCGAGTGTTGTAGTGATGAGCCAACTTACTGAACGGAGCAAAGAAGCTGGGTAAGGCACCTGGCTATTCATAGTAAATGCAAGAAATATGTGCAATATGATGCATGTCATGCAATGCACATGATTATTTTTATTCCATCATTTTAATATTTCAAGGGATTTAAGATTTATAGACATATTGCAAACATCAAAATAATAACGCATTTGAAATGCTGAAAATTTTTATTATAATAACTCCAAAATGGATTACAAGTTTCAATGATCCCAAGTACAAGATGAAGATAAAATCTAAAAATCCTGAGAGAAAAAAAACTGATAGAGATCAATCTGTACGCTGGCGCTTCCTTGTGAGTCTGGCAATCTGAGCCCTCAACCTATGGCTTTCTTCCACCTATCTGATGGTAACCTCCTTCCAATCATCTGAAGCAAGAAGTGAGTAATCAGCACCTGTTTGAGGCTTAGGAGAAAATAAATCCCCTTGCCTCTCCATAGACTCTACTGCTCGAATCTCAAGGATCTCGATCAAATCATCTTTCTCCTTCAAGTCTGCCTTGTAGGAACTCTCTAAAGTCTGGAACTTGTTCTTCCAAGCATCCCTTTCTTGCTGCATCATAACCAAAGCGAGTTGCAGTTCTTCTAGATCATCTAATAAAGGAGGAGTGGTCTTTACAAACAAATCAGACATGGGTGTCTCCCGAGTATACGGCATTTTCAACTGAATGGCTCTCGATCGGACCCACTGAAGATATGGCTCCAAAGAAAAAGCACCCTTAGGTCCCAAATCCTTCCTACTCTTCTTATGAATGTGACTCCAAGCCTTCGCAATCTGCTTCGTAGCTTCCTTGTGGTCTTCTCCCTCCTTCAGAAAGAAACTACTCAAATGAATACTGTTCGGTTTATCTCTCATCAGATATCCAAGTTGTCGCCGTGCAAGAACAAGGTTATAGTTAATTCCTCCCTTTGTACTAAGAAGAGGTACATTGGGGAAACTACCACAACTGTCAACAATCTCTATATCATGATAAGCTCGATGATACCAATCAATATCCGAGTGAGTAAGTGCCATGATCTTAGGAGCCTAACAGGGTTCCTTCTTGACATCCCAAAAGGTATCAGACTGAGGCATATGAGAGATGAACCATCGGTACAACAAAGGCGTGCAACAGATAATCATTCCTCCATGATAAGAACTCTGAAGATGAACAGAGTAATAAGCATCACCCAACAGTGTAGGAAACGGGTTTCCAATCATGAAAATCCTGATAGCGTTAATGTCGACAAACTTGTCCACATTAGGAAATAAGAATAATCCACAAGCAAGCAAAGCAAGGGTGGCCTCAAAATGGCAAAGTAACGAGCTTTCTCCAATAAGAACTGAGCTGGTAATCCTCTAATCCCTCCTTTAGTAGTCATATGGGCTTCCACCTCAGACTTCCCTAGATGAATCAAAACGGCAATCTCATGTGGTTTTGGATCACCCTCCAAACCAGTAAAAGGAACACGATCAGTAACAGGTAAATCCAAAAGATGAGAGTACTCCTCCAGTGTAGGCATCAGCTGATAATCAGGAAAAGTAAAGCAGTGATACACCGGATCATAGAACTGGACCAAGGTCGAGAGAAAACCCTCCTTCATCTTCAGCTTTATGAGAGGAATAATGGATCCATACTTCTTCCGAAAGTCTGCAGGACACTCAATCTCTGGAATCAGACTGATCAGCTCATCTATCTTGGGATCCTTGAAACTGTATTTCCCGGTCTTTCTTTTTCCAGAATCCATGGTTAAAAGTACCTGAGATATTCACAAATAGTTAACCTGTAAATCTCTTAAAATATTATTTTCTTCAAAAGATGCGTATGAGTGCATTGATGCATGATGCAACAATCACACACAAGATCACACATATAGGGTTCATAGGTTGAACGTCACGAGCATGAGGTCGAAGGTACTACCCATAAGGTTTTGGTCTAAGAGTTATCACTTGCCGAACGAGGTTCTAGAGGTTTCCAGAGTCTACATCCTTCCTTCGAATATCACCAACTTCCCGATTAACTCGGTAATTAGTAATATTCTCAAGAAAGACTCGTCCAAGCGTAGTATCGCGTGACAACTATTTCCGGATTACTCCGTCATAGCTTCCGCACTACACCTAAAAGGACAAGATGGGTTTGGTATTCTACGGTCCTCAGTTTCAACAGGATCCCAGGTCGAAAGCAGTACGTCTTCCCGATTACTCGGTAAATGACACTACAGTCAAAGGGGCCTCCACTGAGTGGGTGATCTCATGCCTCCTTTTTCGGGATTACTCCCTCAAAGTTAACATGACTATACCGCCCGTCCTATCTTAAAGTTTGCCCAAGTCCGGGTATAGGACTTATGAGTAATCACCAAGCACCCTGAAAACCAGAAAAATCCAGACAAACATATATACCAATTATAACACATAAACAACAATAGTACATATACAGATATAAGCAAAGATAGGCTTAACCCACTTAGAGATGGACCAGCAAGAGGTCAATCTTTCCCCAATGAAGTCGCCATTTTTCTGTAGCGGTAGAAATGTTCAAGACTAAGCCATTGGATTGACTAGCCTTTATACAAATCAAAATAAAAATCGCCACCGCACTTTATTGTTTCCAAAGGAATGGGAAAAGAGCGAATAACCCAAAAAAGGGGGAAAGATTCAAGGTAAGGGGGTTGGTTATGCAAAGGGAAGGTATTAGCACCATAAACATCTACGGTACTTCACAGGAGCCTCTTTGTAAAATTTGTATATTTTGGCTATATAAAAAAATGTGTTGTATATAAAATGGATGGTGAAGGTGAGAAAAGAAATATATTTTTATGATTTTTGCACCCGCCGCAGTTGCGAACCTTTAGTGCCTACGTACCACCTTTCGTGCAATAGGGGATCAGGGTACACGTAGTTCCTCTTTTAAAATAAATTTGAAACACAAGTGTGTTGGTTAATTTTAAGAGATAAGACATCATCGTCATTGTCCATGTGGAAAACATACTTACTACCCACAATCATGAGAAAGGAGAATTTGCATCATCTCAAAGTGGAGGATATGGATTAGATTTTAAAATCAACAATGCCTCACTCAACACCCAAGTGGAAAATATCTCTCTTCACTACATATTGTGGAAGTATAGTTGTTTGCATCACTACAAGGATTGACAAGAGTCTAATCTTTTAAGAAAAAAGTTTAAGGGTAAAAGCTAAAGTTACAAAATGGTTTGAATGAGATTGGTTGACTTTTAGTCTTCTCATAAAAAAATGTCAAAGTATTATTAAATTGATTGAGGTTTATTTATGAAAATATTTTGAAAATGCATGGACCTAAGTCCAAGTTTATTATGAAAGTGTTTAAGTTTTTAAAAACAAGAAGAGTTTTCAAAAGGAGGGAGAAGATTTTTGAAATCAAAGAAGATGGGAGGAGAAGAAGAGACTATCCTAAAGCATAAGGTAAAAGCTAAGGATAAGGATCATCTAACTAACAAGAAGCCAAAAACTTGACATTATGAGTCAAGATAGAATTCTCATTCTTTGGATTAAAACCAAGCAAGCAAAGATACTAGACCTCTTCAAGTGTATTAAGTCTTCACAAAAATTGGGCAGAGTAACAGCCGTATACGGGTGAATTCCATATTACAAACAAAGGATGAAATCACAAAAACCTGCACACAAAAACAAACAAGCAACCCAATGTCCTGAGGTAAACCTCAAGAGCTCCAGACAAAAATGATCAGATAAAAATCAGAAGGTCTCCAAGATAGGCCAAGGTTTCTATTCCTAAGTCCAGAAAAGTCCACTGCTCCATAATGCCAAGGATAGTAACCAAATAGTCCAAGTACCATTAAGAGTTTTTTAGGGTTTATGTTGGTCATTAAGTATCTTAAGAAAAGAAAAGGAATGCTCAAGTGAGCAAAGTAAAAAATGACAAGAATATAAATGCTCAAATGAGCAAAGATGAAAATGGCATGAAATGTAAAATGCTAAAAAATAAATAGTACATAAAGCATAAAAAGAATAAAAGCATAAGATAAAATAAGTCAATAATTAGTGGTTAGTTGGATCACCATCTTGAAACTTGCATTTGGAACTCACTAGAGGATTGGTAGAACCAAAGCCTCCACACAACAAGTTGCATTTGCTTTTTGTCAAGTATATCATCCATTTGAAAATCTCACAAGTGTCATTTAATGATCATTGTTGTTTAAGTGATCCGCGTTGACCAAAGGTGTTGTAGATCCATTAGAGGATTGGTAGAACCAAAGCACCCACACAATGAATCTCAAGGTTATTGGATCAAAGAGATCATATTAACATACTTGGGCTTGCAATCATAAGTTTGGGCCACGAATGATCATTTATTCGAATCGGGACAAAATTTAGCGCTATGTTAAGCAATCGTAAGTGGACTTATATAGAAGTCGCACCTATTTTGAGGTCGGTCAATAGCAATCTCTGCACCATTTGTTTTGAGACATGATATAAAGATCATGCTCCAACAACATTTAGTGCAAGAAGAAGGGGATGAGATGAAGGGGAATTAGGGTAAAAAAGAAAACCACATTTGAATTAATATTTAATCAAACTATTATTAAAATCATTCATCCAATTTGGTGGAGTTGAACTCAACACCCATGATCCAAGATGTTAATAAAGTCATGATCAAAAAATCAACTCAAGACAGCCAGAAAATAATCACAAAATAATAATATATTTAATATATACATTTAAAGGGTTAAAAAAAGAAAGTTTAAAATAGAAAATAATGATAAAAATATCAATTATGTTCAAATTAATCAAGAAATAAAAAATAAAATCATAGAAAAATCAGAAATGTATTCAAATATTTTTATAAAAATTTTGGGAATTTTTAAAAGTCAAACTATTTTTAAAAATTAAAATAAATGGGTAAAATAGACAAAAATGGTGAAAAATAGTAAAGTCAGAAACAAAAATAAAATAAAGTCACCAATATTTGTCACAATATCATTGGATCATTCCATAATTTTTTCAGAATTAAAAAATGTGTAAAAGTATTTTTAAACATTTTAAACAAATCAAATAAGTGTAAATTACATAAAAAATACCAAAACACAAAAATAAATTGTGAAAAAATAAAAATCAGAAAGAGAATAATCAAAAATATTTTTCATAATTTTTTCAGATTTTTGACTAAAAATGAATTTTCTATGATTTTTTGAAATTTAAAACAATTAAAAAATAAAAATCAGAAAAAGAAAATAAAAGAAAAAGATGTGGACCATTGGATGAGAGTCAAAACGTGTTAGTAATCAAATCCAAAGGATCTGGCGCGTTGTGCATATCATGGTCTTTACTAAATAAAGCACTGAATCAAATGTAAAATCAGAAATTCAAAAAACAAATGGCACGCTTTCATTGGTTAGAAGGTGACACCTTGGTCATCTTCAACCTCCAGCCTCACGAATTGCAGGTCTCTCAAACTGTAAAATTAGAAGATCAGACCTATGCCATTCGTTCGTCTCTTCAAGACGAAGACAACCATACCCTCGCGCCATTTTTATATAAACTATAACTTAAGCAATTTGGAAAGAAAGTTTTGAAAGGGGGTTTGAAAATTCATGGTCAAAACGAGTTTCCAGATAAAAGTAATTGTTGCGACTAGAACCAGGGCAATGAGAGCAACACAATGATACCAAAGTTTTGAAGAATTGATGAAGGAATCTACCTATTGAAGTTGAGTTGCAGAGCTCTGAAACTGGACTTCTATAGAGCAATGTAGGGCACGATTCTTAAATGTAATGGTATGGTTAGGTTCAGGGAAGATAAAGGAAGGTGAATTGATGGAGAAAATGGATTGAAAAAGGCTTGAGAATAGAATTCGAAGTAGCTGAATTCTGAGTTGTGAAGCAAGTTTGGCAGGGTGATTCTGGCTATCTAAGCTTGAGAAAATGAATGGGATAGTACTTGTATTTATAGGAGAAGCAAATGGGATCAAAAGGAAGAGTGAATGATGCGTTTTGGAGGGAATTCGTGCAAACCTGATGCACAAGTGAAGTGTGATCCAAACTTCACCAAAAATCATCCAATTCTTGTGTTTTGATGCACTAATCCACTTGGGAAAGTTGGCTAATCATGTTTAGAACCAAAAAGCGTGCTAATTTGAGGTTTATAGGTTGTAACATGAAATTCAAATTCTGACTTGCAAGGAAACTTCAATTCTAAGTTACCACTTTTGAAACAATGGCATTTCCACCTCAGGGAGTCTTAAGGCATGATTCTTGATGCTTTGGAAAGATGAGGTAACAAACTTTGCAATGGAAAAAGAATGGAATCAATTGGATGCTTGAGCTAAAAATTACATGGAGTCAAAGTTGGAGAAAAAGAGTTGACTTTCCATACTTAGAAATATTTCAAATTCTTCTTTAAAAATGACTTATAATATCTTGCATCCAAACATGGCTTTCCACTTAGAATTTGCTCTTGACCCCAAAATATGGAATGAAGTAGATCTCTTTAATGACATTTTGCAACTTTAACCACTCAAAATCTCCAAAAATTGAGCAAGTTATGACTTGTTGAAGTTGGCCAAAAATCATGAAATGACCTATAATCTTTTGCATTCTTAAGGCAACTTACATCCATTTTCTTACTTTGCACATATAAGAAGGAATGAAGTAAACATTCTTAAGATCATAAAGGAAAAATAATGAGATCAAGGTGATAAAAATTGACCAAGTTATGACAATTTGAAGTCACATATGAAAAATTAGGGATTCAGCTAGATGACTTGTGATCTTTCTTCTTCACCAAGTTCCTTCCATATGAAAACTCTTTGGAACTTTTGAAGTGATTTGTTGGTAACTCTTTGAAGAGAATAATGTTTTTGTAATCACTCAAAAATAACAAAAGATGAGCAAGATATGCCTCTTTGAAGTCCCAAAACCCTAGCCTCTAGATCAAGAGAATGCTTGGTGGAACTTTGCCAAGTTTGAACAAACTTTTTGTGCCAATGTTCTTCCTTTGTGAATAGAAATTTGTTGAGGATGATGATAAGGACTCATGGCCACAAAAACAAATTTCATATCAACTTCAAAACAACTTCAATGGTGAGGTTTGAATCTCTCAAGCTTTTTACTAGGGCGTGGAAATAAACTCATAAACCCATGAAGCAACTTGCTAAACCTCATTGCTTTTACCAACATTATCAACAAGTAAGACAAACCAATATTGCATTTTGTTAATTAGAGAGGGAAAAAAATCAAAGTACAATATCTATGATCACAAAAGCAAATAAATCAAGGTGCTTGGTAACTCCTCAAAGAGCAAAGCTAAAGATAAGTAGAAGAACCAAAGTTCCTAATGTGATTTTGTGGTGATTGAAACAATGTGGTATGATAAAGAGATCTTAGGGACAAAAATTGGGGTACAACAGTAGGCAGGGACGATTTGTTGGATATTTGGGGAGAGAGACACGAGAGAAGAGTTATGGAAAAGAAGAAGGATGAGGGTAAGAGAGAGAGAGAGAGAGAGAGAGAGAGAGAGAGAGAGATTAGGGAAAATGAAATGAATTGTGAAGAAAACACAAATAAGTATCTCCCTCCGTGATGTCACAAGATTGCGACACCTGGTCGTTAACTGGCCATGTGATGGAATCGTTTAACATGATTTTGTATGCTTCCTTACCGTATACCCTCAGTCAACCTCCAATCAAGATCCTTCGTTCCTTATACTTTAAATCAATGCTCTAGAGCTAGCCTCTGGTGGCCTTTTGATTCAAATCGAATGTTTACCCTTATGCTAATGCACCTTAACACCATAAGCTAGCCACACTGGATTAAGCGGATCTCATCACTTTTTGTTATGGGCCTAAGTCTGTCTCTACTCACACCCCTAGTGTTTTTTTCTGTACTTTTTTAACTGCAATTCGTACCCCCCTGTCTTATTGGACTCAAGTAAAATTATGGGCTTGAACCCCTTCCTACTTATACACCTAAGATTACTACCAATCTGAAAATACACCCCCAACCTATTTGGTTTCAGACTTACATTTGGACCCAAATGATTTTCTAATACACACCCAATTTATTATTTTTTCACCCCCTTGTTGGAATTAATTAATTTTACTTGTTTAACTGATTTATCTTCTTATTTTATTTATTTAATATTTGTCAAATAAATCATTTTTATCATAATGGCATTAAAATATTTTTTGCATAAAAATTATTAATAAATAAATATTGGATTTTGTTAAAAATATTTAATATATTTTTAATAAGAAGAAAATATTTATTTGTTAATTAATTATTTTCTAAAAAATACTAACCCTATTTTCCATAATTTCATCAAACATTTTTGTATCATTCAAATTCATTTTTTTATTGCATCATACATTCTAAGACAGCTAACCAATCAAATACTTATTTTTTTCTACTAATTTAATTTCAATTTCAACATTATTTAAAAAAAGGATTGTGGAGATATTTTTCATTAACTACGAACTGCGTCTACGACTATGCTATTTTCAAACCCAGACCCAGTTCAAGGGGAATTCAAAAAATTTCCACAATCCATAAAAAAACTAAACAAACACTTACGAACTACGAATTTGGTCTCTGATTCTTCGCAAGGAGATGCAAAGGCACATGGTTAAAACCAAGGTGAGTCCCTCAACTAAAAAATTAAACATTTTCTTAAATACATAGAAACAACACAGTTAAATAGGAAATTCCCGATTTACCCTACGACTTAAAAAATGGAGCCCTTGAGAACAAGGGAGATGAAGGATGCCTAAATATTCCCTTCGTCTAACTGACTCACGAATTTTTGAATCTCTAAAATGATTAGGTTTATTCGTTATATTCTCGTCCTTAGGATAAAAATTAATGGTGGAAACTCGTTAATTTTTTCCGGTTACGACATGGATTTACCTAATTTTAGTTATTTTCTTGTCATTTATTTTGTGTTCGTTTGTTAACTTTCTGTTATTTGCTTCTCTTAGTTTTTCCATAAGACCACTCTATGAAGTTTTCCCAAATTTCGGCCGAAAGAATTTGTTTTCAAAAGATCCTTGATCCTGAGGAAATGTAGAATAGTATATAGAGTTAGAGGGGTGAAAGGTTCAACCTAGGAAAACCAGAAAATTTTGACAAAAAAGGTTTTTGCTTGAACACCCTAGGTTCCCCCAAAAGAGATACGAGTATAATGTGTAGATTTGTACCATAGTACTTGGACCCTGAGAAGTATTGATTCACATGCAAGTATGATTGGTTGATAAATAAATAATTTTAGAACCTGTTATACCCAAAATTTTCCCGCCCTTTATTTCTACTGTCAAAAATATTTTTAATATTGGTTTTATAATATTCTTTGATATTCGCTTCCAAACCTATTTAAAATATAATAATTTATTTCAGATCATTTGTATTTTTAAATACTTGCTCGTCTTCATGTACTTTCAATTGGCTTTTTATTTCGAATAAGTAATATAGCACAGTTGGTAAGGAATTAAGCTTTCAAGCATGAGGTCGCGGGTTGGAATCTTGTGTGTTACTAATTTTCTTTCCTTTTTTGGAAATCAGGCTTTGGGCTTTTCATACATTTTGGATAACTTACTTTCTATGTTTTTTAACCTAATTCGGGTGTATAAATAGGACTCTTATTTGTCCTAAAGAGTTGTCAACAATTTCATCAACATGTCCACGATTTTATCAACAGATCCACGATTCTCACAAATCCATGAATTTCATACACTTAGATTTTTACAAATTCTTTACTATTGGTGTTATTTCATTGTTATGGCCGGTGATTTTCATATGAGGTCCCACTCCCTTCTATTTTCAATTCGTTTTTTTTCTAAATAAATGATGAACACATGATGGTTGTCTATTTTTTTAAAATTATATTTAGAATTCCTAGAACCGAATATTATACTGGTTTTATGTTTGTGTTTGCAAATGTTGCGGTAAGCAAGACTCTCCACCGACTTTTATTTTAATCAAATTAAGGAAAGAGTCACCACCAAGTTGTCAGATCATAAATTCAAACAAGTCACACAAGCAGCCTTAGGTTTAGGCTTGCATGGGGTTTGAAGGTAAGTACCCTCTTAAAGTTTAGTTGGCTCAACTTGTCCTAGTAATAGTAACCAGGTTCTAAGGGATCTCAATATCACTGATTTTTCCTACAAGTTTCATTTCGATCGACAACTGACTTGCCACCAAACAAAACTCAGGAGTCAAATCTCAATGAGTGTAGTATCGAGTATTAACCGAATCAGGACTACACCAAAGACGGCTATCTCACTACTTCCTAATGGCCAAGTTGTTCAATTAAAAGTTCTAAGGTCAATTGATGCTTCATGACACCACGCAGTGGCCCCGTATTCTCCTTAAATACTCAAGGGCTACCGGTACCAACCAAAGTGTCACATTAACGTAGCTATCGCTTCAACCGTGTCAGTATACCCCGCACGGTTTCCACGATCTATTGCTACTAACCTAAAAGGTGCCCTAGATCCGGATATAGGATCCATAATAAAAACCCAAACAAACCCTCCAAGGATAAAGCATACAAAGCAAGCAATTGAAATAGTTTTAAAATGAACTAACTCTAAGGTAACCCCACTTTTCAAACATCCTCAACAGAGTCACTAGTTCTGTGATACGGTGGCAGAATCGGTTGTTATACTGGTTTTGTGTTTGTGTTTGCAAATGTTGCCGTAAGCAAGAGTCGCCACCGACTTTTCTTTTATCCAAATTAAGGAAAGGGTGAAAAGAACAGAAAAATACCTTTTCGAGAATTTTCTGAGTAAGGGGGTAGATTATGGAAAGGGAAGGTGTTAGCACCCTTTCCATCTGTAGTTTTCTATGGGCTCTTAGATGCTTAGCTCATATTAAAAGTACCTTGTGATTTGTGTGTTTTAGAAAAATGTTTTGAAATGCCTTAGTGTGGCAATTTGCTTTGCGTTAACTCTTGTATCAGTCCTTAAGAGTGTTGACAAAGCAAATGTTTTTGAAAGTTGTTTTTGAAATGTGTAAGTGTAAAAAGTTTGTTTTGAGCATAGCATCTAAGAACTATCTACTTATACTCAAAAAAGTTAGTTCTTTTCCTCATATCCTTTAGACAATGCTATTCTACTATTAGTGAGTAGGTAGCCCTATTGTTGGATGTTAAGGGACAATCGAAGGGGCGTACCCTAGAGGTGCATGTGTGCAAGTGATTCAATTCAGTTTATTTATCTTTGTTATTAAGTTTATTAGCGTTTGATTTCAGTCTTTTCATACAATCCTAGTTATTAATAGTTAATATTTTGCAGAAACTTAAAGTGCGGGAATTTAAATACTACATGTGATATGGTGGAAGAACCGACTGTTAATACTGGTTTGAGTTTTGTATTCGCAAATGTCACGATAAGCAAGAGTCGCCACCGACTTTTATTTCATCCAACAAAGGAAAAGGAAAAAGAACAGAAAAAACCTTTTTCGAGATGTTTCTGAGCACGGGGGTAGATTATAGAAAGGGAAGGTTTTAGCACCCTTTCTATCTATGGTTTTCCACGGGCTCTTAGGTACTTGCTCATTTTGAAATTTCTTGTGTGTGTTTATAAAAAGTTTTTGTTTAACTTTGTGGTAACCCTTGTATTTGTCCTCAAGAGTGTGACGAAGTTGTTTTTGGAAAATTGTTTTGAAAGTGTTTGTGAAAAAAGTTTTTATTGTTTTGAACAAGTACTTAAGAGTTTCTACCTACTCGAAAAAGACTGTTCGTTCTCGTTTCCTTTAGACAGCGCTATCTTACTATTAAGGAGTTGGTAGCCCCATCGTTGGAGTTTTAAGGGACATTCGAAGGGACAATTACGGTCACAAAAGCAATGGTTAGGAGACTTTAGTAATTACCCTAAAGTCCTAAAGATCTTTCCGAGGCAACATTCTAATGGGTCATTTTTTATCTTTTGGACTAGAGGGCGACTACTAAAATTCCCTATGCTTCATGACCGTTTACCGAAGGCAACCGAAGTGGGGTAAACCCTAGGAGTGAGCATGTGCAAGTGTGCTTTATTTCAGTTAATTATCTTTACACAATTAGGGTTATCTGCCTTTTAATCGTTGATTTACCTTTTGTATACAATCCCATTATCCATACATCTAGGCAGTTTTATAGTTGCGGAAATTAAAGAGTGCGAGAAATTAAAGTCCTAACTATTACAAGGCTTTTGGGCAGATACATAAATATTTGACTGAAAGTAAAGATGCGGAAATCAAAACACTAATTAATCTATTACAAACCTCGAAACAATTACAATAATTATAAATAAGCAAATGCGCGCGAGACGAATTAAATACAGGATAAATTAGAAGCCTAAAAATCTAATTAATAAAAAAATATTTGTGTATTTTTTTTAATTGAGAAAATAATTAAATTGAAAATTAAACCTAATTTCTAGTTAATTTTATTTAACAAAATAATCTATGTTGAAATAATTAAAATAATTAATTTTCAAAAATTAATTTTAATTATAAAAACCTAAATCTATATCTTTTTTTGTGATTTTTTGATTTAATAAAAAATGATTTTTATTTTTTTTTGTAAAAAAAAATAATTAATCAAATAAATAAAACAAAAGAAAATAGAAAAAGAAAGAAATTGGGTCTGGTGCTGTTAGTAATCAGGGGGTAAGGAGTTGAATTTGTGAGAGACCCATCTTTATTGGCCCAGAGCCTGCGCATGATTCAGTGGAGCTGGTCTTCAGGAGGTCCACCATGTGACAGCTTGCTTGAGGCGTCAGATCTGGGATGTAGACGATCCAATGGTGTGTATCTTGTGGTGCATGATAGGAACTTGGTTGCGTGGAGTATGGAATCTTGCAAAGCGTGTTAGGAAAATAATAAAATTCATGGACCTGGGATCGAACCCAGGCCCTTCTCATTACCAGCGTTTCCCTTTGCCATCTGTGTTGTCTTGTTTATTTGTTAATACAATAAAATAATAACATTATAAAAGAAATAAAATTCCATGCCTCAGGAAGCGCGCGCTATTTCAAATCCTCCAATAGTTATCGTCCACATCACCGTCTTCTTCCCCAAACAGTCGTCTTTGATACCAAACCCTTTACCTACGGACAAAACTGTCACTAAAGGCTATAGTGACAGTTTTTGTCCATAGCTATTAATCTGCAACAATTAAAAATTCAATACAAGCCAAATCAATCCTAACTAAGGGCATAGATCAATTAGAAATTATGCCCTGAGTTCATTGGTATCCTTGATCTGTCCTAATTTTGCCTTTATGGAGAATCCCTAATTTGAAGCTCTCAAACCCTAGCAATGGCGTAAGCCTGTTCCTGCACTAAAACTCAAATCCAGGCATTCAAACAAATTCTAAGCATGATCATAAACACATCTATGGAAACGAATTCGATTTAAAACATGTAAAACCAAGAAAACGAATTTAAGTTATAAGGGTCCAAACCGTGATCTGTATCTTACGATTCAGGATGCTTTGTGACTTGAGAGTGATTGGAATCGCTTCAGAATACGTCCAGGAACATATTAGTGGCTTTGAAATTGTTTGAATCGCCCTCTAAATCAGAATTCGAACCACACATTTTTGTCAAAAATTGAGTTTTGTTCTTGTGATTCTCACGACTCAATCCTTCTTTTTTATGCTTTGGCTGCGTTGTGGACATATATGGGACTGATTTAGGTTAACATGTATGGAAAAAATCCAAAGAATAAAGGCATGGCTTTAATAGAAAATCAAATCTTGAAAAATTTCCAAATGTGTATATTTCCTCCCTTTCCAAGCTTGCACGAATCTTTTGGTATTATACAGCATATTTGGATTGTGATTCTCTTCAAAATCAAATCAAAACAAGTCTTTATTATTTTCATAACATTTATTTGATTTTATTTGATTTTTAAATGATTAAAATCAAAATAAATTAAATAAATAAAGTCAAAAATGCATGGAAAGGTATTTGGGTCGTGGACCAGGCTAGGAGTGTGTTTCAATCATAAAAAGTTGGGCCCATTTGAAAAAAAATGCATTTTGGGCATGGTTGACTTTGTGCAAATTTTCAAAAATGACCAACTTTGACAATGCACATATCTCTCAATTTTGACCCTAAGAGGGTGTTCTTGGACATTTTAGAAATCTTAGGGTATCCTCTAAACAACTCTTTTGGTTTCACCTCAATTGGATCTTCCATGTTCATGTAAGAAGCTTTGACCCAAAAGGTGTTTTTGTTGACTTTTTGAACTGACCTATAATGTCTAAATTTATATATTTTTATGAGTGCATTTCTTGAACTTGAGGGATGAAGATGAGTTGTAGGGAATTTCATCCTCTTAAAAATGAGTCTTGGATGGGAAATTTCTAATAAAGTATGAGAATGTTATGCCTGGTCAAAGTTTGGTTGACTTTTTCTATAGAAACCCTAATTTAGCAACTTTTGAGTTTTGATGAATTTGGCGCATTCCTTGAGGAATCATGATCAACCATTGATAAAATGATGTATGTTACTTCAAAATGTTGATGTTGACCAAAAATATTGAAGTTTGACTGCATGTGGGCCACAATTGACTTTTGACCTAGTACAATTGATTTTCATGCATCTGAGCAGTTGACTGGGCAAACTTGTTGTGCAAGGCATGAAACTTGGCATGGATGGTCTTGAGAACATATTAGGGAAATGGAGATCATTTGGGACCCTTAGAATTCAAACATCTTGATGAATAATGAAACCCTAATTTGAGGCTCATTGTCTTAAAGGAGGACTTGTCTGGTCAATCCCTAGGCATCCTTGGGCAAGTTGAGGACCTCTAGGAGTATATTTTAAGTAAAATGAGAGGGGAAATTTTGTGGTACAACACTAAGCTATTACAATTCTTCGGGGAGGGGGTATTTACATGTCCAAATGGGGGAAAGAAAATAAAGAAAAGCAGGAAAGTCCTATTTTTAATCTATTACATACTGCCAGCAGGTACATTATTATAAAAAATGCGAGAATAAAATAATGCGCGCAAAATAGAGGCGAACGTCTAAAACCCTAAGAAATTGCTAAGTAAACATAAAAACTCTTTTTTGGTTTTGTTTATTAAGAAAATACTTGAAATTAAAATGAGAAAAAATTAAATATGGTCCTAATTAATTAAATAAAAGAAAAATGATTGTCAATTAATTCTACTAACTCTACTATTTTTTGGGTTTTTATTAAGAAAATATTTGAATGACATAAATCTAAGTCTAATTGATTTTAAATTAATAAAATAATGTCTAAATAATTAATGAATTAAATTAATGAAAATTAAATTAATTGAAAAATCCTAAGTCTATGATATTTTTGACTTTTTTATGATTTGTTAAAAAAATGATTGAAAATTAATAAATAAATAAAATAAATGAGAAAAAAATTGGGCTTGGATATGCAAAAGCAAAATGTGGGGTGAGGATTGAAAATTCGTTAGGCCCAAGTTGTTGTCAGCTCAAAGGTGCTATTGGATTCAGTGAGGGGGGTTGTTGAGGGTTCATGATGGACTGCACGTTGAGAGCACTGAATCTAGATTGGATGGTGGTGATCTGATAGTATATGGTGCATACGCTTGGCTTGTGAACATTAGATCTGCAAGTAAAATTAGAGGGGGGAAAATGCAAGAGGTGGGGGTCGAACCCCTGCCCTCACATGAAACATGTTAAAATATTCACAATGATTGTTAATAGCACAAATATGGATGCAATAGGTATTTACATGGCGTGAATACGCAATTTCGGTTTCAAGAAACCTTACCAACCGGTGATGCATGAATCTGGTGATCTAAGATGTTGCAAGCCTTGGGAATGGATGGAATAAGTTCCTACGACTAAGCAGTTGGTATGGATGGATGATGGCTGAAAAACTCAGTTTCGAATTTCACAACTTTTATGCTTTTTTTTGTGAAATTTGTGGGAACTCTCTAGCAAAGATTTTTAGTGTCCTTTGCTCATGCATTGGTCTTGTATTTATAGAGGAAGAAGAGGGCTGGCAAAGATGGTAAGAATGCACCCATAATGTCCTTCTTTCAAACCAAAATCATACACATTAAAAAAGTTCCAAAAATGCAAATTCTTGCCCATTTTGAGGTGCAATGCATCTGGCCTCCTTTGCACGAAATTTTTGAGCCAAAAATAATTCAAACCATCATTTGGAATTTCCATAACCCATATTTACTATTTATGCAATTTTATTTAGTTTTTATTTGATTTAATTCATATTTAAATGAATAACAATTCAAATAAATAACAATAAAAATTCAAAAATGCATGGATAGATTTAGAGGTCCTTGGACACATCATGAACATATTTGAACTCCAAAAAGTTAGGCCCGATAACTTTAAATCACAAATTTTCTCCATTGAGATTTTGTGCATTTTCTTGAAAATTGCCCAACTTGTGCACTTCATGACTTGCTTAAATTTTATCTCATGATGATGATCTTTGACTTTTTGGAAATCCCAATATGTCTACTTCAATCCATATTTTTATCAATTTTGTATTTGGAGATTTTATCTTGATGTAAAAGGTCTTGGCAAAAAGTGTCTTTTGTTGACTTTCTGAAAATGACCTGTAATGTATGAGCTTGTATCTTTCAAATGGTGCATTTCTTGGACTTGATGGAAAAAGATAAGTTGTAGGGAATTGGTTTGTCTTAAAAATGAGCTTTGGTTGGGGAAAATGGATGAAATATGTGAAAGTTATTCCTGGTCAAAGTTTAGTTGACTTTTCCTATAGAAACCCTAATTTAGCAATTCTTGACTTTTGATAGATTAGGAGCATTTCTTGAGGAATCATGATCAACCCTTGATCAAATGATGGATATCAATTCAAAATGTTGATGTTGACCAAAAATATTGAAGTTTGACTGTATATGGGCCACAGTTGAATTTTGACCTAGTACAATTTATTTTCAAACCTTTGAGCAATTGACGGAGCAAACTTGTATTGTAAGGCATGAAATTTGTCATGGACAATCTTGAAGTCATATCAGGATAATGGAAAACAATTGAGACCTTTGGAGCTTACACATATTGGTGAAAAGTGAAAACCTAATTAGAGGTTCATTGCATAGGAGGAGAATTTGTCTGGTCAATTCTTGGTCATCCTTGAGCAATTGGGAACCTCAATGACCATGTCTTATGTAAAAATGGAAGGGAAAATTTTAGGGTACAACAGCTGCCCCAGTTCAATCTTCTTAAACCTGAGGATTTATATTGTCTTGTCTGCCTTTCGTGATCTGAAGGTGGAAGATGATTGAACACTAGAGTGCCCAAAAATTTGCACTCGCATGAAGTAACACTGATGGTTGATGATGTTGAGAATGGGCTTACAGATGCCATTTGGAAAAAGATGACTGAGATTCTTTGAAGATGGGCTTAAAGATGCCATCCAATAGTAGATGTTGACTTCATAAGAGGTCTCTTTTGGGGGTTCCTATTCCTGCTGTCTGAGGAGGACTCTGTTGGGGAATATGAACTTCTGTCGTTCCCTTGCTTGAGGAAAACTATGTGGGAAATAGAATCTAGGAACTTCAGTGGTCTAAGGCTCTACTGAGGAGTTATCTCTGTACTGGAGAGAGGAAAGTTCGCTGCTTTTTGGTTAAAATCCAGGCTTCACAGTAACTTGTTGGGGATAATGGAATTAACCACTACCTGAAAATGTAATAAGAAGAGCCTATGTAGGGTTGTTTCGAGATGAGTCTGTGTTAGTCTGCATCCGGAGAGTTGATAAGGAATCTGTGTAAGATAACTTCAGGATAAGTCCGTATTAGACTGCATCTGGATGATGAGAAGGAGCTCGTGTAAGATAACTTCAGGATGAGTCCGTGTTAGACTGCATCTAGATGATGAGAAGGAGCCCGTGTAAGATAACTTCAGGATGAGTCTGTATTAGACTTCATCTGGATGATAAGAAGTAACCCGTGTAAGATTGCTTTTTCTAGTTATGTAGATAGCTTTCCTGGCTTGTTACAGGTATTAATCTACAGTCGGTCGTCCATAGATAGTTCTCCTGGCTTGTTACAGGTATTAATCTCTGACCTGAGAAAGAAAAATAGTTTTCTTGGCTTCTTACAGGTATTAATCTTTGATTTTCTCATGTAGATAGTTTTCCTGGCTTGTTACAGGTATTAATCTGCAGTTGGTCATTCACAGATAGTTGTCATGGCTTGTTACAGGTATTAATTTGGAACTTAGCAATGTAGGTCACATAGATAGTTTCCCTGTCTGGTTCCGAGCATTAATCTGTGGCCTGTTGCATTTGTTGGTAAACCTGTCTTGCTTCGGGAATTCATACCACTTAGTCATGTAGATAGCCTCCCCGTCTGATTTCGGGCATTAATCTTTGACCTGCTGTATAAGCTGATAATGTTTGTCTGTCTACGAGTTCAACCTAAAAAGGTAAAGTCAGTTTTCATGCAATGTCATAATGTACGAATTGCATGATGCTCCTAAAATAAATGAGATTGTGATATATGCATTTATGCTGAATATGCTATGATGTTTGTAGAAATGATATATGAATGAAATGTATGAATGTATCAGTTGTTCTATTGCTGTATTATTGAATTAGGGAAAATAAATCCATGACTGTTGTTGGGGGTGAAGAATGTAGGTCTTCATATAGTTGTTGAAGTTGAAACGCTGAGAGATAAACTTCGGTTGTTAGAGAAATAAACTTTGTTGGGGAAGGTAAACTCCGTGAACTTCCTGGGGATTTGGTTGAAGTCCTATTTGGGAATCTTGAGAAGCTTGGAGACTTCACTGGGGAATTTTTCTCAAATGTCGGAGCAGTAGTTGGAGATGTATTGAATAAGTATCAGAATGACATCCATATTTGGGTCGTATCTGAACCGTTTCTAGAAGAGTCTAGAATAAGTTTCAGGATGGAATCCGTCTCGGGATCGTACCTGAACCGTTTCTAGAGGAGAATCTAGAATAAGTGTCAGGATGACATCCGTCTCTGGATCATACCTGAACCGTTTCTAGAGGAGAATCTGGAATAAGTGTCAGGATGACATCCGTCTCTGGATCATACCTGAACCGTTTCTAGAGGAGAATCTACAATAAGTGCCAGGATGACATCTATCTCTAGATCGTACCTGAACCGTTTCTAGAGGAGAATATGGAATAAGTGTTAGGATGACATCCGTCTATGGATCGTACCTGAACCGTTTCTAGAGGAGAATCTGGAATAAGTGTCAGGATGACATTCGTGTCTGGATCGTACCTGAACCGTTTCTAGAGGAGTCTGGAATACGTGTCAGGATGACATCCGTCTCTGGATCGTATTTGAACTGTTTATAGAGGAGAATCTGGAATAAGTGTCAGGATGACATGCGTATCTATATGTACCTGAACCGTTTCTAGAAGAGAATCTGGAATAAGTTTCAGGATGACATACGTCTCTAAATCGTACCTAAACTGTTTCTAGAAGAGAATCTGCTTTATTTAGAATGTTTCTACTGGGAATTCCTATTTTATTGTTTTGAGAAGAAATCCATTGGGGAACATGAAAAGTTTGTGAACCAGGCTAGGGAATTCTTTAAGATGTCGTAGCAGTGATTGGAGATTCTTGTTTTGCCAGGGATACAAGAACGCTTGACATCACTTGGTTGTAAGCTGAGGATATGGCGGTGACTTTTTAGTAGGATACCCCTGCCTCTATACCTGCTGGAGAAAGTATCTGTGGAGATTTTGTGGATGGTTTGAGTGTCATCCCAACTCATGGGGTTTTGATTAGATGTTGATCAGGGAGTATTCTACTGATAGACAAAAGACAAGATGATGGGACATAATCGTATGCTTTAATCCTTAACTTTTTCATGGACTGCCCTTTCAGGTTTTCAGTCCACTGGGATACCCCTTTTTGCCTGAGCTGTCTTTTCAGGTTTTCGACTTGCCGGGTGTACGGATTTTTTAATATGTATATCCCTAATTTTTGCCCGAATCCTTTTGGTTCGCCGGGATGCCCTTATTTTTGCCTAGGCCAGTCGACCTAGCGGGTCTTTGTTCATGCATAGTATTTTCCAACTATGTCTGTGTTCACCGGGTGCGGAGAATTGTCATTGCCTATAGTAGTAAGTGTTGCCACACTGCCAGAAGATGGTTGCTTGATCGCACATGATTCTTTGCTGGAATTCATGTCCAATGCCCCAAGTGGTTCAGACAGAGGTCTGCCCTTGGCTATTCTGAACTTTTGAGAGATTCCTTGAATATTGACTTGACTGCCCCAGATCAGCTGGATACCATGCCATGCCCCTTGATTATGAAGGGCCTGTTACTGGAAATGTCTTTCCATCTGAGGTGATTCGGTCCATTGAGAGGATCTTCGTTCACTGAATATTCATTGTGCGAATTTCTCTGCTATCAAACAATTAGTTATATGCAAACATCGATATTCAAATAATGCAAAGTTTATGTTTGTCTTGAATTTTTTTTGAAAATTCGTTTTTGTAGTAAAACAAAATTTGCAATAATGTGATATCAACTCATGATTTATAGCAAACCTTATAGGAGTCAGGATACTTTTTGTAATAGTATGCTTCTGAACTAACCCATGCTTCAGCTAGGACTTTAAAGGGTTGTAACATGGCATGGCTCACGGTTTAAGAAACAAAAGATAAAGGCTCAAACTTTATTTGTACCCAACCCATTCTTCGTGATGTTCTTCAATTCTATACTCAGTTAATTGTGAGTTTAGATCTCGATTGAGTCTGACATCTTATCCTTGATGTTCCGGTGATGGTTTGGATACTGAAAGTTTATTTTGAAGAGGCAGTCATTTTTGTAATCTTCTTTTTGTCGAGGATTTGTAGTAACCTTTTTTTGTTTTTGTTATCCATACTTTTTCCTGAACTGGTTCTTTTGTGATTTTACAGTCAGTAGGATGCCCTAGTTTTTTTCTTAAGTTTCCTTCGTAGGTTTTGACTTAGTGGGCTTTTCTTTTGAGAGATAATGATTGTCGGTTTTAATGATTATGCGGAACCATCACCATCTTCTAATTTGGAAAGACGTCTTTGATGCCACTCATTGTGTATGTATTGGAAGATTGCGACTGAATGCACATCTGAATTAACTGAGAAACTACCCTGCCCCAGGTTATGATTAAGGGTTTTAATTTGTGTGAAAAGAGAAACTCCTACTTCTTAGGCTCAAAGGGGTTGACTAGGGATTATCTTCCTTATAACTCCACTATTTAGGATTTGAGAAAAAAACGCCTGTACATCGTCATCAAGGTCTATTCAAAAGCATACTGTAGAGATTATGGTATCATTCTTGTCATCCTCCCTCTAAAAGCTTAGAGCTTTCGATCGAGAGTTAAATATCACAAAAAGGAAGTAAAAACACAGTTTGAATATAATGAATACGAATGAAATAATTCAAGACAAACATATGCAATGCATTGATAAAATAACAAAGTTTGACATGAAACAAATGTTCGAACAATTAAAAGAAATTAGAAATTGAAAATTCTAGATGAACAAAAAGCCTTTTTGTCTTAGCTTGTCACTTCAGATGGTGTGCCTTTGAGGAATGGCAGAAGAATTCCAGTTGACCATCTTGTGCAAATTCCAGTGCTCTTTCATCGATCAGGTCTTGAATTTTATATTTCAATGTCCAACAATTATCAGTATCATGCCCCGGGTTGTCGCAGTGATATGCAAACCTTTCATTGGGATGGTAAGTAGGAGCAGAAGTATTAGGATTTCGAGGAGGATCCTTCAATGTGACCAAATTTAACTTCAACATGTGTTGCAAGACTTGCGACATTGGTATGTTGAGTTTGGTGTATTAACTAATGAATGCATCCCGCTTACGCCGATGACCATGCCGTTGTTGGCGAGGTGGCGGTTGGGTTCATGATGTAGCAGCAATTTGGAAAGGTCTACTCTCCACCCAGCCAACTTCTTGTCTCATCAGAGGCTGATTAATGACCTGATCCCCAGTCTCGACTGTTGGCTTCATACGGTTGCATCCGTCTTGATGAAGCTTGCTGATGAGAAATCTCAACTCTTCTTGTTCCTGGGCTAAACTTTGGATAAGAGCCATTTGATTACTCATCTAGATTCTCATCCTTTCCATTTCAGCTTGCAGTTGTTCCAATTGGTCATCCTTGTTGTTTTCAGGATGTTTCTTGGTCAGATTCCCGTTGAGGAGTGATTTCAACTCTTCTTTCCCCTTGGATAGGTTTAGGAACATTTCCTTGAACTGAGCCTCTTGAGTTTGGAGATCTCTATTTTTCTATTCAAGAGCCATTTTATTTCCTTGAATAAACAACGAGAACATGAGAAATCTGTACTGGAAGACCTGTCATGTAATGACATGCATGATGTGTAAATGTTTTCAAGGATCTCGCAGGGTAAACACGAGAAGATGTTAGAGTCCAATTGTAGCTTTGATTGAAGAACTCTCGTATCTTTGAATGTCCTTCTACAAAAGTCAAGCTCACCATGTCAAGTGGGTCATAGCCTCTGACTAAAGTTATTGTGTTTTGATCTCTTGACGGCATTATCCAGAGGAAAAATAAATCCCCTTCCCCCTTGCTAGACGTCTGGTTCATCATAACATGTATCACAGACCCTTGAGATCCTTGAAATGGTTAAGGAGATGCTATGGGATGATGTTATGATTTTTATGTTATGCGTTAAGAAAAAATGTAATATGATGAAGACAAGTGAGTCTAAGGAGTCCAGGTTACTGGATAATGACTGTAAACAAATCCTGCAAGGAAATCATGTTGTTAGATGATAAAACCTCGCAAGTAGTTCAAGTTGAAAGTAAACAAGTCACACAAGCAGCCTTAGGTTTAAGCTTGCATGGGGCATGAAGAGGGAATCTTTTTCATTGAACGAAGCAGGCATGCAGGAACCCACTATTTTATGAATCAAAGTGAGCATGCAGGAGGTCACTACTGGTGGATCGAAGGGAGCTTGCAGGGGATTCTTTCTTTTTGTGCTGAAGGCACACACAGAGGGAGAGTTTGCCTATTCGAAGTAGGAATCAAGCTTACTCCAAAGAAATCAAATTCCCAATTGAAGTAAGAATTAAGCTTGTATACAGGTAGCCATTGCATTGTGAACCAAGCTAGCATGTAAAGCCAATGGTGCAATCGAAGGATATATGCAGAAGGCTATTGCTTTGTGCCTGCTGGCATGAAGGAAGTTCCTGCCTTGTGAATTGAAGGCAAGCATAGAGAAGGCCCTTCCCTTTTGAATCTAAGGAGGTTGTTTCAAAGGAAACACATGCCCAGTCGAAGCTTGTATACAGCAAACAAGTAAAAGGCCAAGGCTTCAATCGAAGATTGGAAATTTGAAGCAAGCTTGGAGGAGGTTAGGTGCTCAATCGAAGCATGTCAATATGCCAATCGAAAGACCCTTTGACATACCAATCGAAAGACCTTGTTTATCTTCAAAAAAAATTATTTTTTCTTTAATCAAGTGTTTGTAATCACCTATGTAAGAGAAAAATCTTGGAAAAATATGAGAGGGCAAATTTTGGGGTACAACACCAATGTTGTGTATGGCCAGAAACGTCGTAATAAGATAGGCTACCACCAGTCTATTGGGGCATTAATGGTCTCTAATCCAGCACCAATACAACAACGATGAAAAGGAAATCAGCGTAAGCAGGGGGCACCCAAAAGATAATTTACCAAAATCAACATGTCCTAGGTTCAATCATTATGACACATGTTGAAGAAGGAGTTAATTACATTGAAGGACCCTCTTCGGAGTCCCAATACTTCTGCTCCTAGCTATCATCCCAATGCAAGGTGCGCATACCATTCCAATAGCGTTGGCCATGATACAAATGACTATTGGGAATTGAAGAACAAGATGTAAGACCTAATCAACAAAGGAGTGTTGGTATTTACACAAGATGGTCAAATTGAGTTTTTTTCGTCCCTCAAAGGTACACCATTTGAAGTGACTAGTTTAGGCGGATAAATTTTTGTTCATTCGAATTTTCAGTTGTAATTTCTTTGTTTGCTTAAACACTTATCTTTATATCAGACTTTAGTTGTTCTCACTAATGCATTCCATATGTTTGTCTTGAGTTAATCCATTCATTTTCACTATACTTAAATTATGCTTTTACTCCTTTTTTGTATGATATTCAACTCTCGATTACAAGTTGTAAGCCTTTAGAGGGAGGATGACAAAAATAATACCCTAATATCTACAGTATGCTTTTGAACAGACCTTGCTAAGGATGTACAGGTGTTGTTTCGAACCCTAAACACTGGAGTTATAAGGAAGATAATCCTTAGTCAACCCCTTTGAGCCTAAGAAGTAGGATTTTTCTTTTCGCACAAATTGAAACCATTAATCATAACCTAGGGCAGGGTAGTTTCTCAGTTTAATTCAAATGTGCATTCGGTCGCAAGCTTTCACTTCATACACAAACATCCTTCTGAATCAAAATACGGTGATGGTTCCCTGTAAAATAGGCAGTCATTGTCTCTCAAAAGGAAAGCCCACTGATTCAAGAACCTGGGTAGGAGACTTAAGAAAAACTAGGGCATCTCACTGACTGTAATCTCAAGACAAAAACAGTCAGGAAAAAATTAGGGATAATAAATCACAAAAAAGGAGGTCGTTACAAATCCTCAACAACAGAAAAATGTTACAAAAATGATTGCCTTCTCGAATAAACTTCCAGTATCCATACCATCACCAAAATATCATTGGGAGATAATTGCGCAATTGACTGAGTTTAAGACTGGAGAACATCATGGAGAACAGGTGGGTACAAATAAACTTTGAGCCTTATCCTTTGTTTCTTAAAACCGTAAACCAGGTCACATTACAACCCTTTTAAAGTCCTAATTGAAGCATAGGTTAGTTCGAAAGCATACTATTACAAAAGGTATCCTGACTCCTGTAAGGCTTAATGTAGATCCTGAGTTGAATTCATATTCTTAAAAAAATTTGTTGCTCATTAAAAGTTCATTTTTCCATCTTTTTTCGTAAGACAGACATAAACTTTGCATTGTTTGAATACCACTGTTTGCATATGGATAATTGTTTGACAACAGAGAAATTCGCACGGCGGGCATCCAATCAACGAAAACTATCTCAATAAACAGAATCAATTCAAATGGGAAGATGCTTCTAATGACAAATCTCTCATAATCAAGGGGCATGACATGATTATTGTCCAACACATCTGGGGCAGTCAAGTAGAGATTCAAAGAATCTCTCAAAAAGTGTTGAATAGCTAGGGGCAGATCTCCATCTGAATCACTTGGGGGCGATGTTACATTGATCATGGGCTTTAGCAAAATCCAGTATGAAAACCCTCAGGTACCACCAAATTTCTTGCCTATGCCAGCAGTATCAGATGGTGTCAATATCATGTCTTCAGATCCTTCCATGACAATTCTTAGAAAACACTGAGACTTGATTAAAAGATCTTCGGTACCACCAAATTTCTTGTCTGTGCCAGTAATATCAGATTGTGTCAGTATCATATCTTTGGATCCTTCCATGACAGTTCTTAGAAAATGCTGAGGAAGACTATCGAAACTTGATCAAAAGATCTTTGGTACCACCAAAATTGCTTGTCTTTTCCAGTAGTATCAGATGGTGTCAGTATCACGTCTTCGGATCCTTCCGTGACAGTTCTTAGAAAAGATACCTAGGAAGTTCAAGACTATCAGACATTTGATCAATCATCAGGTGCACCAGACTAACCCCAGGGGTAAACGGGCTCCCACATATGAAAGGTCACGTGCGATCAAGAAAATATTTTACGGCATTTATACAACACTTGCTATCATAGACAGTGATAACTCTCCACACCCTATGAACATGGACATAGTCGGAAAATACTATGCATGGAAAAAGACCCGCTAGGTTGACATACCTAGGAAAAAATAAGGGCATCCCGACAAACCAAAAAGGTTCGGGCAAAAATTAGGGATACATATACAAAAGATTATACACCCGGCAAGTCAAAAACCTGAAAAGGCGTCTTGGGCAAAAAAGGGTATCCCGGTGGACTGAAAATCTAAAAATATGGTCCATGCAAAAGTTAGGTATTAAAGCGTACAACTATGTCCCGTTATCTTAAGAGATTTGTCACTCTTATCAAGCGTTTACTAAAGACTCTGGGTGATAAGACAAGGTTCAAGCTGTCCACAAATTCCCATAGAGCCATTTCCATGGATTATCCCCACAAAGTAATCTTCACCAAAATACATTGCACACATCATGCCAGTTCCCAAACAGGTGGAAATTGCCGACAGTTTATCATCTTCTAGATACAATACATATACAATCTAAATACAGATTCATCCTGATACTCATTCTAGATTTTCAGTGCAGATACAGTGCATATATAATCTAAATACATATTCATTCTAACACCCATTCAAATGCATATTCCTAGATATAATTCAGATACAATCTAAATGCAGATTCATTCTGACAATCATTCTAGATTCTCTTGCAGATACAGTTTAGATACAATCTAAATACAGATTCATTCTGATACTCATTCTAGATTCTCTTGCAGATACAGTGCAGATACAATCTACACACAAATTTATTCTGGCACTCATTCTCTTCTAGATACAGTTCAGATACAATCTAAATACAAATTCATTCTGACACTCATTCCAGATTTTATTGCAGATACAATACGGATACAATCTAAATACAGATTCATTATGATACTCATTCAAATGCATCTTCCTAGATACAGTTCAGATACAATCTAAATACGTATTCATTCTGACACTCATTCCAGATTCTATTGCAGATACAATACTGATACAATCTAAATACATATTCATTCTGATACTCATTCAAATTCATCTTCCTAGATACAGTTCAAATACAATCTAAATATAGATTAATTCTGACACTCATTCTAGATTCTCATGCAGATCCAGTATAGATAAAATCTAAATATAGATTAATTCTGACACTCATTCAAGATTTTCTTCCTGATACAGTTCATATATAGATGTCGTTCTAATACTCATTCAATACATCCTCGGATACAATCAAGGCTTGCATTTATTCTGACATTCCCTAGCCAAGTTTGGACTTCTAAAACTGAAAAGAAACCTTGCAAAAAGCTCTACACCAAAAGAATTCATTTCCCCATTGAGGTCACCAGAATACTTTCCTCAACAGGTTTTATTTCCCCAACGGATTACAATCTTCCTAGCTTGAGTTTATTCCAGGCTACTACACATCAACTAACAGAATTCCTTTTCCCCAGCGGAGTTGATACTATCCCTAGAAAGTTGCTGCAAAGCCTGGAATTCGACCAGATAACAGTTAACTTTATCCTCCCCCATACAACTCGGAAGTTTAATCATCTCTTTTATCCCCAATCATGGCATATAAGAATAAAATTCCCCAGTTGAGCAATGAACAACCAAAGTTCTTGAACCCTACTTCCCAAGCAGAAATCAACATTCCTTGCAGCGTTTCCTCAAACAAAAAACAAGAATTCCCAGCGGAAGAATTCTAAACAAGGTTGAATATACACATACTCTTCATCTCCAGCGGTAGTCCGGGATTTAGCTTCCCAAAACTCCCCAGCAGTAGTCAGAGATTCATTTTCCTAGACTAAGATACATTTCAACAGCATTCATACATCATGACATATGCATATAAAACGCATATAGCACAATCTCATTTATTTTGAGAACATCATTACGCAATGCATGCATCATTACATTGCATACAACTAATTCTTTACCTTTTCAGGAAAGATCAGTCGATGGAAGAGTTCCATCAACAATGAACAAGTTTCTTCGAAAGACCTCTTCTGGTTGAGATTTACTTCTTCCAGTTAAAGACAGGCGAATGAAAGACCTCTTCTAGTTTAGATTTATTTCTTCCAGTTAAAGACGGGAAAATATCATCAACATTTCACAAATAGGTCAGAGATTAATTCCCAAAACAAATAGGGGTAACTATCTCTACGACCAACAAAAAGTGGGTTTTGGGTTAATATCTTAAACAAGACAAGACAACTATCTACATGAGCAGATTAAAGATTAACTCCCGAAACAGGACGGGGAAACTATCTTTCTTTCTCTTTAGTTAGATGAAGATCAATTCCTAAAATAGGACGGGGCGACTAACTTTATCACCAATGATATGAACTCCCGAAATAGCACGGTTTTACCAACAAACTGATTGTAGATTAATTCCCAAAATAAACATGGGTAACTATCTCTACAACCAACAAAAAGCGGGTTCTGGATTAATACCTAAAATAAGACAGGATAACTATCTACATGAGCAGATTAAAGATTAACTCCCGAAACAGGACGGGGAAACTATCTTTCTTCCTCTTTGGTTAGATGAAGATCAATTCCCGAAATAGGACGGGGCGACTATCTTTATCACCAATGGTATGAACTCCAAAAATAGGACGGGGTTACCAACAAACTGATTGTAGATTAATTCTCGAAACAGGACAGAGCGACTATCTACATGACAAACACTTCCTTCAAGATATCTACTGGTTTTGTTTAAATCAACCAAAGATTTATCCTGATTCTATTCCGATAGACACTTTCTCTGGTTCAGTTAAATCGCTCCAAAGATCTATACTGATTCTTTATCCAGTTAAAGATTATTCAAGACCTATGTTGGTTTAGTTTAAATCAACCAATGATTTATCCTGATTCCGTTCCAGTAGACACTTTTTTTGGTTCAGTTAAATCGCTCAGAAGATTTATATTGATTCGTTATCAAGTTAAAGATTATTCAAGACATCTACTTGTTGATTTTAAATCGACCAATGATTTATCCTGATTCTGTTCTAGTAGACACTTTCTTTGGTTCAGTTAAATCTCTCCTAAGATTTATGTTGATTCATTATCCAATTAAAGATAATTCAAGACCTATGTTGGTTCAGTTTAAATCGACCAATGATTTATCCTAATTCCGTTATGGTAGACACTTTCTTTGGTTCAGTTAAATCACTCCTAAGATTTTCTAATTCTTATCCATTCAAAGACAAATACAAACATATGTTGTTTTAGTATAAATCGACCAAAGATTTATTCTGATCAATAATTACTTTGGATGGCATCTATAAGCCCATCATAGATTCCTTCATTATCTGTTGAAGTAGTAGTCGTCACATATTCCTTCATTACCTCTTGAAGTAGTAATCATCACAGATTCCTTCATTACCGGTTGAAGTAGTAGTCGTCACAGATTCCTTCATTACCTATTGAAGTAGTAGTCACCATAAATTCCTTCCAGTATCCGTTAAAATAATAGTCACAGTCAAGCATTATACTTACCAACAATCACTCCTGGATGGCATCTATAAGCCCATCTCCGACGACTCCCCATCACTTTTGGATGGCATCTATAAGCCCATCTCCGACAATATTCCATCGCTCTCCAAATGGAATCTTTAAGCCCAATCCTGATACAATCAACCAGCATCGTTACTTCGTGCACCAGCGAGTGAAATTTTCTAGGCACTTTAGTGTTCAATCATCTTCCACCTTCAAATCACGAATGGCAGACACACCAATCTAATTTTTCAGGTTTAAGAAGATTGAACAGGGGAAGCTGTTGTACCCGAAAATGTGCCCTCTCTTTTCATTTAAAAAAATATCCTTCCATACTCCTAGGGTTTTTAATCACTTTAAGCACCCAAGGTTCATGGTTTAATGGTTGCACAATGTTAGGGTTTACATTTGAGTTTATCTTGAGTTAAGTTTTGATTCATGATAAAGGTTGTTGAGTGTGAAGATTCTTTGATGATACATTGTTTTCTTGTGAAGAAACTTAATCGAAGTTGAACGTGAAATTAGGGTTTTGATCCCTTTCAAGTGGTGAGCTTCATTTTTAAGTTTCTAGGGCCAAGTGATTTTTGGATTATTTGTTGGTTCATCTTCTGAAGATGAATTTTGGAGTTTATTTTGCAAGAATTGTTTGGGTTTTTATAGTACATCATTTTTGGGTGTTTAGGAGTTAAAGTGTTGGAATCTTAGAGACTTCAATTAGAATTTAATTTCGTGATTCAGGAAAATTGTTGTTTCAAGATTTGTTCAAGTCTCCATTCCGAGTTGTATCATGGAAAGTGCAAGAATGTGCCAAGTTTCCCATTTTTCAAGTCATCACATCATTATTAGAACTTTTGGATTTTTCTTTCAAGTGATTACTAATTCAACATTCAAAAGTTACAAATTAGAATTGAAGTTCTAAATATTTTACAAAAGCATCGAAAATGGCCATGGCCCAAAATTCTCAAGAACTATCTCATTCAATTTACAAGGAGAACAAGTTTCATAGCCTAAATTACAAGTCCTCAAGCCTTACAAAATTCAATTACAATTTTCAAAAACGCATAAACTACAATTATCCTATTTTGTTCTATACAAAGCAAAAAAGAATTCTTCATTATTCTTGCCCTTTCTTCAAGTATCTTTCCATTCTTCAAGTCTTCCTCATGTTCCATTATCAATGTTGAAAATACATGAAACAAAAGATGAAGAGTTTGTTAGCAACATAAACATGAGCATAAAATTTGCAAAGTATTGTAAATTCATCAGTAGGGTTTGGCTTATGAAATCAGATCTTAGGGCTTAGCTTTATCCATTGCAAATCACAAAGTAAAATTTGGTTCACAAAAGACAAATCAAAAGAATCAAAAACAGAATTTTAGAACGCAGCATCATGTTTAAACATACAAGCCTCATACAATTTTGTTTCAGGTTTTATCATTGGCTAGGGGCATTCCTTTTGCAAAACACAATCTAAGATTGGTTCACAAAATACAAAAGACAAATCAAAGAATCCAAAAGAGAATTTCAGAACTCAACATCATACAAGCCTCATACAATTTAGTTTCAGATTTTATGATTGGCTAGGGGCATATCTTTTGCAAATCACAAGATGAGTTGGTTCACAAAAAGACAAAGACAATCAAAAGAAGTTTCAAGTCAGAATTTCAAAAAAGATTCTTCATTTTTCACACAACAATCAAAGAGCCTCATATTTGTGTTTTTTCAATCAAAAATCAGAACTGTAGTGTCAAAATCATAGCCTAAAAACTTTACTGCAAATCTCAACAAATTCTCGAAAGAAGTTTGTTGGTTCACAGAAAAAGCAACAAGTACAAAAGAAACAAGTACAAAATCACAAAAGTCAGCAACAAAGTACAAAAGCCAAGTACAAACTCATGTACTGCAAATTCGAGCCAGCAAGCAACATGTGATAGCCATAGCACAACAAAACAACATAACAGAAAAAATGACAAGTCCTTACGAGTGGCTCAAGGCCTGTGGTCTCAAATTAATTTCAATAAAGTTAAAACCTTTATAGAAACAAGCCAAACTGAACAAGCAAGATCATAGTATAAGAAACAGAAACAACGGTTCACAAAGAGAGACAGAAGCAGGGGCCATAGAACCACAAACAACCAAAAACCTCCATTCATTCTTTTTCTATAATACAGAAACAAAGCCATACAATACCCCTCAAAATCACTTTCATCAAGAATAACAACAAACCTTCTCATATCATAAAAAACCAAAAATATACATCAACAGTGCAAAGAACCACAAACCCTAGATTGAAAACTTCTTTCAAAAATTGCTCACAATTTCAGCAAAAGTCAAATATATAGTGAAAAATATACAAATCCAAACCAAATCCCTAACCCATAAACTATCATCATTTTCCCACTTTAACAAAACCCTTCAGAAACGATTTCGAGAAAAACAAAGAGGGAAAAGTTTGAATCGCAAAGAAGATAAAACAAAGTGAAGATCAGAAAGATATTACCAAAAATCTCAAGAGATTAACGAAATCATAGATTCGTTCATCACGACCCTTTCTCCCTTCATTTAGTTTTAGTTCATACATCTTATCTCGTAATCATAGATTTTTATAGCATCTAACGTTTAGGGTTTTTGTTTTTCCCCTTTCAAATCTCTGCTCAATCTTTGATCTCCTGCAAAATAAAAGGCCAGAATCGTGATCAGAGAAGAGATGCAAATCAAAAAAAGTGAAAAAATTCATGATCGGAGTTATGTCGTCGTCGTCGCTGTCATGAAGCAGATTTCCGGCGCGGCCACTCCTTCGTCTCCAGCGGAAACTCCACAGAGAGAACGAGAGAGAACGTTAGGGTTAGAGAGAGAGTGATTTTGTAAAATTAAATAACATTTCTGTTTTTTTTACTTTAACAATGGTTAAGGCCCATTGTCTCAAGGCCATCTACAAACCCTCTTCGGGCCCAATTTCCTTTCCCATTCGCAAACTCCCTTTTACCCATACTACGAAACATTGACTCTTCTGGGCCAACTACCACCTCACCTTCAAGCCCAACTCGAGTTCTACAACCCCATTGTTTTTTATGTTGCGAAACAACAACTATTATGGGCCCTGCTCAATACATTTCCAAGCCTAAACAAACTCCACACACCTTCTTTTTTTTATTTTGTTTATTTTTGATTTCACATAAAACAAACTTGGGCCTAAGTCAACAAACAAAATTGTTTTACTTTTAACCTCCTTAATTTCTTTTTACCCCCCCCCCCCCCCCCTTTAATTTATATTTCATTTTTTTTTCATTTCTTATTTTATTTTACTTTTTATTTATTTTCTTTAATATAAAATATATAAAAATATTTTCTAAATAATTATATTGAAACTTTTCCACTTCATTTTTTTTTATTTCTTATTTTATTTTGTATAGACGGAATATTAAAATTAATCTTTTAACTATTTAATTTTCTTTTCTTTGTTTAAAACTAATTTAGATTTAGGGTTATTTTCTTTTAATTAACTTAGATTTTAGAATTTAATTAATTAACTTCTTTTTCCAATTAATTAGATAAATTAAAACCTTTTCCATACAAAAACTCAAACAAACAAAAAATTTATTTTCTTGTACATTATCTTTATATTCTTGTATATTTTATTTGGCAATATTCAATATGTTTGTTATAGTAAATTAGGTTTTTATTGCTTTCATTCTCCATTTGTAAATTGTATCCCCATCCCCTAAATGATGTAATAGCGTAGAACTTTAAATTTCTGCAATTTATCGTTTTCAATATTATTGCTAGTAATTAGGGTTTGTATGGCTAGACATAAAATCAAACGATACACAACCCTAAATTCAAGACAAATGCATGAAAATAATACACTTCGCACACTTGCAGCTCTAGGGTTAACTGCCACTTGTTGCCTTAGAATAAACAATCATGTCCCTCGAACGTGGGATACTTTAGCAATGACCCTCGAATACAAGATCGTAGTGCCTCGATGACTCTTCAATGTTGCTTTTGGTAAATGATTTTAGACCTTTACGACAAATTGTTAAGATATCCAACAATGTTGCCTTCTATGACTGTATAGCAACCCACGCATGTCCCTTCACATCCAATGATATGTTTACTTACGAACTAATGGTAAGAAAACACTGTCTAAAGAAGGAGGAAAAGAACAAAGACTTTTTGAGTAGGTAGAATGCTCATAGTTTCTTTCTCATAACTTTGATTTTGTGACCACGAACGTTGATGAATAGTAACATCTCTACTCAGTCCACACAAACAGATCACTTCCAAACACAATGCTAGCTGCTTACGAATGAAAACTTTGAGTGAGAGAGTGAGACAAAATATACGGCTAGAAATCAAGATCGAATTTTCATCAAGTCAAATGCTTCAGCACAAGGATTCTATTTATAAAACCACTTATGTGGGCTGCAAGCTAAAATCCCAATTAAGGCTGAAAGCTAAAAGCCCAATTAAGCATACGAGTATCATACCTAATGATATACCGCATATCACTTAAGCGAGTGGTACCTTACCACATTCCATATTTCACTTAAGTGCATCGTACATTACGGTGTTCCTTATTTACCATATCTCTCATCAACATGTCCTTATGTGTGTGACCCTATAGGTTTTCATGACGTTGGCAATTATATCAAATTACACATTTAACATAATAAGCAGTAAGTGGTATCTAGCAACACATCACCGCTACCCAAGTCACGAAAATTTCATGTGATATGACAAAACCTTTCTGTGATAATATTTGTGTGTACAATTACCCTTTTTCCCTTATGTCTATATTGAACACAAGGCATAAACCGTGTCACTCTTGTCTACTTCAATATTGGTCCCTTAGACATTTATCCTGTTATACATGATGGACAAATTCCATTTAGGTCACTCATGTCCCTCGGCATGCTTTATGAAGTGCCCATCAACTGTCATTATGGTCATCCAGTTACGGATAATGTTTGATCAGCAATAAAGTACTTAACTCCATATCTAAGGTCGATAGTGGTTTCAGGTCGAAGGGTGGTGTTGTACCCCAAAATTTTCCCTCTCATTTATCAAGAATTTGCTCACAAGATCTCTTGTGGCTCAAGACTGCACTAGGATTGATCAGCTCAAGACACATACTTAAGCACTAATGACCAAAATAAGGGTTTGAGGTTTCACAAGGATATTTTAACTTCTAGTGCCCCATATGACTTTCATGGACCATTATGGACCCTCAAGATTACTCATGTCAAGTTTCAAGCTTTGGATCACACTTTTGCTCAGTCAATTGAGCAGTTGACCTAAAAATCAGTTGTATTGGGGAAAAAGTCAATTGTGGTCAATTTACAGTCAACCTTCATAATTTTTGATCCAGAACAACATTTTAAACTCATGTGTATCATTTGATCAAGTTTGGACTACAATTCCTCGAGAAATTTGATCAAATCTTCAAAAGGGCAAAATGGTCAAAATTAGGATTTTGATTGGGAAAAGGCGATTTCTGATTTTTGACCTAGCAAATGATAAATTGGTTAAGGCATGATCTCAATAGTCCAATTGAATAATTTTTAACTAATGACATGGCTCAAAACATGGCTCAAGTCCAATGGATTGACAGATGAATTTTTAGTCAACTAATCAAAAGTCAATTATATACTGAAAAGTCAAACTTTGACTTTTTGGTCAAAATCAAATGTCAAAGATCACAATTCATCAAAGCATGTAAAAATATGAAACTCATTCATCAAGAAATCAAAAATTCAAGATTTCATTTTGAAAAGTTAAAATTTCTAAACTTAGAAAGTTTTCTAAGTGTTGGAAATTTTTTATTTTTTCACAACTTTGATCAAAATTTTCACCATGATGCAAGATGATACAAAAGAATCTTTCAACATGAAATTTGTATATCTCCGTGAAATCTACAACATTTATTTACACAACTCCTTCCAAAATTGCTTGGATCTCAAGTTATAATTTTAAGAACACATGGTCATGAAACAAAACACTTAGTGAAATTTTGCCCTAATTTGGTCAGGATTTTGACCTAACTTCATGGCACTTTTTCATATAGTTCCAACGGTAATTTTCAAAAGTGATTCAAAGAGGGGTTGTAGAGCACATTACAAGATTTCCAGAATGTCCAAGAACACCTTGAGATCATTTTTTAGTAGGGAGAATCGAAGAGATGAAGTTAGGGTTTTCACACTTGAATTACAAGTCATTTTGTGATGAACAAGATTCAAAATTCAAACTTATGTTGTATAACCTCTACTTTGAAGGCCTCAAACTTGTTATTCACTCCATAATTAATTTATTGCAAAGCTGTTAGAGGTCTCAATTCAAGCATTCAATGCAAGGCCATGCTTTATATCCATTTTGGGAAGAAAGTGCATAATGCAATTTTGATAAAGTAGCTTTTTGCATAAAACTTGTTCTTGAGCCTTGCACTTGTTCTCTTCTGATCATACATGTCTTATAACTTAAGAGAAATTAATCTCAACACCTACAATCACCCAGCCCATACTTGTACTATACATTGAAACTTGTTTTCCCAATTTTCTTCAAAATCAAGTAACATAGCAATCAGCCTATAAGTTGTACTTATTACTCTCTCAAGCACTAAGACCTTTTGCTTATACATACACAAGTTATTTGCCACAAATACTACGCATGCTTGAGCCCTGAAAAGACCAAGAACACAAATTTGCATCACACATTTCCATTGTTGCAGATTCTGGCCAAAAATCCCAAAACCAAAAACTACCCGTGCGTTTCTTGGCTTCTTGCTTCCAAAAGCTTCTAAACATCATTTAAAAGTGATCCCTTCTCCTGTTACAATTCTGTAACACCATCTTCCTCCATTTCCAATTTCAAAAACAGAGCACTGTAAGTGGACTTCTCCAGATCATTTCAACCACTCTCCAACCAAGCTAATCATTGCATTAGCTTTCTGGGACCTCAGTGGAGCTATACTGATCATCACAACACCTTGAGGAGTGCTCATTTACAGAATACGATTTCCAATTTTGAGGTAAGTTATCTTAACTTTGAACTCTTCATACAAGCATCATTAATGGTTTATTTGTGAATAAAAAATGTAGATATCACTGCCCTAAAGCTAACCATGTCCATAATTTTCATTTATATTACTTGAGCTTAGAGAATTTTAAGATTGAAGTTTCTGAAATTTTTAGGGTTCAGATTAGGGCTATTAAAATTCATGTTTTTCTTTGATCTATAATTTTATTGCTTTGCATTTCTGAAATCGTGAGGAAAATTTCTACAAGTTTCATGTTTACATTTTTCATTTTGGTTTAGAATTGAAAAATATACAAAGGTTCGGGCTGGGCGTGAGTTTGAGGATGAAGTTGGCTTCAGGAACGTGTTTACCATATATATTTATGGTTTGATATTAATAAACGGATGTATAGCCACCCCAGAGGTAGAAGCGCGCGCCTGTGATTATAGGGACCTGAGTTCGAGCCCCAGTGGTACCCTTTTACTTGTTTTCTCACATTTTTTCTTGTTTTTGTCATTTGTTTGCAGCGCTGGGCCACATCCTCTTGGGCCTCATGTTTTTGTTTTTACTTCTGACCCCCCTTGCTGGCTATTCACACCCTGGCCCGTTTTATTTTCTTTTTCTCATATTTATTTATTTGTTTTCTTAAATATTTTATCTAATACTAAAAAAATCAGAAAAAATATAAAAAATATTAGATTTATATTTTGATATAGTTTATTTATTTTTTTACACAAAAAATATTTTATTTAATCATACTTTATTTATTTTACTAATTGATTTGTAAATTTAATTAGAAACTAGGTTTTTTAGGTTATTTTCTTTTACACAATTAAAATATAATATATGAAAAGATTAAAAATATTTTATAATACTATAAATTATTTTTAAGACAAAAATACCAAAAATATTCTTCTTATAAACTTAATTCCTTTTTTAATCAAATAATAGATTAGGGTTTTATTTAAATTCTTTTCCTAGTAAATTTAAGTCTACTTTTTATTAATTTAATTAATTATTTTTCTTTTTAATTAGGTTAAAACAAAACCCCTTTTCCCTAAAAAAATCCAAATAAAAGTCCATTTTACATTCTTGTATATTTATTCATTTTTGTACATTATTTATCCAAATCCAATATGGTTGTAATAGATAATCAGGTTTATTTTCTAGCAATCCCCATTAGTAATTTGTACACCCCCCTCCCACCAGTATTGTAATAGTGTAGTAATTTTAAATTCCGCAATTTATCGCTTTATATGCAAATGCTAGTAATTAGGGTTTGTATGAAAAGACTAAAACCAATCAATTAGAAAACCCTAATCAAGGACAAAACCAAGCATGAAAACAATACACTTGCACACAAGCACCCCTTAGGGTAAATCCACTTGGTTGCCTTGCAAAAATGGTCATATTACGCATGTAAGGTATCTTAGCAAAAACAAGCAAAATACAAAGATCATAGTACCTCAATGACGCTATCCATGTTGCCTTTCAAATGATCTTAGTCCCTAAAGAGAATGATAAGATACCTTGTAACATTGCTAATCATGGTTATACGATGACCCACGCCCGTCCCGTTTACATCCAAATATAGGGTTACTTACCAAATCAATGGTAAGATAACAATGTCAAAGGAAAGAGGAAATGAACATGAAAGAATTTTGAGTAGGTAGAATTCTCCTAATTACTTGCTCCATTTCAAAACAAAACATCCTTGTTATTTTCAAAACAAACACCTACACTTTCAAAACATCTTACAAGCTTGAAAACATTTTCAAAAGATCAAACATCTTTGTATACATTCTTACGAACGAGAATCATTACAAAGTTTTCCTAAACAATGGCACCTTTTCAAAATACTTTCAAAAACCACACAAAGCACATTTTCAAACAAAATCAAGTGATCTAGAAAGTAACTAAGAGCCCATGGAAAACCATGGATGAAAAGGGTGCTAATACCTTCCCTTTTCATAATCTACCCCCCGAACTCAAGAAATAATCTCAAAGGTCTTTCCTGTGCTTTTTCACCTTTCCTTTTGGATAAAAGAAAAGTCGGTGGCGACTCTTGCTAACCGCGACATTTGCGATCAAACGCAAAATACCCAAGTCAGTTCTCCCACCGTATCATAGAACTGGCGATTCTGCTGGGGAAAATTTTAAAAGTGGGGTTACCTTAGGGCTATATCACATCTACTTGCCTTCATTGTTTGACTTGTATTGCTTTACATTATGGTTCTTTATTTGGGTTTGAATCCTCTACCCGGATTTGGGATACCTTATAGGTAAGTAGTAATACATTATGGAAAATGTGTGGGGTCTACCGACATGGTCTAAGCAATAGCTACGTTAGTGCGACATCTTTGTGGGTACCGGTAGCCCTTGATTTAATCAAGGAGAATACGGGGCCACTGAGTGATGTCATGAAGCACTAATGAACTTCTAGAACCTTTACTTGACCAACTTGGGCATTAGGACGTAGTGAGATGACCGGATTTGGTGCAGTCCAAAGTTGGTAGATACTCGATACTACACTCATTGAGGTTTGGTTTTTTGGGATATTTCGGTTGCCATTAAAGAGGCTTGTGCTGAAACAATGACCAAGGAAAAAACCAGTGATATTGAGCTCCTTAGAACCCGGTTACTATTGCTAGGACAAAATTTAAGCCAACTAAACTTCAAGAGGGTACTTACCTATGAGACTCCATGCAAGCCTAAACCTAAGGACTTGTTTGCTTTGTATATATTTACTTGTACATAACATCATGAACATCATAGCATCACACTCATAATCACTAACCATTTCAAGGATCTTGGGATTTAACTTTGTTCTGTTTTGTAGGACATGGATTCTATTCGCAGGAAAACTATTCAAGTCAATCTTGTTAGGATCCCTCCTCAACTTAGAGAGCTAGCATCAAGGATCCCTGAAAATTCTCCATTTACCGAGAGACATGGTCTCCTCCTAAACTTGGTTACTTCCAAAACTGATGAAGATATGATGAAGGTGCTCTTCCAATTCTTTGATCCTCTACACCATTGCTTCATATGTCCCGATTATCAACTTGTGCCAACTTTGGAAGAATTCTCCCAACTCTTAAGGATTCCCATTCTCAATCAACTACCTTTCAACGGTACGGAAAGAGATCCAAAGATAGAAGAGATTGCTCAAGCTCTACACTTGTAACCAGCTGATACCATAACTAATTGGGAAACAAGGAGTGGTGTCAAGAGTTTCCTTGCAAAGTTCTTGTTTGAGAAAGCCCGAATCTGTTGGAACTCTTTGGATTTACAAGATTTTGAGGAAATTTTAGCTCTCCTCATCTTTGGGATGGTTTTGTTTCCAAATCTTGACCAACTCATAGATGTGAATGCTGTTAAAATTTTCTTATCCCGCAACCTGGTGCATAACTTGCTAGGGGACATCCTACATTCTTTTCACACTCGCACTATGAGGAAAAGAGGTATCCTTATGTGTTGTACTCCTCTTTTGGAAAGATGGTTTATTCCGCATCTTCCCCAATCTGTATTGAAGAACGAGCAAGGTTCAAGGTGGTCACAAAGTTTGATGACGCTCAAACATTCAGACATCCATTGGTGTTCCCGATCTATAGAGAATGTTATCATCGTTTGAACATTTTGGAGAATTCCCTAATGTCCCTTTACTTGGAATTAGGGGAGGTATCACTTACAACCCTTGCTTAGCCTTAAGACCGTTTGGTTACATCTGAAGGGATGGCCTACATGAGATTCTCATTCAAGGTTTGGTATTTGACTATGAGAACGACGATCAAGGTCATCGCCAGAGATTTATCCGAGCTTGGAGGATGTTGAACAAGATAGATAGAAAGACATTGGGGCATAAGAACTCCATCCCTCTTGAGCCTTACCTCAAATGGGTACGAGCTCGTGCTCAAAATCTTATGATGCCTTACCCCTCCATTCTCCCAGTAATCATAGAGCTTGTTGCGGAAGGAGATGTCCCGTACACTATCCTGCATCCCGACATGCCCACCTCACTCGAAGACTTACAAAGAGATTGGATACAGCTCAAGGGGGAGCGAGACACTTTCGAAGCCCAATTCTACGCTAGCGAGAAGAAGGTTTTGGAACTCACTAAGCAACTTCATGAGGAGCAGACTCTAAATGCCTACATCGCACCAAAAAGGATGCGTACAACTTTTTTATCTTAGAGTTTTTGTATTTCTTTGTAAGCCCAAAAGAGGCACGATTTACTTAAGCTTTGATTTATTAATATGACGTGTGTTCCTTTTTTGGCCTAAAGAAATTTTGAATCTCTAAGTTCCTTGAAATCATTGCATATGCATTTACCATTCATCATAACATAAGCAGGTTTCTTACGACAAGTCTCCTCATCTTTCTACTGTTTATTTCAGTAAGATGGATCTCGAGCAAACGGTGAAAGACCTTCAGGCACAAAATGCTCAGTTTCAACAGATGTTCTTAACTTTAACCAAAGGATAAGAAGAGTTGAAGACCTTGCTGGTTGAAGAGAAAAAGAAGAAAAAAAAGAAAATAACTGGAGTTCTAAATATGGGAAGAAGATTCCAAGGACAAGAAAGAAGGACCCTAGACTTTGCAATGTCATCTGGTGAGAAAGACAATCAAGATAGGAAAGGCAAGGAAATAGTGGCCCGGCCAGATTCAAAAGAGGAAGAGGTAGAAGAATATTATTCTGAAGAAAAATATCCCCCAGCCGATAACAAGTATAAGCATATGGAAGAACGGTTAAGTGCAATGGAAATTCAAAAAGTACTTGGACTGGACTTTGAGGAGTTGGGTTTAGCATCTGGGATTGTCATTCCTCCAAAATTCAAGGCACCGGTGTTCGCCAAATACGACGGAGTTTCGTGTCCCAAAATGCATCTTCGGTCCTATGTGAGGAAAATACAGCCTCACACTACTGACAAGGATTTATGGGTACACTTCTTTCAAGACAGCCTGTCTGGAACTCAACTTGATTGGTTTTATCAGCTAGAAAGAGCCAACGTTCATAATTGGGAAGATATTGCCACTGCCTTTTACAAACAATACCAATATAACGCAGACCTTGCTCCCACCCGTACTCAACTCTAGAGAATGGCCATGGTTTCAAGTGAAGGCTTCAAAGACTATGCTTAAAAATGGAGGGACTTAGCAGGAAGAGTCCAGCCTCCCCTATCTGAAAGATAGTTAGTAGACATATTTTTTGGCACTTTGTCTGGTCCTTTCTTTAATCACTTAATTGGGAGTTCCTCGGCAGGTTTTACCGAATTGATATTTACCGAAGAAAGAGTGGAAGTCGGCATAAAGAATGGGAAGATTCAAAAAGATGCATCCTCTACTGCTGTAAGGAAACCATTTATTGGGAAAAAAGAAGTTATTATTGTATATCCTTAGAGAAATCAAGATAGGACTGAACACTGTCCAATGGTGGGGGCTGTCATGATTCCTAAACCTGCATCTGCTCAGCAAAGAAGCAACTAGCCAAGAACAGAAAGACCAGTCAGACAGTTCACCTGAATTAATATGACACTATCTCAAGTATTTCCACATTTGTTAAGATCCAATCTAGTGACTTTGAAAGAAGCTCCAAAGAATCCTAACACAACCTCTCCTCATTATCATCCTAATGCCCGATGTGCATACCATTCTGAGAGACCCGGCCATGACACTAACAACTGTTGGGCTCTGAAAAACAAGGTACAATACCTTCTTAAAGCCAAAGAGATTGAATTCGACGCGCCATAAATTCCCAATGTTATCACTGCCCCTATGCCCAAGCACGGTCGTGATGTCAACACCGTTGAAGAATATATGTTTGTTACTTTAGTTGATGAACTCGTGACCCCATTCCTGACTATAAAAAAGAACTTGTTGAATGCCAGTGTATTCCCAGACTGCGATGAAAGCTGTCATTTCTGTTTATCCTCACCAACCAGTTGTCATTTGTTAAAAGCAGGCGTTCAATTCCTAATAGATGACAAGGAGATTTTGTTCGAGAAGACTTCTATTCCAACTGTTTCTTATAATGATATTTCCATAGTGACCATTTCTGCCAATTCTTCCAGGGTCTCCACCAAAAGACCCGTTAGAATTACATCAGTTCCTAAAGTAGCTCCGTTGATAATTACAATGCCAGGACCAATCATGTATTCGTCAGACAAAACCGTCCCATGGAATTATGGAGGCGATGTCTACTATCACGGTATCAAGCAATATTGGCCAACTGCTGAAAATTCAAGTTCTCAGAAAGTTGACTCCGATATCAGTAACATCGCAGGGACTAGCAAGATAACCCAGAGTGGAAGAGTATTCTCTCCAGAAATTACTCCTCCAAAAGTTATTTCTGGACCTGTAATCATTCCTGTTGTTGTTTCTCCTCCAAAGGCTATTCCCAGTCCTGCAATCATTCTGCTAATACTCCTGTTGACAAAACTATTGCAGTCCCTATTATCATCCCTACTGCCGAGTCAACCGAGACTCGAGGTAAAGGTATTATGGTTGAGCCTGTCCGGACGAAGGCACAATTATTAGGTATCCCTGAGACCACCCGAAAAGAGATGGAGGAAGTTCTAAATATTATAAAAAGACGTGACTACAACGTAGTCGAACAACTGGGGCAAACTCCATCAAAAATTTCCATGCTAGCTTTATTGTTATGTTCCGAGGTTCATGCAAAGGCCTTGGTAAAATTCCTTAAAACTGCCCATGTGCCCCAAGAAACATTTGTCGATCAGTTCCAGGACTGCGTATCCAGCTTGACCGTAGATAATGGTTTAGGTTTTTCGGATGCTGATTTAACGCCAAGGGGAGGAAGCGTAATGAGGCATTGCATGTCTCAGTCGAATGAAGGGGCACGACTTTGGCTCATGTCTTGGTTGATACCAGTTCATCTCTGAATGTGTTGCCTAAAAAGGCTCTTGATAGGCTTGACTCTGAAGGATTGACCTTGAAACCTAGCAACATAGTGGTGAGGGCCTTCGACGGCTCAAAAAGGATGGTTCATGGGGAAGTGGACATCCCCATAAAAGTTGAAACCTAAACATTTGATTCAACTTTTTATGTAATGGATATTCACCCTTCATATTCCTGCTTATTAGGCCGACTGTGGATTCACAATGCTGGTGTCGTTACCTCTACATTGCATCAAATGCTGAAATATCCAATTCAGGGGAAAATCATCATTGTTCATGGAGAAGAAGAGTATATGGCCAGTCATCTAAATTCCTTCAGATATGTGGAATTAGATGGTGAATTTATTGAAACTCCATTCCAGCACTTTGAAGAAGTCCCGCAAACGGTGGCAGTAACCAAGGTTGTTTCCCAAGTCCCAAATATTACAAGGCCTTCGCTCAAGATGTCGTCTTTGAAAGATGCCAAGGCAGTGATCAAAGAAGATGGGTACACTATTTAGGGCCAACTCCCTGATATCCCATACAAATCTGACAAATTTGGTTTGGGTTTCACTTCAGGAGCCCAGAAAGCTGTACGCCGTGCTCGTGCCGGAGGACCACCCTTGAAGATTAGCGATCACGAAATCAATGTAGTAGAGGATGATGAAGACAGCTATAACCTGGAGGATTGGATTTTCCCAACTGTCAATGTAGGGCTCAGCAACTGGGAAGCTATAGATTTTGTCCCGATCACTTTTATCCAACAGTAATTTATCTTTAAATTTTGTCGGACCTGTAATATTAAACAATTCAGACTCTTAAAACCTTGTGTCTTACCCGAGGCACAATGGTCCATTTTTAAGGGTTATTATCTCATTTCCATATAACATCAATGAATCATGGACGTTTTTGCATACAAACTTTGTGCTCATTGTTTTTTTTTTCTTTTTACATTTCCATTTCTTTCAAAGATAGCTATACTCTTACACACACTCACATTGCAGATCTACATCCGTTCGGGATCCCATGGGTAACGATCCTGCTATGGCCTTTTGTGATTCTGAAAGTCTAATCTATCAAGCCGAAGACGAAGGTGAGGAAGATTGCGAAGTACCAGGGGAAATCGCCAGGATACTACAACAAGAAGAAAGGACCATACAGCCCCACGAAGAACCAGTGGACACAATTAACCTAGGTACCGAAGAAGACAAAAGAGAAGTCAAAGTGGGTGCCAATCTGGAACCCAGTGTCAAAGAGCATCTGATTCAGTTGCTACACGATTATGTTGAAGTATTTGCCTAGTCGTACGAAGACATGCCAGGAATTGATGCAGATATCATAGTACATCGTCTACCTACAAAAAAGGACTGCCCACCGGTAAAATAAAAGTTATGTCGTATGCGACTAGACATGTCAGAGAAGATCAAGGCGGAAGTCATGAAACAACTCAATGTTGGATTCTTGGCCGTCACCTCCTATCCGCAATGGGTCGCCAATGTTGTTCTCGAACCTAAAAAGGACAGAAAAGTACGAATGTGCATGGACTACAGAGATTTGAATAGGTCAAGTCCTAAGGATGATTTCCCACTTCCCCATATTGATATTCTAGTTGAAAATACGGCACAACATAAGGTGTTTTCCTTCATGGACGGTTTCTCAGGCTACAACCAAATCAAAATGGCGCTTGAGGACATGGAAAAAATAACCTTTGTCACACAATGTGGCACATTCTGCTACAAGGTTATGCCATTCGGGTTGAAGAACGTTGGGGCAACCTATCAGCATGCCGTGGTAGCTCTATTTCACGACATGATACATCACGAAATAGAGGTCTATATGGACGACATGATAGCCAGATCTCAAACAGAAGAAGAGCATCTTGGTCATTTGCAGAAATTATTTGAGAGGATAAAAAAGTACAAGTTGAGGTTAAACCCAAATAAATGCACATTTGGGGTGAGGTCCGGTAAACTCATAGGCTTTGTTGTCAACAATAAAGGTATCGAAGTGGATCCTGCCAAGGTGAAAGCGATACAAGAGATGCTTGATCCTCGTACTGAGAAGGAAGTCAGAGGATTCTTGGGACAGTTAAACTACATTGCAAGATTCATTTCTCACCTAACAGCTACTTGTGAACCAATCTTCAAATTACTGAAGAAAGATCAAGTAATCAGGAGGAATGATGAATGCCAAACTGCCTTCGACAAGATCAAAGAGTACCTGCAATAACCTCCTATTTTAATGCCACCAGTCGAGGGAAGACCCTTGATCATGTATCTAACCTTTTTGGAAAATTCAATAGGGTGTGTGTTGGGGAAACATGACGAGTCTGGCCGAAAAGAGCATGCTATTTATTACCTGAGCAAAAAGTTTATCGATTGTGAAACAAGATATTCACTGCTCGAGAAAACTTGTTGCGCTCTGGCATGGGCTGCTCGCCGACTAAGATAGTATATGCTGACCCATACTACCTTATTGATATCTAAAATGGATCCAATAAAATACATCTTCGAGAAACCTGCCCACTCTGGGAGAATAGCGAGATGGTAGATGATCCTGGCAGAATATGACATACAGTATACTACCTGTTGTACCCTAATTTTTGCCCCTAAGATTCCCCTATCATATCATGTCAACTTGATCATAACAAAATCACATTAGGGTTGGTTCTTCCTCTTTTTCTATCTCTTATCTTTAAGATTGCTCTTGAGGAATCTCCAAGCACCTTAGTTGTGTATTTTGTATATGCGTTGATAATTAACCCCTAACCAAAATATAAAAAATATTTGTCTTTGCCTTTGCATATTTGTGTTTTATAGGTACCGAGTCAAAGCATCCGAAAAATAAGGTTTTCCGGTATTATTTCCCTAAAATCTCTATTTGCAAAGAAAAATAATAATAATTAAAAAATTTCATTTTTGTTTTCCTGCACAATCAATTGCTCCCATAATGCAATCGATTACACAGAGTGTATTGTGCATAATCTTTGAAAAAAAGTGTATTTTTAGCCTTCAAAAATCAAAAAAATTTAGTATGTGTCGACCCATGCAAGACAATCAATTCTGTAATATGCTGACAAAGGCAGCTTGCATAGACCCATAGAGGCTTGTGTCGACTCATCCCGTTTTTTATAACTAGCATGTGTCGACATATACATGTTATGTGTCGACTCATGCAAATTGATTGATTCTGTATTGTGTTGAAATAACAGCTTGTATCGACCCATAGAAGCTTGTGTCGACTCATGCAAATTGATTGATTATGTATTGAGTTGAAAACGCAGCTTGTATCGATCCATAGAAGCTTGCGTCGACTGATGTTGTGTTATACAACTAGAATGTGTCGACGCATATGACTCTTGTGTCGACTCATAGCAGTAAAACACACGTGATTTTTTAAAAAAGCCAGCAATTTCAAAACTGTCATCTTTTTTGCTCCAATTTTTCTGCATAATTTGAAAATTATATCATTAATTCAATTTTTGGCTCCAAGAATCAATTACAAAATTACCCCTAATCCTAATCCTAAACACTATAAATAGAGAACTCATTTCATTCAAATTGGAAGCTTTTGATAGCCAAACTCATTTTGCTAAAAAAATCTCTCAATTCTCTCCATCTACCAAATTCACTCAAAGCTCCATTTTCAACAAAAAAAAAGATAGTAAGATTTGCATTGAAGCTTACTAATCTTTGAGCTAAACATTCATCCAAATACTTTTTCTTCATCAATTTTCTACATCCAAGCTTTGGTAATTGATTCTTGTGGTTGAATTGAAGAAAATTTTGGAAGTTGTTTGATAATTCTCTAATTCTACCTTTGGTAAGTTGGATCATCGTCTTTCACAATGTGATCTCTTGTGGATTTCTGGTTTTGGTTCATTGAGCACTATTTTATGATTCCATTAGTGCTATTTTCTCATAATTTGATGGAATTTTCATGCTCAATTGGATCCATGATCATAAGGTGTTTGATGAAAAGTTGGAACAAGAATTTGATCCTTGAAATGATGTTTTCTATTGATTTTAACAGGTTGCAATCAATTATTGTAACATTGCAATCAATTGTCACAGAAAATTGATTTGAAAAAAAAAACTGCACTGATGCAATTGGTTACTGTCTTAGCACAATCGATTATAACAGTGCCAAAAATACTTTTTATGCCTTATTTTGGGGCTGTTTTGACTCAAATATTTTTTCTACTCACTCTCTTTGATGGATAATTTGGATTACAATTTTAAATGTCCAATTTCTCTTTAAATTCAATGGACTTTGTGGTGTAGATGAAGTTGGATAAATGTTCATCAATTCAAATCTATCAAAGAGTGAATTATTTAATTCATTCTTGGTGCTTTGGATTAATGATATGTTTAGTGCTTTAATCCATCTAGATGAGTGATTGAATTTAAAGCTGAAAGAAATTTAAGGTAGTGATCCAAATTAGCTTATCATTACCTTCCCTCTTCATCTTATCCCCTTCTTTTTTAATTGTGCTACATGTTAAGGGGTGATGATCTCTATATCATTTATCCAAACATGTAGTACATAGATTGCTATTGAACGACCTCAAAATAGGTGCGACTTCTACATAAGTTCACTTACGATTGCTTAACATAGTGTTAAATTTTGTCCCGGTTTGAATAAATGATCACTCGTTCCCCAAACTTATGATTGCAAGCCAAGTATGTTAATTTGATCTCTTTGATCCAATAACCTTGAGATTCATTGTGTGGAGGCTTTGGTTCTACCAATCTTCTAATGGATCTACAACACCTTTGGTCAACGCGGATCACTTAAACACCGTTGATCATTAAATGGTACTTGTGAGAATTCCAAAACGGATGATATACTTGACAAAAAGCAAATGCAACTTGTTGTGTGGAGGCTTTAGTTCTACCAATCCTCTAATGAGTTCAAAATCCAAGTTTCAAGATGGTCATCCAACTAACCACTAATTTCTAACAATTGACTTTACTTTATGCTTTTATTTTTATGATTTATGTACTATTTACTTTAGCATTTGCATTTCATGCTATTTTCATCTTTGCTCACTTGAGCATTTACTTTTATGTCATTTTTATTTTGCTCACTTGAGCTTTTCTTTTCTTTTTGAAGATACTTAATAATCAACATAAACCATAAGAATCTTTAATGATAATTGGACTATTTGGTCACTATCCTTGGCATTATGGAGTATTGGACTTCTTGGACTTAGGATTAGAGACCTTGGCCTATGTTGGAGACCTTGTGACCTTAATTCATATTTTTTCTGGAGTTCTTGAGGTTTACCTTAAGACATTGGGTTATTTGTTTGTTTTGTGTGCAGGTTATTGTGATTACATACTTTGTTTGTAATCTAGAATTCACCCGTATACAGTCGTTACTCTGCCCAATTTTTGCGAAGACTTAATACACTTGAAGTTTGGTTCTCTCAAGAGGTCTAGTATCTTTGCTTGCTTGGTTTCAATCCGAAGAATGGGAATTATATATTGACTCATAATGTCAAGTATTGGCTTCTTGTTGGTTAGATGGTTCTTATCCCCAGCTTTTACCTTACGCTTTAGGATAGTCTCTTTATCTCCTCACATCTTCTTTAATTTCAACAATCTTCTCCCTCCTTTTGAAAACTCTTCTTGTTTTTAAACTTGAACCATTTTCATAATAAACTTGGACTTAGGTCCATGCATTTTCAAAACATTTTCATAAATAAACTTCAATCAACTTAATAATACCTTGACATTTTTTGTGAGAAGACTAAAAGTCAATCAATCTCATTTCAAATCATTTTTCCACTTTGGATTTTATCTTTAAACTTTTCTTAAAAAAGATTAAACTCTTGTCAATCCTTGTAGTGATGGAAACAACTATAATTCTACAATATGTAGTGAAGAGAGATATTTTCCACTTGGGTGTAGAGTGAGGCATTGTTGATTTTAAAATCCAAGCCATATCCTCCACTTTGAGATGATGCAAATTCTCCTTTCTCATGATTGTGGGTAGTAAGTATGTTTTCCACACAGTCAATGACGATGATGTCTTATCTCTTAAAAAAACCAACACACTTGTGTTTCAAATTTTTAAAAGAGGAACTACGTGTACCCTAATCCCCTATTGCACGAAAGGTGGTACGTAGGCACTAAAGGTTCATAACTGCGGCGGGTGTAAAAATCATAAAAAAATACTTCTCTTCTCACCTCCACCATCTATTTCTATACAACATATTTTATAGCCAAAATATACAGATTTTTCAAAGAGGTTCCTGCGGAGTACCGTAGATGTTTAGGGTGCTAATACCTTCCCTTTTCATAACCAACCCCCTTACCTTGAATCTTTCCCCCTCTTTTTGGGTTATTCGCTCTTTTCCCGTTCCTTTGGAAACAATAAAGCGCGGTGGCGATTTTTATTTTTGATTTGTATAAAGTCTAGTCAATCCAATGGCTTAGTCTTGAACATTTCTAACGCTACACTACCCAGAAAGAAATAAAGGGCAGTGTACTAGCTGATCACCTTGCTCATCAAGCTATGGATGACTACCAGTCCATGAAGTTCGAATTCCCAGATGAAGACATCATGATTGTAAACAACTATGAAGAATTCAGACCACATGATGGACCTGAACAAGGATCTCGATGGACCCTGGTTTTTGATGAGGCGTCCAACACACTCGGAAATGGTATAGGTGCTTTACTCATATCTCCTGAAGGATGTCATACTCCCTTTACGGCAAGACTCTGCTTTAATTGTACAAATAACATGGCAGAATATGAAGCGTGCATTTTTGGTCTCAAAGCTGCCATAGATTTGGAGATCAAATCCTTAAATGTATTCGGAGATTCAGCTTTGGTCATCAGCCAGATCAAAGGGGAATGGGACACCAAACACCATAACCTTATCCCCTACAAAGAACATGTGCTGACATTGATCCCAAATTTTGAGAAGATTACCTTCGAGCATTTCCCGCGAGAAGAAAATCAGCTAGCAGACGCGCTAGCACAATGTCATCCATGTTTAAACTTAAATGGGATAACGAGGCTCCCCATATCACCATTGAACGAATGGATGAACCAGCTCATTATCACGAGATTAGTACTGAAGAAGTAGTGGACCAGCCTTGGTTTCACGAAGTCAGGAGGTATCTCGAGGCTCAAGAATATCCGGGAGAAGCTTCAGTCAATGATAAGAAGTTCTTAAAGAGATTCTCTGCTAAATTCTTCCTTAGTAATGGAATTCTCTACAAACGCAACCATGACTCTGTTTTGCTCGGTTGCGTAGACAAGGTTGAGGCAGAAAAGATCATGGTTTATCTAAATGAGGGAACTTTTGGCACCCATTCTAGTGGGCATACGATGGCAAAGAAAATCCTACGGGCAGATTATTACTGGTCTACCATGGAAGCAGATTGCTATCAATGTTCTCGAACCTGCCATAAGTGTCAGATCTATGCTGACAAGGTGCACGTACCTCCGGTTCCTCTGAATGTCTTGACAGATCCTTGGCCCTTTGCTATGTGGGGCATCAATATGATTGGGGAAATCAAGCCAACATCCTCTAATAGACACCGCTTCATCTTAGTGGCCATTGACTATTTTAGAAAATGGGTTGAGGCGGCCTCTTTTGCTTCCGTTACTAAGAATGTTGTATCCCGGTTCATTAAACAGAATCTCATTTATCGGTATGGTATCTCGGAGAGGATCATCACAGACAATGGTACGAATCTAAACAATACTATGATCACCGCCCTGTGCAAGCAATTCAAGATTCAGCACCACAATTCTTCCCCTTACCGACCAAAGATGAATGATGTTGCCGAAGCCGAAAATAAGAACATCAAAAAGATCATACAGAAAATGATAGTCACATATAAAGACTGGCATGAGATGCTACCATTCACTCTTTGTGGTTATCGTACCACGGCACGCACATCAACCGGGGAAATACCCTACTCTCTGGTATACGGCATGGAGGTTGTCTTTCCTATTGAGATTTAGATCCCCTCTCTGAGAATTATGAAAGATGCAGGGTTGAATGAAGATGACTGGATCCAAACTCGACTTCATCAATTGAACTTGATTGATGAGAAAAGACTTACTGCTGTCTGTCATGGTCAAATGTATCAAAAACAGTTGATCAGGGCTTTCAACAAAAAGGTTAGACGCTAAGTGTATCAAGTTTGGGATTTGGTGATCAAATGCATCATACTACCGCAGGGTGATCCCAGGGGAAAATGGACTCCTACATACGAAGGACCATTTGTAATCAAAAGCATATTCTCTAGTGGAGCAATGATCTTGACCACCATGGATGGTGACGACCTTCCGCATCTTGTGAATGCAGACATAGTCAAAAGATACTACGCATAAGAGACCCACTAGGTTGGCACGCCTAGGCAAAAAAAGGGCATCCCGGTGAACCAAAAAGGTTCAGGCAAAAATTAGGGATAAAACAAAAAATATGTACACCCGGCAAGCTGAAAACCTGAAAGGGCGGCTTGGGCAAAGAAGGTTATCCCGGTGGACTGAAAACCCGAAAGGGCGGTCCATACAAAAGTTAGGGAATCAAAGCGTATGACTATGTCCCATTGGATCACCTTACGGATAACCTACAAACTTGACGGTTCTTATCAATTCAATCAGCTTCGGACAAGGCAACAAATAGATAAGATGCTCAGAGACACGAAGGCTATAGGAGAATGGGAACCCCATGAGATTATTTCACATAGCTGTCTTTTCTTTGTATCAAATTTTCATTTTTTTACGATGGAATTCTCTTACTAGAATGGTTGTCTCATTGTACAAAAATACTTACTCAAAGTCAATACAAAGATATCCCTCAAAAAGTGCAAAACTATCTGATTTTCTTTACTCTTGTATTTTGTTTACGAAAACGTCCAATGATTTATTTTTTAACATATGCATTTGAAAGTAATTACCGTTTATAAATGAACAAAATAGAAAGACAATCACTAATGGCTTTAAGAAATAGGGAAATCTCTCTAAGCTATTTCCAAAAAATCCCCCGCAGTGTGCAGTTTAATTCCCAGCGGAACAAAACTTCTAGTTATCACTCCCCGGTAGAAGTCCCAAAATTTCTTAAGATTCCCCAACAGGATTTTACAAGCAGTACACGGCATTTCCCTTACAACAAAGTTTATTTCTCTAAGTGGAAATTCATCAGCACTTCAAAACATGAAGACTTGCACTCTGTATCCTCAGCAGCAATCGGGGATTTATTTTCCCCAATCCAACAAGCAGTGCAACTAATTATCTCACATACGGATATATCGCATCTATATATCATAAACATCGATAACACGAATGCATGTATCACAATCTCATTATACCATGCATTTCATACAACGTGACATTACATATTAGCTAACATTTTACCCTTTTCAAGATAAGGTTAATCAACAGCTACCATTAACAATGTTCAAAGGTTTTTTCAGATACAGTTCAGATACGCTCCATATACGGATGCCATCCTGATAACTCATTCAGATTCAACTATCAGATACGGTTCAGATATGCTCTAGATACGGATTCCATCCTGATAACTCATTCAGATTTAACTTTCAGATATAGTTCAGATATGCTCCAAACACGGATGCCATCCTGATAACTCATTCAGATTCAACTTTCAGATACAGTTCAGATACACTCCAGACACAGATGTCATCCTGATAACTCATTCAGATTCAACTTTCAGATACAGTTCAGATATGCTCCAGATACGGATGCCATCCTGATAACTCATTTAGATTCAACTTTTAGATTGTTTGCAGTGATTTCTGGTAAACAACCGCTAGTCCTCCAAACTATCGAATAAACTTACTGACTGTTATTCAATTCCTCTGGTAACTCGCAGGATCGACTAGATTGATCCTAGGACGTATTGGTCATTAGGGTAACTCTCATGATCGAACTGGTATTCATGGTTGGTATTTAAAATGTTGTGTAGGTGTTTGACTTATTTCGATTTCTCTCTTAAAGATCTAAAGGTGTAATCAAAATATATGTGCACGAAACTAAATTGCATGAATAAAGGTTAATTATAAAGACATGTAAAACTGCATAAAAGACAAGTAAATGACTTCGAATTATAAAAACAGTTAATGTAAAGGATGCTCTGGAATATAAAAGATTCGAATTATGAAGAAAGTGTTTAATGCAAGAAATCTGTAAAATGACTTTAAGTGAAAAAGGTGTTCGAAGGATAAAAACTTGAAGATAAAGGCATAAAATTTATAACAGTTTCTGAAATGTAAAGTATTTGAAATGGAAGGAAAGCATTTAAATGTAAGGCATCAGTGAAAAGATTTCGAATAAAAAGACTTTAGATGCAAAAACTTGTAAATGGTATTGACATAAAGATAAGGAAAGTACTGGAAATGATAAAAGGTCTTCATTAAATCATAAACATGTGGTGTTATCATACGTACATTGCTCTTGCATTCGTTTCCCTAGTCATGTGGTAATTTGAATGTTTACTGAGTTTTTTGTACAAATAGATATGACACACGAAATCCTAATGCTAAGACTTCTATTTATACTACTTCGACCATAACGGTCTTGCTATAAGATTCTGCCACGTTCAGAACATGCAGAACAATGCCTCTCTCTTGTTTCCACGTGTCTTCGAATGCTCCAGCGCATATATTTCAAATTTCGAACATCCCGCTTGCATTTGAATTTCAAATGTTTTGGCACTCCTTCACTTCGAACGCATTCCTTAGATACAGCCTTGTTGTCATTTCGAGACTTCTTTAGATATATTCTCATAATTGTCACTCGAAGCTCCAAGCTTTGATATGCTCATTCGAAGCATTGCTTCTACTATTTCGAAACGTGACGTTTTGTTTCATTTCGATCGAAACGTACAATTTACTTTGCTTCTAATAATATCATCAAAATCTTCAGCCAACAAAATGCCCCTTTAAAATATGTATTTCGATTCCTTTGAGAAATACTTATTTTAAACATATACACAAGATTTTGATGCGACCTTCGAATCACCGTAACATTTATTGCATTTGACTCCAGTCACGTCAATCATAACACTTTTTAGATTCCTTAACCGCCTTGAACCACTTCACAGTATGGTGCAGTTACAAAACAATGATTATCTTTAATCACGCCTATTACCAATGTTAACTTTACGCCACCTCTTCATCAAACCAACCCATGATTACCACGTATCACAACCTTACTCAGTGGATGCTTAAACTTCCATATTATAAAAACCCATCAACTTAGTCTTTTTCTTTTCTTTCCACATTCTGAATCTTGTATCCTTCTTTTCTCACCGAAACCCTAAGCTTTCAACATTCTTCCAACAATGTCTTCTTCTACTTCATCCCAACTAAAAAAGGTTTCCAAAAAGAAAGGAAAGACCACATGAACTACCATGGAAAGCAAGGTTGTCACTCACAAAGGTCAATCTGTTCTTGTTCCCCAGATGATCTCAAAGGAGAAAGAAATGCTTTATGCATCCCAGGTACTTATTCCTACCATCGCTGCTGGTAAGAGGTTAGCTTTAATGGGCCCTCTTACAGTTTTTGAAATTTTAAAAGACACCAGGAAAATTTTCCCAGTTTGCTATAATTTCAAACCCCTGTTTAATAAAATGGACGCCCCTAAGGCAATAGAATCTTCTGGCTCAAACACCGTGGAAAATCCAATTGTTCCTCCTAAGGACCCTTTTGTATCAGACTATGTAAAGAGTAACTTCAAACCGTTTCGATCTTGCCCCACCTCCGACACTGCTTATCAAAACTGGTTCAATAAGGTAGAAGCTAAGAAATCCCAGCAATGGGAAGAATCAGGTATCTACAATTTGATTAAGCTGTCGAAGCCAGGTTTTACTTACAGCCACCCATTGTTATTCGTGTCCCTATATTTCTTGGACAGTACTTATAATACTTTCCATCTCCCTGGTGGAATGATTACCCCTACCTTCTTTGACATAGCGTCCATCACTGGGCTATCACCAGTAGGAGAAACATATATCCCTGACAACAAAGAACACTCGAGTATAATCGACTTCGAAGTCAAACTAGCAAGCTTTTCAAAGTTTATCAGCCACTATCATGCTGAAGGAGACAGTGTGTCTGACGTAGAACACATTGCTTTCCTTACCTTATGGCTTTCAAGATATGTCTTTTGCAATAGATCCCTACAGGTAGCCAGTAGGTTTATTCCTCTAGCTAGAGATTTGCACGAGAATCGAAGATTATGCTTAAGTGAACTGCTCTTAGTTGATCTTTATGAAAGCCTAAGGTCAGCTGTTTCGAGCCTAAAATCTCATACCTCCAAGAATATCCTGTTAGCTGGCCCTTTTTGGTTACTTCAGCTATGGCTAAATGCCATGTTCGAACCTTCATTGTCAACTGCCAACACCATTGATGAACAAGACCCTGAAATAACTGATAGAATTGTTGAAGGCACTAGGCTGCGAAGGCTAACCCCGAACGATGATAAGGATGACTTCAAAGTCCTATTCTCAAAATACATCATGATATTCTCCAAGAGGCATAAGTTCGAAGAGACCATGGCGCCTTTTGCTTCAAGGGCTCATGGACCTTCATGGTTCACCATGACTCTCTCAGAAGCTGTCAAGAGCAAAGAGATTCAAGATGTATGGAGAGCCTTTTTGCTACCCAGACTAATCTCTTCAAGAATAACTCCTGCCAAGAATCAGATTTTCCTTTTCGCTTACCAGCCAAATTTTGTTTCGAGACAGTTTGGCTTATGCCAACTAATTCCTGAACCCTTATTTCAAACTGAGAGTGCCATTACCTCTGGGCGAACCTTCAAGGCACGGGAAGCCAAACTACAGCAAGAACAATACCAAGGCTTTTCCCAGTTTGAGCTAATAACTTTCGAACCTACCCACCTTACAGCAAAGGGGTTTCTGGAATGGTGGACAAAGTTTTATCAGACTTATATATTTGATACTCTTACAATTCAGCAGAAACTAACTGATGCCTTCGATGTGCAGGTACCATCCAAGAAAGGTATGTTTACTCATGCCAAAGAGATTAAAGCTTTTCAAAATTATTTCGAAACTACTTATGATCCCACACACTTGGAATCCACTGTGCATCAAGCGGCTGAGACCTTAAAGGAAAAATTCAAACAAAAAGTTTCTAAGTTAAAACTTCCTTCAGGGTTGTCACCTGAGGATAGGTATAGGTTGGCATTCAAAATGAATCCACCTAAATTTCCTAGATTACCTACCTCAGAACTGGCTCTGGCTTGGTTTCCTCCATACCCTTGGTGGTTCACTTGCAAAGAAATGTTCAAACATCTTCAAAAGAAACCAAAGCCATCTGAGACTGTGACATGGGCTCGACACTGGCTCCACGATTTCCCAAGACATCTTCGCTATGACCTTTCTGCCATGTCGATTAAATCTGATCAAGGCACAGGTGCGAATGCTTGGGAAAATCCCAAACGTTTCTCATTTTCTATATCTTTAACTTTTGCTTTAATTGTTTCGATTTTCAGCAATCAGGATAAAGACAGCTGCCTCAAAGTCGAAAGAAGGGAGCGCCTCTCAAGCCTCTATCGAAACCACTGACAATGTGACTCCATCCGAAACAACAACCATTGCTGCAACAACAACAACAACAACACCAATAATAACCAGTGTTCCAACTCCACAGGTAATCATTTAGCCTTGATGTTTCGAATTCACTAATGTTTCATGATTTGCATCTAACTCTTTGTTTAACTCTTTTCAGACCAACAAACTTCTGCCTACCACTCCAAAGAAGCGAAAATCAAACACCACTGGGGAAGACCCCAAGGCTGGAGGAAACTTACCAACTGCTTCGAAGAAGAAGCAGAAGAAGGATATTTCGAAAAGTACCGTACCAACTAGTGTCTCTGGACTTGATTCTAGGGATGCTGCTCCCTCACCCAAATCCAAAATTCCATCTTCGACCTCCAACGTAATGTTGGAACGCATAGCTAGCAACCTCTCTTCCGAGAGTCCACAGGTAAATTGAACTTTAAACTTTTGACAAAATAATTATTCATTACCTTGGTGCATTCTTTTAATATTCTTTCGCTCCTTGCAGAATATCTTAAATCCAGCTTCCACTACTTCGACCTCACCATCAAAAGCTGCTGCTCCACTCAACTCCTCTCCTCAAGGAGACTCTAGAAACCTTGTACATAACAAAGGTTCCTCCAATATGGCGGTTCTGGCTGGGGCTTCTGAGCAGCAGGATGATCAGGGTACTTCTCCTCCTCTAAAAGAAACAAATGAAGCAACGCTTCATGAATCTGCAGAGGCTTCACAAAGAACTTCTCTCCAAAAGTCCCCTCTCGAAACCCTTCAAGAGGACCCAAAGGATGCTCACGCTGAAGGAGAGAAAGCTGATTCTGGTCAAAGAAACGAAGAATCTGCAGAAGAAGAGTCTGAGGAGGAGGATGCCAACGATGGTTCGACTGCTGGGACAGAGTCTAATGCAAATAGCAGCGAAAAAGAAGACATCGAAGTGGTGGATTTGGATGACGATGAAGAAGATAATGAGCACGAAACGAATGAAGGAGATGGTGACACAACCATCAAACCCATGGAAGTCGAAATGGATGTGACTCCTCTACGTGTGGAACTCCCTCAACCGTCTTTGTCTCGAATGACTGACGAGGAGCTTGCACTCCTGAGACGAAATGACCCTATTGGGTACATGAAGGCGAAGCTGGCTCAAAGGGACGTTCCACTTGCTAGGGCTGGCACAAGTTCGACTAGCTATCCTCTTCCCACAGATGAAAGAATTGTACTTCTTAACAAGATCAGGAAAACAATTCTTAATGTGGATATATTCGAAGTGCTCAAACAGGATAGCACTGCTTGCTACACTATGAAGGAGTTGCTTACAAAAGTCAACCTTGCTACCTGCTCCTTGCTGGACAACGTAACTGGTTACCTTCTCCAAGATGAATCTGCTGCCAGAAAGGTTCAAGAAAAACGCACTGTAATGGATGCTGCTTATGAACAAGCTTTGAAACTCTCTCAAGAAGCTGAGGATCAAGCTATGCATCTAAAGCAAGCAAAAACTGATTATGAGGCTCGAGCTGAGTCCATCCTTCTCTGGGAAAGGCAGATTCAGGAACTTCAACAGAAGGTTAAAGAGGCTAAATAACAACAAATAGCCTTCGAAACCAATACTGCTGGTAACCAATTCGAAGAGCTTCTCAACCAGGGGCTTGCAGAAATGGAAACTGCAGAACAACTCAAGGGAGAAGTGGCAACCTTGGAAGGAGCCAGACGTTTTGCTCAACAGAGACTTGAGTCTTTTCGAAGTACCTTCAACAGACTGAAGAATAATTCTTATTTCTAAATTTCAGTGTTCATTTGATTACAATTTGGTTTTTATATGTAATATTCGAACAACGCCATTTTGGCATCTCATCTTGCCATTTTGGCATTTTTATAATATTTTGGTTACGTTGTTACTATTCGAATCTCCTGCAGGCGTGGCTTATATTTCTTTAAATATTTCCCATTAACCTTTAGGATACGTTTATCATCCGTCAATTCTTCGATTTCATATGCATTGTTTGAGAATACCTTTAGTATTCGAAAAGGTCCTTCCCAATGAGGTGACCATTTACCTAATGTTTTATTTTTCTTATCCATGGGCAATATGACTTTCCAGACTAAGTCATTAATAATGAATGCTTTTCTCTTCACCCTTTTGTTGTATGTCCTGGCCACTCTTTCTTTTTGTCTTATCAATATTTCCAATGCATGTAATCTAACTTCGTCCAACTCCACTAATTCATTCATCATCATCTCCCAATATAATGCAGCTGGGATTTCGTTTTGTCTTTGAATTCGAACTGATTGTAGATGAATTTCTACTGGCAGCACTGCATCATGACCAAATGTGAGTTGGAAAGGCGTAGTGTTAGTAGCTTCCTTAGGAGATGTTCTACAGGCCCATAGTATTTGGTCCAAAGTTTTGTGCTAGTTCCTTGGCTTTTTACCAATATGTTTCTTGATTAACCATATTATCACTTTATTGGCTGCTTCGACTTGACCATTTGCTTGAGCATAATATGGCGTTTATGTTAGCAATCTAAACCCCATTTCTTGGGCAAATTCTTGCATCTTTCTACCAGTAAACACAGAGCCTTGGTTTGTGGTTATGCTCTCTGGCAATCCGAACCTATAGATAATGTGCTTCTGTATAAACTCAATAATAGCCTCTTGATCAGCAACTATTAATGGTATAGCTTCCATCCACTTGGTAAAATAATCTATTCCTACCAAGATATATTTCTGTCCTTTAGAAGAAGCAGGATTTATTTCTCCTATCAAATCCAATGCCCATCCTCTAAATGGCCATGGTTTGATGATTGAATGCAATTCATTTGCAGGGGCATGTTGAATCCCTGCATGCTTCTGACATTCCTCACATCCTTTAGCAAAGTCTATACAATCTTTGAGCATGCTAGGCCAATACATGCTGTATCGAAATAACAGCCATTTCATTTTATGACCTGCTTGATGTGCCCCAGATGCTCCATTGTGGACTTCTGATAATGCTAAGTATGCCTCACTTTCTCCTAGGCATTTCAATAATACGCCCTCTTGGGTCTTTTTGAACAATTCGTTCCCCATGAGGAGATATGATAATGCTCTGTATTTTGTCTTTCTATCCACATTCAGAGTTGGGTTTGCTAAATAACTCACCAGTGGACTTCGCCAATCTGCATCTGATAAAGTGTTTATGGCTAATATTTCGAATCCCTGTTTCTCAGCATATCCCAATTTCATACTTTCTAGATCTGATGGTGTGAATCTAGTAGCCATAACCCTACCCATTAATTCAACTAAATCCTCAAAGTTCCTGGCAGAAACTTTATAACCCAAAGCCAACTGTGCTAAGTCATTTGCTTCTTGGTTCTCTATTCTTGGTATGTGTTGAATATCCATGTATTCAAATTTCCTAAGTAGCCTGTTGACTATGACGAAGTATATCATCAAGTTTTCCTTTATGCATTTATACTCCTTTGTTATTTGCTTGACCACTAATTCTGAGTCTCCTTTAATTTCGACTCTAGTTGCCCCCAATTCCAACAAAGCTTCAAGTCCAACAATGAGCGCTTCATACTCAGCTTCGTTGTTCGAGCAACGAGGACTATCTAATCTATACTTGAATTTTGTTGGAATTCCTTTAGGAGAAATTAGAAGGACTCCAACACCACTTCCATTCCTGTGGGTTGAACCATCAAAGTATAATTTCCATGGTTGCATTTCGACGTAACTCATGACCGTCTGCTCAACCAATGAATGGTCCACAATAAAATCAGAAATCACTTGGCCTTTCACAGCTTTTAAAGGCATGAAAGTCAAAGAATATTCTGTTAGGGCTAAAGCCCATTTACCAACTCTGCTATGCATTATTGGTTTTGAAAGCATGTGTTTAATGACATCGAAATAAGATGAAACATAAACATCAACAGGCTTTATATAATACTTGAGTTTCATACAAGAGAAATACAAACAGAGACATAGCTTTTCTAAATTGCTATATCTGGTCTCTGCGTCATTTAGTACTCTACTTAAATAGTATATGGCTCTTTCGATACCATTGCTATCTTCTTGTGCTAACATACTACCTATACTAACTTCAGAGGCAGATATGTACAATCTCATGGGCTTCCCCCATGAATGTGGAGACAAGATAGGAGGCTGAGAGAGGTATCTTTTTATCCTGTCAAATGTCTCCTGATGGGCTTCGTTCAATTCGAAGGCTTGGCCTTGCTTTAGACGAAGCAACGGAGAGAAAGCTTGGGTTCTTCCACTCAGATTCGAAATGAACCTTCTGAGGAAGTTAATCTTCCCTAGCAGAGATTGCAGCTCCCTTTTTGACGTAGGTGCTTTCGTCTCCATTATGGCTTTGGTTTTGTTCTGGTTGATCTCAATCCCTTTCTTGTGAACCAAAAAACCAAGGAAATCCCCAGCCTGCACAAAAAATGCACATTTAAGGGGATTCATCTTTAAGCCATGTTTTCTCATTCGTTCAAATGATTGGCTCAAATGATGCAAATGTGTTTCTGCAGATATAGATTTGATGACTATATCATCAATATACACCTGCATAAAGGTTTCAATGAAATCATGAAAAATCGAATTCATTGCCCTTTGATAAGTTGCCCCAGCGTTCTTTAAACTAAAAGGCATCACCACCCATTCGTAGGTGCCTAAGGCTCCTGGGCAACGAAATGCTGTCTTGGCAACATCTTCTTCAGCAATAAAAATCTGATTATACCCAGAGTATCCATCTAACATACTCAAGTATTCGAACCCTGCAGCAGAGTCTACTAACATTTCTGCCACAGGCATAGAGTACTCATCCTTAGGGGTTGCAGTGTTTAAATCCCTAAAATCTATGCAAATTCTTAAAGAACCATTTTTCTTAATAACAGGTACTATATTTGCTAACCATTTGACGTACCTTGTGGTTCTGATGAATTTGCAAAGCAGCAACCTTTCGATCTCAGCTTTAATCTTTGTGAGAACCGCTGGTGCGAATCTTCTGGGAGTTTTTTTGATGGGCTTCTTGCCATCTTTGATTGGCAGTCTGTGTTCGACTAACTCCCTCTTTAAACCAGGCATTTCGTCATAATCCCATGCGAAGCAATCTTTGTTTTTCTTGAGGACTTCGATTACTTCCTGCTTGAGGCCTGGGCTAAGTTTTGCACTTATGTAGGTTATTCTTTTCGTGTTTTCATCCCCTAAGTTGACTTCTTCGAGTGGATCCTGCGCCAACATTTTGGCACATGAGTCTATGGGGTCCCTTTCGAAGCCTAAGGGTTCTTTATCGTAGATGGCGTCCAACCTTTGATCCATCTCAAGTTCTTTAAAGGGTGAGCATTTCGAGCCATCCCCACTTATTTCGTTCATCTTTACAGCTAATTTATTTATTTCAGCCTCTAAGGCCGCCTTTGATTCGTTCTCAGCCATATAGGCCGAAATCCTTTCAAAAAAGGTGGACTCAGTCATGGATAAGGTTGTCGAAGTCCCAGCCTGCTGGCCATCTTTGTATAGTACTTTTGACTCCCTCGTCTTCACTGATTATTCTTCTATCCCAGTATAGGCCATCATGGCGAAGGGTCATGTAGTAGTGGGCGTTTCTGGTTTCGTTGATCTCATCATTTGGAACACACGGAGCAATCTTTGCCAGATGTTTGTCATAATCCCTCTTGTCAACTAAATTGACTGTTGACATGAAGTAACTCTGGTCTGCTTCAATGTTTTCCACGATCCCATCTTCTCTCCATAGAACTAATCGTTGATGCATTGACGAAGGTACTGCCCCTACGCCATGGATCCACTCCCTTCCCAGCAACAAGTTGTAGTTGGCCTTGGCTTCGATTACCATAAACATGGTGGGCCTACAGCTTGAGCCTATTGTCAAGTCCAACTGAACCACTCCCAGTGTTTTGCCCACTTTCCCTTCATAATTGGATAGAACCATATTGTGGGGCTTGATGTTTCCTTCGCGGATCTCTAACCTTTTCAGCATGAAGTGGGGTATCAAATTGACTGCAGCACCCCCATCCACTAGAACCTTATACACACCATGGGCACCAACTTTTGCCCGAATAAATAGTGGCTTAAGATGGTTCTTCATAGCAGGTTCTGGACGTTCGAAGAATGCATTTTGCTCCTCGACAGCCCCATTGTCCATCACATAGTAGCACACGGGCTTATGCTTCATCAAGTCTATGGTATCTTCTTCCTCGCATTCGTCAATTTCAGTTTCCTGTCCGAATTCACAGGGAAGCACAGATACCACGTTGCAGTTTAGGTTGAACGAATACTCCCCCTCCGATTCGAAGTTATCAGTTATCATATCTTCGTCTTCTTCTGGGCCTGGAGTGTATTCCTTTGGTTCATCCAGTTGTACTTCAGAAAAAAGCCTCCTATTAACTGGGGGTTTGTCTTCAGTTTGATTTTTTGGTGTGGGTTTGTTGGTGCTAGATTCACCTTGGTTCTTTGTTGAAGTGACCCCTTTATTTGCCACAGCTTCCCTCTCAGCCTTTCGAATCCTCTGTTGCCTGCGCCACTGGGATCTCGACATGGGGTTCCTTCCCTTGTAGTTTTCTAATCTTACCTCTTCCCTCTTTGCTATGTTGAATTGCCTTCTGTATGTCATAGCATGGCGTGCATTTCGTTCGGTGTTTCTCCATCTGTCTTTGCCTTTGTCATTTCTGACTTGCAGCCATCTGTCGGTTGGCACTTCAGCAGGGAGTTTGAACGTCACTCTTCGAGCAGCCTTGGGATGAGGACTATCAGGCCTTCGTTGTTTGGGTTTGCTATCAAAACGTGGGCCCATCTGAACAGTTTCTTGATGGTTCCAGCAAGGGGCGAAGGGAATCGTTTCGAAGGCTCTGGCCATGCTTTGATCATACATAGCTGAACACCTTGGGCATATCAAGCACTTGGTTGCCCCTTTGTAGCAGCGAAACACAAATTCCAGCAGACTTTCTCCAGCCTTAGGATAACACCTGAATAGCTGGTTATCCTGGCGCCAATTGTTGCCAGTTCGAGCCCTCTGTACCCTTTCGAAGTTCGCAGCGATTCTCTGATTGCAGAGGATGCTGCACCTAGGGCACAGTATCATTCATGTATCTCCCTTGTGGCACGTCATGAGATAATCCTTGAGACTAGCATCTCCAGCATGATTATCCTCCATTTTATACTTCTCTTTTTCTAAGTATCTTTCTACCTCCTCCATCTCAGAGTGAGGTCTTTCCATATCCACCATGTTTACCTCAACATCCTCCCCTTCAGCTTCATCATCACCCCATCCTGTGGGTTTTATATCTTTAATGTGGACCTTCGAACTCTCTGGGGCAGAATATTTGACCAAATAGTCAAATTTTCCACTGGGTTCCCCTAAAGTGTCCCATATTTCCTTCTGAGGGGAAGTTGGCTTCGTGATTTGGACTTTCTCCAATTCTAGCCTCAGGCCTTCAGTGACCTGTGTTAACTCTTGGTTTTGATTTTCCTGGCCTTCAGTAGCCTGGATTTCTTCTGCAACAAGTAAGGGTGCTGCTTCAATCGAAGTCTCTGGTTGCCTCTGGACGTCTTCAGTGACCTCCTTATCGACTTCGACTATCACCCAGCTTTCGTTTTCAGTACCTTTCTCTCCTATTGGGGCATCAATTTGGTCAACTTCCACCATGTTAATCTCTCCAATGCATGCAGGCTCGGAGTAGTTGGTGTCTGCGACGTCCAAGGGATCTCCGTCCACTTTCATCTTCGCTTTATCCACAAACTTCAGTCTGCCATCTTTGATTGCATTCTGAATTAGGTCCCTGAAAAGAAAACACTGTGAGGTTTTGTGGCCTAGGAAACTATGATATTTGCAAAATCCTCTCTTCTTTCTTTGATCTAAAGGAGGTATTTTGACATTTGATGGCACAATGAGTTGGCCATCTTTGACGAGTAAATCAAAAATCTCGTCACATTTAGTGACATCGAAGGTATAAACCTTCTTTGGGAATTTGTCACTTTTCTCATTTTCAACAATCTCTTTCCCTTTTGTGGGAACTAATAATTTGCAGGAGTAGGGTGGTGCCTATTTTAATTCAGCGAGGTCGATTTTGACCTCTTCGAATTCGAATTCAGGATAATCTTCTGCTTCCTCAGTTCCAACATAGGAGATTCTTTCCTTCTTGTTATTTTTAAAGACTCTGGCCTTTTCGGCTTTTAGCCTTTCGACCTGTCGAACCCTGTCGGCTAACTGAGCCATGTCCCTCAAATATTGAGTGTCTAGTTTCTTTCGAATAGAGTAATCCAAGCCACCAGCGGCCATTTCGACTAACTCATGTTCAGGCACCACTGTGTAACATCTGGATTTCAAAAGCCTAAATCTATTCAGATAATCATCTATGGGTTCAGTGAACTTTCTCTTGACACTGGCTAATTCCTTCAAGCTTATTTTCGACTGTCCCATGTAAAACTGTTCATGGAATAATCTCTCCAAAAGAGCCCAAGTATCAATGGACCCAGGAGGCAAAGTGGTGAACCATGTGAAGGCGTTTTTAGTCAGGGAACTTGGGAAGTATTTGATCCCGAGGTCTTCATTATTGGCTATATCTCCTGCTTCGGTTAGATATCTGGCTATATGTTCGACTGTTGACTCATTGGTATCCCCAGCGAACTTTGTAAATTTAGGGACTTTATATCCCCTTGGTAAATCAGTATGCATTATGCAATCCAATATAGGAGAAGCATAATTTGGCCTTTTAATTCCTGTGTTGAGGCCATTCTGGGCCATGACTCTCTCTATCATGGTGGTTAAATTGTTTTCTGCCAAGATGTTATCGTTTCGAATTCTATGAACGACTGCATCAGCATCTTGATTTCGACCCACCGTGACAACCCCCCTAGGTTGTTCTTCTCGAAACTCTGGGACTTCCAGCCTTTCGACCCTTGCCCCTGGTTCCATAATTTCTCTTTGTGGGCCTGGGATCGTTGGGGCTTCTAGCCTTTGTGCCCTTGCCCCCAAGTTAACTTCTTCTCTAGGTGGTCTATAAGTTGGGTCGTTAGCAACTTGTTCCATAATAGGTATGTTTGCTCGAACTCCCGCCTGATTCTGCCTACGCCTATCTGGGGGAGCAAAGAAATCTGCTATTCGACTCATGTTATCTGCGTTTTCTCTGTTTGTCACGGTCACATTTTGTACTATTGGGGCAAATATTTCCTGCATAGTTTGTGCTAATACCCCTATCATGTTATGGTTACTGTCATCCATCAATTGCCTAAAAGCCAACTGGTTTTCTGTGGTTAAAATAGGCATTGTGATATAACCCACTGACCCTTGGTTATTTGTCATAAACTGATTCGCCCCAGACCCAGACCCTAATTGTGGTGATGAATTCGATGTGGAATTGTGTAAACCTGCCATAAAAGATGTTGGCATTCCATAAGAGGAATTTCTGGTTCTATTACCATCGAAACCGGGTGGTCTAGTTAGTGGAGTGGCGAAATGGGTTTGTGTCCCTGATGGTGGAACAAATCCCCCAGGATAACCAATGGTTCCAGTATTTCCTAAGATCGAACTATTAGTTGATATGCCACTTACTCCATTAGTGGCTATATTACTGGTAGAAGATGCAACAGACTGTGCATTCGAAGGGATCACGTTAGACGTTCCCATCGAAGCGGACACATTAGTGCTTGTTGTATGTGGGGCATTTTGTTCCCCTTGTTGATTGTCAGAATTAGACATCTTGTTCAAACGTTTTCTTCTGGATAAGGGTTGGTTGTTGTTGGTTATTTTACCACTTCTTAGGTTCATAAAACAGCAAACTTCTTAGGTTCCAATGTTTTTATAATGGTTACGTCTCAACAATCTTTATTTCTAATGTCCAACGATGGGTCCCACCAGGTGTGCCAATTTGTTTACAGTGATTTCTAGTAAACAACCGCTAGTCCTCCAAACTATCGAATAAACTTACTGACTGTTATTCAATTCCTCTGGTAACTCGCAGGATCGACTAGATTGATCCTAGGACGTGTTAGTCATTAGGGTAACTCTCATGATCGAACTGGTATTCATGGTTGGTATTTAAAATGTTGTGTAGGTGTTTGACTTATTTCGATTTCTCTCTTAAAGATCTAAAGGTGTAATCAAAATATATGTGCACAAAACTAAATTGCATGAATAAAGGTTAATTGTAAAGACATGTAAAACTGCATAAAAGACAAGTAAATGACTTCGAATTATAAAAACAGTTAATGTAAAGGATGCTCTGGAATATAAAAGATTCGAATTATGAAGAAAGCATTTAATGTAAGAAATCTGTAAAATGACTTTAAGTGAAAAAGGTGTTCGAAGGATAAAAACTTGAAGATAAAGGCATAAAATGTATAACAGTTTCTGAAATGTAAAGTATTTGAAATGGAAGGAAAGCATTTAAATGTAAGGCACCAGTGAAAACATTTCGAATAAAAAGACTTTAGATGCAAAAACTTGTAAATGGTATTGACATAAAGATAAGGAAAGTACTGGAAATGATAAAAGGTCTTCATTAAATCATAAACATGTGGTGTTATCATACGTACATTGCTCTTGCATTCGTTTCCCTAGCCATGTGGTAATTTGAATGTTTACTGAGTTTTTTGTACAAATAGATATGACACACGAAATCCTAATGCTAAGACTTCTATTTATACTACTTCGACCATAACGGTCTTGCTATAAGATTTTGCCACGTTCAGAACATGCAGAACAATGCCTCTCTCTTGTTTCCACGTGTCTTCGAATGCTCCAGCGCATATATTTCAAATTTCGAACATCCCGCTTGCATTTGAATTTCAAATGTTTTGGCACTCCTTCGCTTCGAACGCATTCCTTAGATACAGCCTTGTTGTCATTTCGAGACTTCTTTAGATATATTCTCATAATTGTCACTCGAAGCTCCAAGCTTTGATATGCTCATTCGAAGCATTGCTTCTACTATTTCAAAACATGACGTTTTGTTTCATTTCGATCGAAACGTACAATTTACTTTGCTTCTAATAATATCATCAAAATCTTCAGCCAACATAGATACAGTTCAAATACGCTCCAGATACGGATGCCATCCTGATACTCATTCAGATTCAGCCCTCAGATACAATTCAGATACGCTCCGGACACGGATGTCATCCTGATACTCATTCAGATTCAACTTTCAGATACAGTTCAGTTACGCTCCAGACACGGATGCCATCCTGATACTCATTCAGATTCGGCTCTCAGCAATCATTTTTGAATGACATCTTTAAGCCCATTCCCTATACCATCAATCATCACATCACCGAGTGCAAATTTCTGGGCACTCTAATGTCCAATCATCTTCCACCTTCGAGTCAAGAATGGAAAAACTCGCCAATCTAACTCTTCAAGCTTAAGAAGATTGAACAAGGGCAGCTGTTTTACCCTAAAATTTTCCCTCTCATTTATCAAGAATTTTCTCACAAGATCTCCTATGGCTCAAGATTGCACTAGGGTTGATCAGCTCAAGACACCTCCTTAAGCACTAATGACCAAAATTAGGGTTTGAGGTTGCACAAGGATATTTGAATTTTCAATTCCCCATATGACTTTCATGGACCATTATGGACCCTCAAGATTACTCATGTCAAGTTTCGAGCTTTGGATCACACTTTTGCTCGGTCAATTGAACAGTTGACCTAAAAATCAGCTGTATTGAGGAAAAAGTCAATTATGGTCAATTTACAGTCAAAATTCATAATTTTTTATCAACAACAACATTTTAAACTCATATGTATCATTTGATCAAGTTTGGACTACAATTCCTCAAAAAATTTGATCAAATCTTCAAAAGGGCAAAATGGTCAAAATTAGGGTTTTGACTGGGAAAGGGCAATTTCTGATTTTTGACCTAGCAAATGATTAATTGGTTAAGGCATGATCTCAAGAGCCCAATTGCATCATTTTGACCTAATGACATGGCTCAAAACATGGCTCAAGTCCAATGGATTGACAGATGAATTTTCAGTCAACTGATCAAAAGTCAACTATATACTGAAAAGTCAAACTTTGAATTTTTGGTCAAAATCAAATGTCAAAGATCACAATTCATCAAAGCATGTAAAAATATGAAACTTATTCATCAAGAAATCAAAAATTCAAGATTTCATTTTGAAAAGTTAAAATTTCTAAACTTAGAAATTTTTCTAAGTGTTGGAAATTTCTTATTTGTTCACAACTTTGAGTAAAATTTTCACCATGTTGAAAGATGATTCAAAAGAAACTTTCAACACGAAAGTTGTAGATCTCCATGAAATCTACAACACTTCTTTACACAACTCCTTCCAAAAGTTCATGGATCTCAAGTTATAATTTTAATAACACATGGTCATGAAACAAAACACCTAAACCCTAAACCCTAAACCCTAATTTGGTCAGGATTTTGACCTAACTTCATGGCACTTTTTCATATATTTCCAAGGGGAATTTTCAAAAGTGATTCAAAGAGGGGTTGTAGAGCACATTACAAGCTTTCCAAAATGTCAAAGAACTCCTTGAGATCAATTTTGAGTAGGGATAATCGAAGAGATGAAGTTAGGGTTTTCACACTTGAATTACAAGTCATTTTGTGATGAACAAGATTCAAAATTCAAACTTATTGAAATTCTGGAAACAGATACTTAATGTCAAAGTGAATGTTATGACACCGCATCTGACACACTTCAAGACAGTAAATTTAAAAGCAGTAAAGAACACAATCAATTGTTAACCCAGTTCAGTGTGTAACAACACCTACTCTGGGGGCTACAAAGCCAGGGAGGAAATTCACTATAAGAGATATTAATTCAGGAATAAACCAACCAGTTTATCTCCTTCACTTAAGACCTACCCAATGCAACTTCAATCTAAGTTCAACTTAAACCTGAGTTCCTACTCACTCCCCCTCAATCACAGCAGTGATACTAAACTATTGATTGATGAGATTATGAAGACACTCTTCAGTACACACACTTGATTTTGCTTCACAGCTTTTATCAAGTGACACAAAACACTCGTGCTTCAAAGCTTTGAGTGATAAACAACCCTAACTTGATTTTGCTTCAAAGCTTTAATCAAGTGACACAAACACTCGTGCTTCAAAGCTTTGAGTGATACACAACCCTTACAATCAAATCCTACTCCAAGTCACTTATCACAATGATAATTGCTTGGCTCACAGTAGTTACAACTATACAATCCCTTATTGATCTTCTGTCGAAAAGTATCTTTCACCATTAACCTTCATGAGGAATATATAGGCCGACTATTCTTCAATTAGGGCTTCCATGAAAATAACTAGGGTTAACTAAAGTTAACCTAAATACTTGGTCTTAGGCTTTCATCATACCAATTTAGGGTTAAGCAAGGTTAACCTAATGTCCACGTGAGCATCTGATCTGGACTGTATATATCAACTCAGAGAAGCATATCAGATTCCTGAAAAATCTCAGGAATAACAAATCTGCACAAATGTTAGATCAGTACAGGATGTCTTAACATTGGTTATGACAACAAGAATCCTGCTCACTGATTTTGGTAGAATATACTTATATATGATCATTGCTTAATGATCATGATAAACACCTCATACTGAGTAGTTCATGTATGACTTTCTTTTCTGCAGAATGTACCTTTATCCCAGAATGTTATGACATCAGTCATGACATTCGCAACTCTGGTTTTACCAAAAAAAATTCCAACAAACAAACACTTACAAACTCCCCCTTTGGCAAAATTTTGGCTAAAACCACTAAACAATCAGAGATTAGAATGCAGCAGAATTTTTAATAACAGCTACCAAGTCTAATTCTACCAAAATTACCACAAATTCTTCTCCCCCTTTTTAGCCATAAAGAGGCCAAAGATACTTGTACTTTTAAGTTATACAGTCATCCAAAAGGAATTAAAAAAAACACAAATAATAAGAAGTCATTTGGCAGCAACAAGTTCCAGCAACAATCTTTTCAACAACACTGACCTTCAGGCACTGTCATCCTCCGAGGAAGCACCATCTTCACCATTATGCTGGTCTTCATCAGCATCCTCTTCCCTTATTTGTTCTTCATTCTCCTCCTGTTCTAGTCTAGCAATCAGCTCTTCAAGAGTCCTTTTCTTGTATCAAGCTCTCTGCAGGTTTCTTTTAGCACAGCTATAACATCAGTTTTCTTGGAATGAGATTTGACAGTTGATGTCTCAGCAGATGTCATAACAATGTCAGGGACATGTGTTCCTTGAAACAGCTTATAGTGCAAACCAAGAGCAGGGGCTCTTTTGCATACAGAGTCTCTTTCAACCAGAATATCAGGATACTGAGCAATGATTATACCACACAGGAGAGATGGAAAAGCAATGGGGCCTTTAATAGCACAACTTCCAGCATGTTTCAATGTTTGATCAAAGATGTACTTGCCATAATCAAAGTTTGTCCTGGTTCCAACAGCATAGATAAATCTTCACAATCCTGTGGAAATGGTGGATTTGTGGTTGGTGGGAACCTAGTTAGCTGCACCAATTTTGTGCAGTATGGCAAACTTCATGCTCAGCTTGCTTGCATTTAGCTTTCCTTTCAAGGGTCAGTGCTTGACTTGCTTGGTAGTGATGGTTTGACAAACTTGGTTGTCAGTAACTTCAAGCTCAGGTTGAGTATCATCAGGCCTTCCTAGGAAATTGTTTATCACAGTAGGAGAGAAATTTACCTTTCTTCCTCTCACATAAACACTCATAAAATCAGCTGACTTTCCATCAGCACATCCATCAGACAAATTTACTATGAATTCTTTGACAAGAATCTCATAGCAGTTGGAAAACTTGACCACTATTTTCATCAAGCCAGCAGCTTTGATTAGATCCACGATTTCCTTACACTCAATAGCACTACTGTTCAGCTCTCTCTCCAAGGCAATCCTTTTCAGAAACACATACTTCCACCTGCTTGCATTTTCTGGATGGTGAAAGGAGATGTTGTCAATGGCAACTTCAAGGACTTTAGGCAATTTGCTAGAAGAGGGTTTCTTCCTGAAAGGAATGTCTGGAACATTGCTCTTAACATCAAAATCAAAGTCTGATTCCTCATCAGATTCAGAGGGTTCAGGATCCTTCCTTTTCTTGGCTATTGGTTTTCTCAAAGGTTTTGAGAGACTACCAACAGGTACTCTAGCTTTTACCTTCCCTTTTCCTTTCGACATTCCAGCTTTTTGATCCTTCTCAGCTTCTACTCTAGTCTTTTTCTTATGAACAGCTTTAGTAGCCTTCTCTTTGGAGGGGCTTTGGGCAGCATTCTGCTTTTCTTTTCTGCTCATCATCCTTCTAGCTATGTTAGGGTTGATATTAGCAATTAAATCATTGTCAGAGTATTCTTCATCAACACCAATAACAGGGGGTTTAACAGCCTTGTCAGTAGGGTTCTGGTGATCATCATTTTTTTTGGAGATTTCCTAATGTTGTCATCAGGTGTCTCAACATTCTGAGTGACATCTGGGTCCATTTCTACATTAGGACTAGCAGTTTCTTGGTTCAAAGGTACAGAAATGCCAGGAACAGAGTGATTCTCATTAATAATCCTAGTGACTAGTCTGGCAATAGCTTGATGTACATAAGCAGAACCTTCCCTATTTACTATCTCTGGAGGAACAGAAGATGATGGTTGAGAAGATTTACCAGATGGAGAAGCTTGTGATCTTCTTGCATGTCTGGTTCGCAGCTTCTTGACCTTAGTGGGATCAGCTGCCAGTTCACGAAGAGGAGTTATCTCAAGAACATCAGTATCCATGCAGTTTGTGATTGCCCTAGGTTCGCTGTCAGAGGATGCGGAAGAAGCAGTCGCCTTTGAAGAAGATGATGACATGGATTGTTGAGACATTTTGAGTGATTTAGCAAACAAGTAACAGCGAGAGTGAAATCTTCATTTGAGAGAATGGAGATTGTTGCAGAAACGCGAGAAGAGGGAGATATATGAATGTCTATTCAACTTCTTAAAATTTTGGAAAGAAATAGGGAAACAGATGATTAGCCCAATCAGAATAGACTTAACTAAAATATCTCTTTCATCCCTTGTTTTAAGAAAAATTAATTGCTACATCTCTTCATATTGGCAAATACCAAGCTTGCCCCTCAAATTTTCAAATTGACTAGCATCAAGTGCCTTGGTAAAAATGTCAGCCAGTTGTAGTTCAGTGGCAACATGTTCCAGCTTAATCACCTTTTCTTCCACAAGATCTTTGATGAAGTGATGTCTAATGTCAATATGCTTAGTCCTGCTGTGCTGTATAGGATTCTTGGAAATGTTGATAGTACTCAGATTATCACAGTACAATGTCATGACATCTTGTGTGACATTATACTCAGTTAGCATCTGTTTCATCCAGATCATTTGAGAGCAGCTGCTACCAGCTGCTATGTATTCAGCTTCAGCAGTGGATAGAGACACACAATTCTGTTTCTTGCTGAACCAAGAGACAAGATTATTTCCCAAAAAGAAGCATCCTCCAGAGGTGCTCTTTCTATCATTAGCACTACCAGCCCAATCAGCATCACAGTAACCAGACAAAATTGGTTCACATCCATGAGAGTACAGCAAGCCATAGTTGTAAGTTCCACTCACATACTTCAGAATTCTTTTCACTTGGTTGATGTGACTTACTTTGGGTTCAGCCTGGTATCTTGCACATACTCCAACTGCAAAAGCAATGTCAGGTCTGCTGGCTGTTAAGTATAGCAGACTTCCTATCATGCTTATGTACAAGCTTTGATCCACATTTGCCCCACTTGTGTCTTTGGATAGCTTTAAATGAGTAGGTGCATGAGTCCTTTTGTGACTGGCATTCTCCATTCCAAACTTATTGACAATATTCTTTGCATACTTTCTTTGAGACAGAAAAATTGAGTCTTCCATCTGTGTGACTTGCAGTCCAAGAAAGTAGGTCAATTCTCCCATGAGGCTCATTTCAAATTCAGCTTGCATCTGGTCAGCAAAATGTTTAACCATTTTATCTGACATTCCTCCAAACACTATGTCATCAACATAAATTTGAGCTACCATTATCTTTCCTCCTTCATTTTTGACAAAAAGAGTTTTATCCAAGCCTCCTTTCCTGTATCCTTTGTCATTGAGGAATTTTGTCAATCTGTCATACCAGGCTCTAGGAGCTTGTTTCAGACCATATAGAGCTTTCCTTAATTTATAGACATGATCAGGACAGTTTGGATCCACAAATCCTTTAGGTTGTTCCACATATACTTCTTCATTTAAGTACCCATTTAGGAAGGCACTCTTTACATCCATCTGAAATAGCTTAAACTTAAGGAGACAAGCAACTCCCAAAAGAAGTCTGATTGATTCCAGTCTGGCTACAGGAGAAAAAGTTTCATCAAAATCAACCCCTTCAACTTGAGTGTAGCCTTGAGCAACAAGCCTTGCCTTATTCCTGGTGACAACTCCTTCAGCATCTGATTTGTTCTTGTAGATCCATTTTGTGCCAATAATGTTTGTTCCTTCTGGTCTAGGAACTAACTCCCATACTTCATGTTGCTTGAATTGGTTCAATTCATCTTGCATTTCTCCAATCCAGTATTCATCAATCAAAGCCTCCTTAACATTTTTTGGTTCAATCTTAGATACAAAGCAAGAGTTTGAGATGATTTCTCTAGATCTTGTAATGACTCCACTGTTAGGGTCTCCTATGATGAGTTCCTTAGGATAATCTTTCTGAATTCTGATGGAAGGATCTTTGTTAGCTTCCTTTGATTCAGACTCTGATGAAGTAGTTTTAGGTACATCATCCTTTTTAGACACTTGAGTTGAAGTCTCAAAGAATGTCTCAACATCATATGGGACATTTGTTTCCTCATGGTAATCATCAACTATGACATTTATAGATTCCATCATAGCTTTGGTCCTGGAATTGAATACCCTATATGCTCTGTTGTTGGTAGAGTATCCTAGGAATATTCCTTCATCACTTTTAGGATCCATCTTCCTCCTTTGTTCACGATCTGTCAGAATATAGCATTTTCTTCCAAAGACATGGAAGTACTTTACTGTAGGCTTTCTTCCTTTCCATAGTTCATAAATGGTGGATGATGTTCCCTTTCTCAAGGTGACCCTGTTATGGACAATACAGGCTGTATTCATAGCTTCATCCCAAAAATGAATAGGAAGTCCTTTGGCATGTATCATTGCTCTGGCAGATTCCTGTATAGTCCTATTTTTCCTTTCCACGACTCCATTTTGTTGAGGAGTTATGGGTGAAGAGAATTCATGATTGATTCCTTCTGAGGAACAGAACTCATCAAACTTATTGTTTTCAAATTCCTTACCATGATCACTTCTGATTCTGACAATGCATCCTTCTTTTTCTCTTTGAATTCTTTTGCATAGTTCCTTAAATACATCAAATACATCAGACTTTTCCCTAATGAAGTTAATCCAGGTGAATCTGGAAAAATCATCCACAACAACATAAGCATATCTCTTTCCTCCAAGACTTTCCACCTGCATTGGACCCATCAGATCCATATGTAGAAGTTCTAACACCTTAGAGGTGGTCAGATGTCTTGTCTTTGGATGTGACATTCTAGTTTGCTTTCTAACCTGACATTCACCACAGACTCTCCCTTCATCAATTTGAAGCCTTGGAATTCCTCTGACTGCCTCCATGGATATGATCTTTTTCATCCCTCTTAGATGTAAATGACCAAGTTTTTGGTGCCACAGTTTCACTTCCTTTTCTTCTTTGGCTATAGAGCATACATGAGAGTAATTAGTGTTCTCAGACTCCCATAAGTAACAGTTGTATTTTGATCTGACTCCTCTCATTACAACTTCTTGTTTTTCATTAGTTACAAGACATTCAGACTTGGTGAAGTTGACCTTGAATCCTAGATCACATAATTGACTGATACTTATGAGATTAGCAGTCAAGCCATTTACCAGCAGCACTTCATTTAGGTTTGGAACTCCAGGGCAGTTCAAGTTTCCAACTCCTTTGATTTCTCCTCTAGCACCATCTCCAAAAGTGACATAACTAGTAGTATGAGGTTTAACATTATTCAGAAGATTCTTGATTCCAGTCATGTGTTTAGAGCATCCACTGTCAAAGTACCAGTCTTCCTTGGCAGAAACTCTGAGGGAGGTGTGAGCTATCAGGGCTGCAGACTTTTTCTTCCACTGTTGAGTATATGGTGCCATGTTAGACTTAAGTTTGACAACTGGGATCTGATTAGGATATCCATATAATCTGAAGCAGAATGGCTTTATGTGACCAAACCTTCCACAATGATGACATCTCCATCTTTGATACTTTTTCTTCATATTTCTCTGTTCTCGATGTTGAGTGCTATGTTGTGACATCTGCTTTGACATTTGTTTATCAGGCTTGATCTTCTTCTTGTCTACAGTAGATTTCTTTGCAGCCACAAATCCTAGACCAGACTTGTTTCCCACATTTTGTCCAGCCTGAAGGATTTCTTCCAACTTGTCAGTTCCATTTGTCAGCATCTTAACAGACTTGGTAATCTGATCAAGTTTTGAGTTTAGCATTTGAACTTCACCTTCGAGATGGTTTATAGTATCAGTGTCTGCCTTCTTTTCAGCCTCCAATTTTACTATGAGTTTTTTCTGTTTCTCATTTTGCTGGAAGACTTCAGCACTTTTGATACATAGCTTCTTGTAGGTGTCAGCAAGTTCTTCAAATGTCACTTCCTCATCACTAGAGTCACTATCAGAGTTACAAATACCAGCTAGTGCAGTGACTAGTTTAGCATATTCTTCTTCAGAGTTACTTTCTGAGTCACAATCAGACCAAGTAACAGACATTACTTTCTTTTGTTTCTTAAGAATGGTAGGACATTCAGCTCGAATGTTCCCATATCCTTCACATCCATGACATTGGATTCCTCTGTTTTGATTTCCATTTTCTTCAGACTTAGGTCTTCTGCTGGAGTCATAGGATCTACTAATGTCAGAGGGAATGTTCTTGACATTTGACCTTGACTTTGGGTCCATTCTCTTGATGAGTTTGTTGAACTGTCTTCCAAGCATAGCTATAGCTTCTGAAATATTCTCTTCATCACCCTCCTTGTTTTCATCTTCAGGATTGGATACAAGTGCTATGCTCTTGTTTTTCTTGTCAACATTGTCACTGATCCCCATCTCAAAAGTCTGAAGGGACCCAATGAGTTCATTAACCTTCAAGTTGCAGATATCCTGAGCTTCCTCTATAGCAGTCACCTTCATTGCAAATATTTTAGGCAAGGATCTGAGAATCTTTCTCACCAGCTTTTCTTCTGACATCTTTTCTCCCAATGCTCCTGAGGTGTTGGCAATTTCCAAGATGTTCATGTGAAACTCATGAATGGTCTCATCTTCCATCATCCTTAGGTTCTCAAATTTGGTAGTAAGCATCTGAAGCCTTAACATTTTTACTTTGGATGTACCCTCATGGGTGGTTTTGAGAGTGTCCCAAACATCCTTGGCCAGTTCACATTGATGTACTAGTCTGAATATGTTTCTATCAATTCCATTGAACAAGGCATTTAATGCTTTGGAGTTACCCAGGGCTAACTCATCTTCTTCTTTGCTCCATTCTTCCTCAGGTTTTAGACTGGTCGTCCCATCTTTCCCAGTTATGGTGGGATGGTTCCATCCTTTGTCAGCAGCTCTCCAAGCCTTTTTGTCCAGTGATTTCAAGAAGGAAATCATACGAGGTTTCCAGTAGTCATAATTTGATCCATCAAGAATAGGTGGTCTGTTCCCAAATCCTCCTTCCTTGTCCATAGCGCCCGAAAATAATATCCCTAGATCTCACCCAGTAAGACAGGCAGGGTGTCTGCTCTGATGCCAATTGAAATTCTGGAAACAAATACTTAATGTCACAGTGAATTTTATGACACCATATCTGACACACTTCAAGACAGTAAATTTAAAAGCAGTAAAGAACACAATTAATTGTTAACCCAGTTCAGTGTGTAACAACACCTACTCTGGGGGCTACCAAGCCAGGGAGGAAATTCACTATAAGAGATATTAATTCAGGAATAAACCAACCTGTTTATCTCCTTCACTTAAGACCTACCCAATGCAACTTCAATCTAAGTTCAACTTAAACCTGAGTTCCTACTCACTCCCCCTCAATCACAGCAGTGATACTAAACTATTGATTAATGAGATTATGAAGACACTCTTCAGTACACACACTTGATTTTTCTTCACAGCTTTTATCAAGTGACACAAAACACTCGGGCTTCAAAGCTTTGAGTGATAAACAACCCTAACTTGATTTTGCTTCAAAGCTTTAATCAAGTGACACAAACACTCGTGCTTCAAAGCTTTGATTGATACACAACCCTTACAATCAAATCCTACTCCAAGTCACTTATCACAATGATAATTGCTTGGCTCACAGTACTTACAACTATGCAATCCCTTATTGATCTTCTGTTGAAAAGTATCTTTCACCATTAACCTTCATGAGGAATATATAGGCCGACTATTCTTCAGTTAGGGCTTCCATGAAAATAGCTAGGGTTAACTAAAGTTAACCTAAAGACTTGGTCTTAGGCTTTCATCATACCAATTTTGGGTTAAGCAAGGTTAACCTAATGTCCACGTGAGCATCTGATCTGGACTGTATATATCAACTCAGAGAAGCATATCAGATTCCTGAAAAATCTCAGGAATAACAAATCTACACAAATGTTAGATCAGTACAGGATGTCTTAACATTGGTTATGACAACAAGAATCCTTCTCACTGATTTTGGTAGAATATACTTATATATGATCATTGCTTAATGATCATGATAAACACCTCATACTGAGTAGTTCCTGTATGACATTCTTTTCTGCAGAATGTACCTTTATCCCGGAATGTTATGACATCAGTCATGACATTCGTAACTCTGGTTTTACCAAAAAAAAATGCCAACAAACAAACACTTACACTTATGCTGCATAACCTCTACTTTACAGGCCTCAAACTTGTTAGGCACTCCATAATTAATTGCTTGCCCAGCTGTTAGAGGTCTCAATTCAAGCATTCAATGCAAGGCCATGCTTTATATCAATTTTGGGAAGAAAGTGCACAATGCCATTTTGATAAAGTAGCTTTTTGCATAAAACTTGTTCTTGAGTCTTGCACTTGTTCTCTTCTGATTATACATGTCTTATAACTCAAGATAAATCGATATCAACATTTACAATCACCCAACCCATGCTTGTACTACACATTGAAACTTGTTTTCCCACTTTTCTTCAAAATAAAGTAACATAGTAATCAGCCTATAACTTGTACTTCTGACTCTCTCAAGCACTAAGACCTTTTGCTTATACATACACAAGTTATTTGCCACAAATCCAATGCATGCTTGAGCCCTTAAAAGACCAAGAACACATATTTGCATCACACACTTCCATTGTTGCAGATTCTGGCGAAAAATCCCAAAACCAAAAACTACTTGTGCGTTTCTTGGCTTCTTGCTTCCAAAAGCTTATAAACATCATTTAAAAGTGATCCTTTCCCCTGTTACAGTTCTGTAACACCATCTTCTTCCATTTCCAAGTTCAAAAATAGAGCACTATAAGTGGACTTCTCCATATCATTTCAACCACTCTCCAACCAAGCTAATCATTGCATTAGCTTTCTGGGACCTCAGTGGAGCTATATTGATCATCACAACACCTTGAGGAGTGCTCATTTACAGAACACGGTTTCTAGTTTTGAGGTAAGTTATATTAACTTTGAACTCTTCATACAAGCATCATTAATGGTTTATTTGTGAATAAAAAATGTAGATATCACTGCCCTAAAGCTAACCATGTCCATAGTTTTCATTTATATTATTTGAGCTTAGAGAATTTTAAGATTGAAGTTTTTGAAATTTTTAGGGTTCAGATTAGGGCCATTAAAGTTCATGTTTGTCTTTGATCTATAATTTTATTGCTTTGCGTTTCTGAAATCGTGAGGAAATTTTCTACAAGTTTCATGTTTACATTTTTCATTTTGGTTGAGATTTGAAAAAGATACAGAGGTTCAGGCTGGGCGTGAGGTTAAAGATGAAGTTGGCTTCTGGAACATGTTTACCATATATATTTATGGTTTGATATTAATAAATGGATGTATAGCCACCCCAGTGATAGAAGCGAGCGTCTGTGACTATAGGGACCTGGGTTTGAGCCCCAGTGGTACCCTTTTACTTGTTTTCTCACATGTTTTCCTGTTTTTGTCATTTGTTTGCAGCGTTTGGCCTCATCCTCTTGGGCCTCATGTTTTATTTTTTACTTCTGACCTCCCTTGCTGGCTATTCACACCCTGGCCCACTTTATTTTCTTTTTCTCATTTTTATTTATTTGTTTTCTTAAATATTTTATATAATACTAAAAAATCAGAAAAAATATAAAAAATATTAGATTTATATTTTGATATAGTTTATTTATTTATTTTACACAAAAAATATTTTATTTAATCATACTTTATTTATTTTACTAATTGATTTGTAAATTTAATTAGAAACTATGTTTTTTTAGTTATTTTATTTTACACAATTAAAATATAATGTATGAAAAGATCAAAAATATTTTATAATACTATAAATTATTTTTAAGACAAAAGTACCAAAAATATTCTTCTTATAAACTTAATTCCTTTCTTAATCAATTAATAGATTAGGGTTTTATTTAAATTCTTTTCCTAGTAAATTTAAGTCTACTTTTTATTAATTTAATTAATTATTTTTCTTTTTAATTAGGTTAAAATAAAACCCCTTTTCCCTAAAAAATCCAAATAAAAGTCCATTTTACATTCTTGTATATTTATTTATTTTTGTACATTATTTATCCAAATTCAATATGGTTGTAATAGATGATTAGGTTTATTTTCTTGCAATCCTCATTTGTAATTTGTACACCCCCCTCCCACCAGTATTGTAATAGTGTAATAATTTTAAATTCCGCAATTTATCGTTTTATATGCAAAAGCTAGTAATTTGGGTTTGTATGGAAAGACTAAAACCAATCAATTAGAAAACCCTAATCAAGGACAAGACCAAGCATGAAAACAATACACTTGCACACAAGCACCCCTTAGGGTAAATCCACTTGGTTGCCTTGCAAAAATGGCCATATTACACATGTGAGGTATCTTAGAAAAAACAAGCAAAATACAAAGTTCATAGTCCCTCAATGACGTTATCCATGTTACCTTTCAAATGATCTTAGTCCCTAAAGGGAATGCTAAGATACCTTGCAACATTGCTAATCATAGTTATACGATGACCCACGCCCGTCCCGTTTACATCCAAAGATAGGGTTACTTACCAAATCAATGGTAAGATAACAATGTCAAAGGAAAGAGGAAATGAACATGAAAGACTTTTGAGTAGGTAGAATGCTCCTAATTACTTGCTCCATTTCAAAACAAAACATCATTTCTATTTTCAAAATAAACACCTACACTTTCAAAACATCTTACAAGCTTGAAAAACTTTTCAAAATATCAAACATCTTTGTATACATTCTTACGAACGAGAATCATTACAAAGTTTGCCTAAACAATGGCACCTTTTCAAAATACTTTCAAAAACCACACAAAGCACATTTTCAAACAAAAGCAAATGATCTAGCAAGTAACTAAGAACCCATGGAAAACCATGGATGAAAAGGGTGCTAGTACCTTCCCTTTTCATAATCTACCCCCCAAACTCAAGAAATAATCTCAAAGGTCTTTCTTGTGCTTTTTCACCTTTCCTTTTGGATAAAAGAAAAGTCGGTGGTGACTCTTACTAACCGCAACATTTGCAATCAAACGCAAAACACCCAAGTCATTTCTCCCACCGTATCACAGGTGGTATACACCATTATCACCATGAGAATAACTTATGACACCTTGCATAACATTCTATGTATAATTCTCATAGCGGATTAATCCAGTATAAATATTACTCCTAATATTCATACCTATGTCAAGACTTGATAACTCCTTATCCATGATCCATAAGGTGTGATCATCAGTCTATATTCATAAAAATCTCAATGCTTTAATGTTATCCCACTTTGCAATAAAGCTCGACTACGAATATTTTAAGAATAGTGTTCTTATGTTTAATGTGATCTCATGACTAAGTCACACTTAATATTTCATTAATCAAACGAACTATTCTAGGACTCTATTATTTTGGAAAAGCAAACATAATAAAGAAATGCCTTTTATTATTAATAAATAATTTGATACAAGTACCCAAAGTATTGGCCTCTAGGGCTTACACCAACAATCTCCCGCTAGCACTAGAGCCAATCAGGCATACCCCTAATACCCGTAGATCTAGTATGGCCATCATGATTTTGCTGCGCAAGAGGCTTTATTAGTGGGTCAACAACATTGTCAAGTGTAGGTACTCTACATATATTCACATCTCCCCGATCAATTGTCTCTCGAATGAGGTGATAATGCCTAAATATGTGTTTGGATCCTTGGTGAGATCTAGGCTCCTTAGCTTGTGCGATAGCACCATTGTTATCACAATAGGGATCAATGGGATCCACAATGCTCAAGACTATGTCAAGTTCACTAATGAACTTCTTGATCCAAACAGCTTCCTTTGTTGCATTTGAAGCAGCAATATACTCAGCCTCGGTTGTAGAATCAGCAATTGTATCTTGATTTGAACTTTTCCAGCTCACAGCACCACCATTTAAGCAGAACACATAACCAGATTGCGATCTAGAGTCATCCTTATCTGTCTAGAAGCTAGCATCAGTGTATCCTATTACAGCAAGCTCTTCCTGACCTCCATATATCAAGAATGAGTTCTTCGTCCTTCTCAAGTACTTAAGGATATTCTTGATTGTAAGTCTCAGAGTGCCTAAGAGGGGGGGGGGGTGAATTAGGTCTTATAAAAATTTATTCGGTTTTATGAGAATGCTTGGTAGTAATTTTTGGTTAAGTGTTTGAAGGTTTTGATTATATCTTTATCTTTCCCTGATTATGGTGATGAAAGCGATAAATGCGGAAAAGTAAAGAACACGGTGATATATCCCGGTTCCCCTCACAATCCGAGAGTACTCCAGTCCCCTTTCCAACACGAAAGAGATTTCACTATAGTTAGAATGATTGTACAACCTATGCTTACTATCTAACCTATAGGGTGATCAAAGGTTATTAACACCTTTAAGACCAAACAAACACTAATGTGAATGAAGAACAATCCTCTTCAAATCACAACACTTACTTCCAACAATCCTGGATAGTAAGGGAATAATTTCTTTAAGTAATACAATGATTTATTTGAAGTAGATGGATAGCACTATCAATCTTCAATTGATCTTCTTCTTCAAGATAAAAACAATTCTCAAACAATGTATATAAATGTTCACAATGTATGTATGAAACTTGTAATGATTTAATGAAAGTGTATATGGCAAGTTTCACAAAATTATGAACACATGAAAGTATGAATTCAAATTTGAGTGAATGAGAAAAAAATTTATTGAAGAAGGTTTTTTGTTAATTTGAAAATTGAAGCATTTTTTTGTTAACTTGAAAATTGAAGCATTTTTTTGTTAACTTGAAAATTGAAGCATTTTTTTTTTAAATAAGAAAATCTGCAGCATTTTATAAAGTCATAAGAACCTCTTCATTCATGCCAATTCATATGAAAAGTTGCAATGCATTCATGAAAAGATACCACTTGAAAAATGTTTAAAAACCAAAAGAAAAGCTGCACTGGTTCGCTAGGAACCGGTTCCGACACTAACAGAACCCGGTTCTTAGTGAACGTTATAAGTCAGATTTCAAAAATATCACGCAGGAACCGGTTCCCCTATTGGTACAACCCGGTTCCTGGTACAAATTCCAGGGACATGTTTTTGAACAAGTTTTGGAACCCGGTTCCCTGTTAGGGAGGAACCGGTTCCTGAAAGTTAATTTTCAAATATTCTTTTTGAAAAAGATTTTAAACAAAGTTTTTCTTAAATGAAAACATGTTGGATATGTATATGATTATGAATGCATATTTTTTTTGTGAACATCTATATTCAAGATTAAGAATTATTTATACCATTTGACATTTGATGATTCTTCAATAATTCTTCAATAATCTTCAAGACTTTTATATGATGTTGATAAGATTTTTGCACATCCTTTGAATGTTGATGTTCATGTTGTCTTCATCAAAACACATGCTTTAAATATGACTTGAGAAGCTTGCAATTACATTCTCCCCCTTTTTGATGATGACAACCAAGTCTTGAAAACAATTCTTGAAATGTTTTATGTTGTTTTGTGTAGTAAACATGTTGAGCAAATGCAAGGCTCCCCCTAAATTGTATGCTCCCCCTAAGTCCATGATTCTTTGAATTTTGGAGTGAGTTTGATATTTATTTGGGCCTGCAATTTCTTTGAAACAAAACAACACATATGCATATTCTTCTCCCCCTTTGTTAACATCAAAAAGGATGGGGAAAAAGAGTGAAACAATTTTATTTTTAAAAAAAAAATTAAGACGTGCATCTTATGAGAAACATTTAGATATCACCTTCATCCAAAATACCAAGTTCTCTTCGGATTTTGAAGAATGGTTCTCGAGCAAGCGGTTTTGTGAAGATATATGCGAGTTGGTTATGAGTATCCATAAAAGTGACTTCGACATCTCTTTTAAGTACATGATCACGGAGAAAATGATGTCAAATATCTATATGTTTGGTTCTTAAATGCATGACCGGATTCTTTGTAATATTGATAGCACTTGTATTGTCGCATCGAAGAGGAATGCATCCGAGATCAAGTCCGTAATCACGGAGTTGTTGTTTGAGCCAAACAATTTGTGCACAACAACTACCTGCTGCTATGTATTCTGCTTCGGCCGTGCTAAGAGCAACACATGCTTGCTTTTTACAAGCCCATGATACTAATGCATTTCCAATAATGTGACAAGTACCACTTGTGCTTTTACGATCAGTTTTACAACCTGCATAATCCGCGTCAGAATAACCAATTAAAGTGCAAATACTACCTTTAGGATACCATAAGCCGACATTGGTTGATCCTTTTAGATACTTCATGATCCTTTTAACTGCCATGAGGTGTGATTCCTTTGGATTTGCTTGAAAGCGAGCACAAAGACAAACACTAAACATGATGTCAGGACGGCTTGCCGTCAAATACAATAAGGAACCAATCATACCTCGGTATTTTGTAATATCAATTGGAGTACCGGATTCATCTTGATCAACATATGTACCGGAGCCCATTGGAGTATTAATTGCTTTACAATTGTCCATATCAAACTTTTTCAATAATTCTTTGCAATACTTAGATTGGTTGATGAAGATTCCATCTTCTAGTTGCTTGATTTGTAGTCCAAGAAAGTAGTTCATCTTTCCCATCATAGACATCTCGAATTCTCCTTGCATCATCAATGAGAATTCCTCACACATTTCTTTGTTAGTCGATCCAAAAATGATATCATCAACATAGACTTGAACCAATAAAGTGTTACTTTGGATTTTCTTAATGAACAAGGTTTTATCAACCTTACCCTTTTCGAAACCTTTTTCACACAAAAAATTGCTAAGTCTATCATACCATGCTCTTGGTGCTTGCTTTAAGCCATAAAGAGCCTTTCTCAACTTAAAGACATGTGTAGGATGTTTGAAGTCTTCAAATCCCGGAGGTTGTTTGACATAGACTTCTTCATTGATGTAACCATTCAAGAATGCGCTTTTGACATCCATTTGAAAAAGCTGAAAATTTAATGAACAAGCATAAGCAAGTAAAAGACGTATAGCTTCTAACCTTGCAACCGGAGCAAATGTTTCTTCAAAGTCAATTCCTTCCTCTTGATTGTAGCCTTGGGCAACTAACCTTGCTTTGTTTCGAACAATTAGACCATTCTCATCAAGTTTGTTCTTAAACACCCATCGGGTACCTATGATGTGTTTACCACTTGGTCTAGGAACAAGTTCCCAAACTTGATTTCTCTCGAATTGATTTAATTCTTCTTGCATAGAAATAATCCATTGATCATCTCCTAAGGCTTCATCAACTTTGGTAGGTTCAATTTGAGAAACAAACGCCATGTTTAAGCAAGCATCTTTTAGATTCAACCTTGTTGATACTCCTTGGCTAATGTCACCAATAATTTTGTCAATAGGATGGTCTCTATGAGTTCTCCATTCTTTTGGTAGATCATTGATGTTTGAATCTTGTTGTACAATGTTTTCTTGATTTTCCGGTGATTTCACAACTTGATCATTTGAAAGTTCTTCCGGGGGTAAATCTATAGGATCATCATCATCACATACTACCACTTCCTCCTTAGAGGGGTTAGTTTCATCAAAAGATACATTCATAGATTCTTCAATAGTTAAAGTTCTTTTATTATAAATTCTATATGCTTTACTAGAAAGAGAATAACCAAGAAATATATCTTCGTCGGATTTCTTGTCAAACTTATCGAGATTGTCTTTGTCATTGTTAAGAACAAAACATTTGCATCCAAAGATATGAAAGTGAGCAATATTTGGCTTTCTTCCTTTGAAGAGTTAATATGGAGTCTTCTTTATTATAGGTCTAATGATAACTCGATTTCCAACATAACATGCCGTACTAACCGCATCCGCCCAAAAATATTTAGGAAGATTTACATCACTAAGCATTGTTCTTGCAAGTTCCACTAGAAACCTATTCTTTCTTTCAACTACTCCATTTTGTTGTGGAGTTCTAGGTGCTGAAAAATTATGAGAGATACCATGTTCTTCACAGAATTCTTCAAATTGTGCATTTTGGAATTCTCCACCATGATCACTTCTTATGGATACAATCTTTAGGGATTTTTCATTTTGGATTTGCTTAGCATACTTCTTAAAAGCTTTAAAAGCATCACTTTTCTGCACAAGAAACAAAGTCCAAGAATATCTAGAAAAATCATCAATAATAACCAAAGCATATACATTACCTCCGAAGCTTTTTGTTCTTGATGGACCAAAGAGATCCATGTGTAACAATTGTAGTGGCCTTGTAGTAGACACCACATTCTTAGATTTGAAAGTTGTTTTGGTCTGTTTTCCCTTTTGGCAAGCGCTACATAATTTTTCTTTGATGAACTTCATCTTTGGTAGACCAATAACTAAGTCATGCTTAACCAATTTGTTCAAGTGCTCCATGTGAATGTGAGCAATCCTCTTGTGCCATAACCAAGCGTCATTGTTGTTTACCATAAGACATTGTACCTTCAGAGACAAATCATCTAAAGTAATCATAAAAATATTGTTAGTTCTTATACCTTTGAATTTTACCTCATTTGTTGCCTCATCCATAATAAGACATTCTTCTTTGTTGAATTTGATCTTGAACCCTCTATCACAAAGTTGACTTATGCTAAGAAGGTTGTGCTTTAATCCTTCAACATAGAGAACATCCTCAATTTGAATGGATGGAGGTGTGCCAACTATTCCAACGCCAAGAATCTTTCCTTTGGTGTTGTCTCCATAGGTGACATACCCTTTGGCTTTATGTACTAGATATGAAAATTGGTGTACATCTCCTGTCATATGCTTTGAACATCCACTATCAAGATACCAAACATTTGATGTGGATTTCAAGCATACCTACACAAACAAATTATTCTTTGTTAGGTACCCAAGTTGCCTTGGGTCCTTCATAGTTAGTTCCCTTTTTCACCCACACATAATGCCCACTTGTTATACTAAAGTTTCTAACATAGCAAGCATTAGGTGTATGGCCTTTAATACCACAATAAAAACAAGTAGGTTCAAAGTTGCTTCTATATCTAGAAGGATAAGATTTCTTCTTAGGAAATGTTTTCTTTTTCGATACATTAGCCTTTTTCTTTTGATGATTATGAACAACTTGCTTCTTTTGTACTTTCTTGGGAGTGGAACTATTACTAGCCTTTACAAAAACAGTGGGATTGTTACTTGGTTTCTTAGAATTCATATAACCAAGACCCCTTTTATCATTTGGATAACGTTGTTGGCTTAGTAATCCTTCCAATCCTATTTGTCCTTTTTCATATCGTTCAATGACTCTTTTCAATTGAACAATTTGAAAGACATTTGATTCACACTTGGAGCATGCAAAGTTTTCTTTTTCTTTAATAAAATTCTGTTTTTGAAGATCAAAATCTTTAGTCATGGTGTCAATTTTTTCTAAACAAATTAGAAGTTCTTTTTCTTGATTTGACACCTTTTTGTATAAACTTTTGCATTCTTTCAAGAGTTCATCAATAGCATCTTGAACATCATCATCAAAAAGATTAAATTCATTACTAACCTCTTCTTCATCGTCGGAGTGATGTGAAGCCATTAATGCTAGATTTGCACATTCGTCGCTTTCCGAATCGGATGAAGAACTTATCTCATTATCTTCCCATGCAACATAAGCCTTTTTGTTCTTGAACTCCTTTTTGCCTTTGAATCCATTTTCTTTGAGAGTTTTGGACAATCCGGCTTTATGTGACCCTGCTTTCCACATTCATAACATGTGACATCTTGTGTTGATGTGGAGGCTTCTTTATCTTTATGATTATAAAATTTCTTCCTTTTGACAAAGTTAGCATTATGAAGATTATTTTTATGACCAAAATATTTTCCTAACCTTTTTACAAGAAGCAAGAAGTTTTCATCTTCCTCCGATGCATCTTTATCTTGACTTTCTTTTGAATCAACTTTCAAAGCAATGCCTTTGGATTTCTTCTCTAAATTTTCATGTTTTTCAAGTCTACCGAGTTCCGTTTCGTATTCTTGAAGTTTGCCAAATAATGTAGCGGAAGTCATTGCGGAGAGACTCTTCTTTTCCGAGATTGTTGTTACCTTTGGTTGCCATTCCCTAGTTAATGATCTAAGGATTTTCAAGTTGAGTTCATCATTTGTCAAGGTTTTACCAAGAGCATTTAAGTGATTTGTCAAATGCACAAATCTCTTTTGTAAGTCAAGAATGGATTCTCCGGGCTGCATTCGAAATAGTTCATATTCTTGACTCAAGGTATTTAGCCTTGATCTTTTTACTTCAGCCGTTCCTTCATGAGTTTGAACCAGGGTATCCCATATTTCTTTTTCTGTTTTGCAGTTCGAGACACGGAAAAATTCGTCCATATTGAGTGCACCTTGAAGAAGGTTTATTGCCTTTTTGTCATAGATAACTTTCTTTTTATCATCGTCGTCCCATGCAGTTTTGGGCTTTGCAGAACCAATGCCATTGATTACTGATATTGGGATAAATGGACCATTTTCAACAGCATCCCATACTTCCTCTCCTTGCGCTTCAAAATGCGCCTTCATGCGTATTTTCCAGAAGTCAAAATATTCACCACAGAATAGAGGAGGCTTGTTGTTACTACCACCATCTCTGAAAACTGGTTGATGATTTGCGGAAGCCATTCTGGATCTTTAGGAACAAGTTACCTATAACTTGCTCTGATGCCAATTATAAGTCTCAGAGTGCCTAAGAGGGGGGGGGGCTGAATTAGGTCTTATAAAAATTTATTCGGTTTTATGAGAATGCTTGGTAGTAATTTTTGGTTAAGTGTTTGAAGGTTTTGATTATATCTTTATCTTTTCCTGATTATGGTGATGAAAGCGATAAATGCGGAAAAGTAAAGAACACGGTGATATATCCTGGTTCCCCTCACAATCCGAGAGTACTCCAGTCCCCTTTCCAACACGAAAGAGATTTCACTATAGTTAGAATGATTGTACAGCCTATGCTTACTATCTAACCTATAGGGTGATCAAAGGTTATTAACACCTTTAAGACCAAACAAACACTAATGTGAATGAAGAACAATCCTCTTCAAATCACAACACTTACTTCCAACAATCCTGGATAGTAAGGGAATAATTTCTTTAAGTAATACAATGATTTATTTGAAGTAGATGGATAGCACTATCAATCTTCAATTGATCTTCTTCTTCAAGATAAAAACAATTCTCAAACAATGTATATAAATGTTCACAATGTATGTATGAAACTTGTAATGATTTAATGAAAGTGTATATGGCAAGTTTCACAAAATTATGAACACATGAAAGTATGAATTCAAATTTGAGTGAATGAGAAAAAATTTTATTGAAGAAGGTTTTTTGTTAATTTGAAAATTGAAGCATTTTTTTGTTAACTTGAAAATTGAAGCATTTTTTTGTTAACTTGAAAATTGAAGCATTTTTTTTTTGAAATAAGAAAATCTGCAGCATTTTATAAAGTCATAAGAACCTCTTCATTCATGCCAATTCATATGAAAAGTTGCAATGCATTCATGAAAAGATACCACTTGAAAAATGTTTAAAAACCAAAAGAAAAGTTGCACTGGTTCGCTAGGAACCGGTTCCGACACTAACAGAACCCGGTTCTTAGTGAACGTTATAAGTCAGATTTCAAAAATATCACGCAGGAACCGGTTCCCCTATTGGTACAACCCGGTTCCTGGTACAAATTCCAGGGACATGTTTTTGAACAAGTTTTGGAACCCGGTTCCCTGTTAGGGAGGAACCGGTTCCTGAAAGTTAATTTTCAAAAATTCTTTTTGAAAAAGATTTTAAACAAAGTTTTTCTTAAGTGAAAACATGTTGGATATGTATATGATTATGAATGCATATTTTTTTTGTGAACATCTATATTCAAGATTAAGAATTATTTATACCATTTGACATTTGATGATTCTTCAATAATTCTTCAATAATTCTTCAATAATCTTCAAGACTTTTATATGATGTTGATAAGCTTTTTGCACATCCTTTGAATGTTGATGTTCATGTTGTCTTCATCAAAACACATGCTTTAAATATGACTTGAGAAGCTTGCAATTACATTGACAGCTATCCAATGAGCATCACCGGGATCAAATTGGTACCTACTCATTGCACTTAAAGCATACGATACATCTGGTCAAGTACATAACATGGCATACATGATAGATCCTATTTCAGATGCATATGGAATCTTAGTCATATGATCCCTTTCTTCCTTGGTTTAAGGGGATTGTTTTTTTGATAAACACATGCCATGTTGCATATGTATAAAACCTTTCTTGGAATCATGCATATTAAAGTGTCTCAACACTTTATCTATGTATGTACTCTGACTTAGGCCAAGCAATTTTTATGATCTATCTCTATAGATCCTGATTCCTAATATATAGGCTGCTTCACCTAGGTCCTTCATAGAAAAGCATTTCCACAACCAAGTCTTTACTTGTTACAAGGTAGGGACATTGTTTCCAATGAGTAATATGTCATCTACATATAATATCAGGAAAACAATCATGCTCCCACTAACCTTCTTGTAGACACAAGGCTTATCTTCATTCTTGATGAATCCATATTGTTTTACTATTTCATCAAAATGAAGATTCCAGCTTCTAAAAGCTTGCTTCAATCCATAGATTGATCTTTGTAACTTGCATATCTTTTGGGCTTCATGTGGTATGTCAATTCATTCAGGTTGTGTCATGTACACATCCTCAAGAAGATTCCCATTAAGGAAAGCAGTTTTTACATCTATCTTCCATATTTCATAATTATGATATGCAGCAATAGCAAGTAAAATCCGAATAGATTTAAGCATTGCAACTGGTGAAAAGGTTTCATCATAGTCAACCCCGTGAATTTGTTTATAGCCTTTTGCAACCAGTCTTGCCTTATAGGTATGTACCTTACCATCCATGTCAGTCTTTTTAAAGACCCACTTGCATCCTATAGGGTTAACTCCTATAGGGGGTTCTACCAAGGTCCAAACCTGGTTTGTGTATATGGAATCCATTTCAGGTTTCATGGCTTCTAGCCACTTCCCAGACTCAGGACCAGTTATGGCCTCTTGGTAGATCAAAGGCTCATCTTGATCCATGAGCAATACATCACCTTGATCACTTATGAGATAACCATGTCTATCAGGTTGGTGACGTATCCTGTTTGACCTACGCTGGTCTTGTTCTACTTGAGAAGGTTGTTCTTCCACAACTACTTGTGTTTCCTGCTCTAATTCCTCCATAGGTGTATCAATGCTTTGTGATTCTTGAATTTCTTCAAGATCTACCTTCCTCCTACTGATTCCTTTGGAAATTAAGTCTTTTTCCAAGAAAACTCAAGTTCGAGCGATAAATACTTTGCCTTCAGAAGGATTGTAGAAGTAATATCCTCTTGTTTCTTTAGGATACCCCACAAATAAGCATTTTTCAGATTTGGTCTCAAGCTTAGTTGATATATGTCGTTTCACATAAACTTCGCAACCCTAAATCTTCATGTAAGACATATGTGGTTTCTTACCACTCCATATCTCATATGGTGTCTTCTCAACCTTTTTGGATGGAACACGGTTAAGTGTGTAAGCTGCTGTCAATAGTGCATGTACCCAAAAGGAATGTGGATGATCGGCGTGACTCATCATAGATCGGACCATGTCTAACAAGGTTCGATTTCTTCTCTTAGGTACACCATTCAATTATGGTGTTCCTGGATGAGTAAGTTGGGATAGAATACCACATTCCTTTAGATGGTCATCAAACTCTAGGCTTAAATATTCACCGCCTCGATCTGACCGAAGAAATTTTATACTCTTACCTAGTTGGTTTTCTATTTCATTCTTAAATTCCTTGAACTTTTCAAAGGTTTCAGATTTGTGTTTCATTAAATACACATAACCATATCTACTGAAATCATCAATAAATGTGATGAAGTATTGAAAACCTCCTCTGGCTGGTATGTTCAGTGGTCCACATACATCAGTATGTATGAGGGCCAAAAGATCGTTAGCCCTTTCACATTTTCCTGTGAATGGGGACTTTGTCACCTTTCCAATTAAACAAGGCCTACAAGTCTCATATGATTCATAATCAAAAGAGTCTAAGAGTCCATCTTTATGGAGTTTAGAAATGTGTTTCTCATTTATGTGGCCTAAGCGATAATGCCAAAGGTAAGTTGGATTTATCTCATTAGGTTTAATCCTTCTAGTATTAATGTTATAAATTTGAATTTCAAGATCAAGGACATACAACCCATTGTTCATTTGTGCATAAGCATAGAATATATCATTCAAGTAAATGGAGAAACAATTGTTCTTTATTATGAATGAAAAACCAAACTTATCCAAACAAGAAACAGAAATAATATTCCTGCTAATTAAAGGTACATAATAAAAGTTCTCTAACTGAATTATTAAACCACTAGGTAAAGTCAAAACATAAGTTCCTACGGCTAAAGCGGCAACCTTTGCTCCATTTCTAACTTGTAGGTCAACTTCACCTTTTTCCAAATCTCTACTCCTTTTTAGCCCCTGCACATTGGTACAAATGTGAGAACCGCATCCAGTATCTAATACCCATGATGCAGAAGTAGATAAATTAATTTCTATAACAAAAATACCTGAATTTGAAGTCTCTACTCCATTCTTCTTATCTTCCAGGTACTTTGGGCAGTTTGTCTTCCAGTGTCCGGTCTTACCGCAATGGAAGCAAGTACCCTCTTTTGCTATTCCTCCACTAGGCTTCAAAGCAGGAACGATAGGTTTAGGTTTGGAAACTTCCTTGGCTTTCCCTTTACCAGCCTGCTTGGTGGGCCTTTTGTTCAGCTTCTTTGCATTACTAACCATCAGAATGGACTTCCCTTTTGACTTCACATTTTGCTCAGCAGTTCTTAATATGCTTAGCAACTCTGGAAGACTTTTGTCCATGTTATTCATGTTGAAATTCAAGACAAATTGATTGAATCTCTCTGGCAACGATTGCAAGATCAAATCGCTTGCAAGTTCCTTTCCAAGGGGAAACCCTAACCTTTCAAGGTTCTCCATATACCCAATCATCTTGAGTACATGGGGACCTACAGGGGTTCTCTCAGCTAACTTTCTATTAAAAAGGGCCTTTGAAACCTGAAACCTCTCATTTCTTTCCTACTCTTGATAGAGCATCTTCAGATGTCTGATCATATCGAGCGCTGACATGTTCTCATGCTGCTTTTGCAACTATGAGTTCATGGTAGAGAACATAAGGAAAGTGGTTTCGTTGGCACCATCGACATGCTTCTTATAAGCATCTCTTTTTGCCTTAGGTGCAGAACTAGGTGGTTCCACTTCAGGAACATGTGTCTCCAAGATATACAGCTTCTTATCATGCTTGAGGACAATCCTCAGATTTTGGTGCCAATCTAGAAAATTTGTCCCAGACAACTTTTCCTTATCAAGGATTGATCGAAAAATGTTGTTACAGGTGTTTGTTGTCATGGTAATCTACAAGAAAGATATGAAAATATAAGTATCATTAAAACAACATATTCAATTAGGCCTTTAATCAAATATGCTCCCACTATTTTACTCAAAACAAATGACCCTCATCATTTGATTCGGAAAATCCCGTTGAAATATTTTCTAGTGGGTCGAGATCCACATTTCACTTTGTTTTAAGTCAGTGTTAGGCTGATTACACAAAACTAGGTTATTTAGGTAGGAACTCTTTCCAATTGTATCTCATACAATTCTCGAATATTTTCAGTTGGGAGAATAACTCCTTATTCTAATCCATCATATGAATCATTCTCAACTCTTGCTTCTAAACATGTATAATCTTATTATAATTTGTTTAGTTAAGTTTGACCCAGTGTTTTAGCAATGGCATATTACATCTATCCCATCTCACCTTACTAATATAGAACATGCACCCCACGTTAGGCGAAACCTACATTGTTCGATACTAGTCTTGATGAGTCCTAAAACTTGGAAAGCATAAACTTAATATTCCTTTTGAGGGAATTTGATATTAGTTTGATCTCACCGGCTTAACATGAAAATCGTCTCTCACATGCATCAACATACAAACACATGCATCAACATACATATAAAAGGATACAGTTATGGCCCATAGCGCAATTGTTCTCCCAAGCCAATGATAGAACCTAATATAACCTAATAATGATCTAAACTTCTCCAAGATAGATCTCCATGGTGGTCTTCCTTAAATCTTGTTTTCTTCCTTTTCTTAATTACATTACATTACATTACATGAAAGAATACTCATTTTACATACGAGGGAATGAGATGAGAAAAGAAATTACATAGAGATATTAAGAGAAAGGCACGACACGCAGGTCGTATTTTAAAATCCCAAAAACAAAATAAAGGAATCTAAGGCCATAACCGATCATAACAAGACAACAATAATAAACACTTTATTATTATTATTAATTTAAATGCTGTTAATTAAATAAGTCAAATTAAATTTCGGCGATTGATCACACTATGCAGAGTTAGCTGGGGGTTTCGCTGCCTAGTCAGTGGATGATGGTTCCGCTGACCGTTCAGTGGATGAGGGTCAAGGGGGCAGGGCCTCCTTGTGGGGTTGTTAAGGGCAGCACCCTGATGCAAAATTTTAATGAACAATTCATTTGAAATCAGCATCGTTTTCTGTGCAACTCTTGTGCTGTTACAACCCTAATCCGCATAAATCTCTTACAACACAATCCTTGTGATGTCATGAACCCTAATGCAAATAATTTCATACCGTTAAACATAACTCAATTGATATTTCAGTATGATCGATCAATATACCATAGTTTCACCATACTAACATCGGATTCCGAAGCGAATGACCAATGATATTTCAAAAGAATAACAATCATTTTGTGATTGAATGGAAGAAATCGAAACAGTATATCCAATATACCATCTTTGCACCAGAACTGTTTATATCATATATAAATTCAATCGGTCATATTAGTGTAAGTTATGGACGACCGATGTATCGCTGCTTCACCATACTAGTGTCAGATTCCGAAGCATAGTCAACATCGATTCGCCCAAACCGTACACACCATGATGCCAAAATTTAATTTACTCAGTTATTATTCAATTCATTCCGTGTTTTTAATCCTATTAAGACAAAACATACAGAAAATAAATAGCTATCAGATCCATGGTTTCGTAAGTGGCTCTGATACCACTGAAGGAAAATTGCGATCCAAAACGCAATGGAAAATTAAAATTTTCCTTTATTGATCCTTACGAATGAGCATGGTCAGTGATAGAAATAATTACCTCTTGTGATGATTCATACCTTTGATGTTGTGATCATGAATGTTGATGAATAACAACGTCTTTACTCAGTCCACACGAACAGATCACTTCTGGACACAGTGTTAGCTGCTTACGAAGGGAAACTTTGAGTGAGAGAGTGAGACAAAATATACGGCTAGAAATCAAGACCACATTTTCACCAAGTCAAATGCTTCAACACAAGGGTTCTATTTATAGAACCACATATGTGGGCTGCAAGCTAAAAGCCCAATTAAGGCTACAAGCTAAAATCCCAATTAAGCATACGAGTATCATACCTTATGATATACCGCATATCACTTAAGCATGTGGTACCTTACCATATTCCATATTTCACTTAAGTGTGTCGTACCTTACGGTGTTCCTTATTTACTCTATCTCTCATCAACTTGTCCTTATGTGTGTGACCCTGTAGGTTTTCGTGATGTTGGCAATTATATTAAATTACACATTTAACATAATAAACAGTGAGCGGTATCTAGCAACACATCACTGCTACCCAAGTCACGAAAATGTCATGTGAACTGAAAAAACCTTTATGTGATAATATTTGTATGTACAATCACCCTTTTCCCCTTATGTCTATATTGAACACAAGGCATAAATCGTGTCACGCTTGTCCAGTTCAATATTGGGCCCTTAGACATTTATCCTGTTATACAGGATTAAAAAACTCCATCTAGGTCACTCATGTCCCTCAGCATGCTTTGTGAAGTATCCATCAACTGTCTTTATGGTCATCCAATTAACAATAATGTTTGATCAACAATAAAGTACTTAACTCCACATCTAAGGTCAATAGTGGTTTCAGGTTGAAGGGTGGTATACACCATTATCACCATGAGAATAACTTATGACGCCTCGCATAACATTCTATGTAGTATTCTCATAGCGGGTCAATCTAGTATAAATATTACTCCTAATATCCATACCTATGTCAAGACTTGATAACTCCTTATCCATGATCCATGAGGTGTGATATCAGTCTATCTTTATAATAATCTCAATGCTTTAATGTTATCCCACTTTGCAATAAAGCTCGACTATAGATATTTTATGAATAATGTTCTTATATTTAATGGGATCTCATGATTAAGTAACACTTAATATTTCATTAAACAAACGAACTATTTTAGGGACTCTATTATTTTGGAAAAGCAAACATAATAAAGAAATGTCTTTTATTATTAATGAATAATTCGATACAAGTATCCAAAGTATTGGCCTCTAGGACTTACACGAACAACATCTCCATGAAATTTTTTAGCATACCCTTAAAAAAATATTTTTGCATACCCAGGCATTTACACACATTCATACATTTGCATCTCATGCATTTTCACCTTCTCCCTTATCCAACTATTACCCATATGCTAGCTGATCTCTTGGTACCCGCAAACAAAATTAAGAAAGTAAGAAATTGTGAAAAGAGGAGATTTAGCATTGGAGATTCAATGGAGCTTGGTCCTACAAATCCTATTATGGAGAAAAGCTAGCCATTCACCATGACAACTACAGGCCTACACAGCGCCTCAAATGCCACTACTACTGTGATTCCTCTACATCAAGAACAACTGCCCTATCAACAAAATTTGTATACCCAAGAAGAGTCCAGGGTCACCCCCATGATCTGAAAAGTCCAAAAACTACAAAGTATCTCCGAAAAGTCAAGTGGATCAAGCGAAGAAGCTCTTTTCATATAATCATCATACTTATCAATTTCAATTTGTAATTTCCAAGTTGCTAAGTTGTATTTGGTATGAATTTGTATCTTTTGACTAGTGATCATGCATGTTTTTGAAATTGATCCATTTGTATTCACTCTTCTATTACTTTCCATAAATAATCAACGACTTTCCATTTTCACTCTTATTTTTCATTTTTTTTCAACTTTGACAAACTTTGAGGGAGAATGATGAAAGTTAAATAACTAAATTTTGCTAAACTATGCTTTCAATGTAAGACTGAGTTGACGATATAAGGAATTGTTTCAAATCCTAAATAATGGAGAAATAAAGGAGTTAATTTGTATTCAACCCCCTCGAGCCAGAAGTTGGAGTTTTGTTCTATTTTCTAAGATAAGAAACCCTTAATTTTAACCAGGGGAAGGGTAGATTTCGATTAATTCAATGGAGAATCTCAAGAGAATCAGTCCATCTAAGAAAAGGTTTATGCGTATCTTCTTCCTCAATACACTGTTCAAGATTGAGGAAACGATCTAGGAAAAAGTTCGAACACATCCTTTCCCTCACATTCATCGTCCAAGATTGAGGAGTCAATGAAGATAAAGTCCACGATGTCTTCTTCCTCGGTATATTATCCAAGATTGAGGAATCAACAAAGATAAAGTCCACGACTTCTTCCTCCTCAGTACATCATTCAAAATCGAGGAAACAATGAATACGAAGCATGCAACAATCATGACAGTCACAAGTGTGCAAAAGACAAAAAACAAGAAATTCAATAAATAAAGAGCCCGCTAAGTCAAAGGAAATCAAAACTTGACTTAGGCAAAAGTTAGGGCATCCCGATGGATTGCAAATTCAAAAGGATTGGTCCATGCAAAAATAAGGGATTAAAAATAAATAAATTGGAGAATAATCTTGTGACTTCCACCTCAAGAATCGTCAAAGCTTCTCATCAGTGCTGGGATCTTATCAATGTTTTGATGCTTAGATATTTATCAATGCTTCTGTTCATCAACATGACTACACAAACTCTCTTGTAGATTGGATATGTCCCTTGGATTAATCGAACTTAGGATTAGAGAACATCAAGGAGAATGGGGTGGGTTAAAATAAATTTTGAGCCTTATATCCTTTGTTTATTTAACCGTAAACCAAGGCCATGTTACAACCTTCAAAAGTCCTAATTGAATCAAGGTTAACTATAAAGGAATACTCGGAAAAATTAGGGTTAAGCTGACTCCTATGTTTGTTAAAATTATTACTAACCACTTCGCTTCTTCGAAATTCCATCTCTAATCATCCATTTCTATTCAAACTTCAATTTAGAAACTTACATGTGCATCAAACAGGATTACTTTTCAAAAATGTACAATTTTATACACGAGTAGACACTTAGCATCAAAGGAGATCTCAAGAATTGGTTTAATCAAAAGCGATCCATTCCAAAATGTTCCTAACTAGGGGAATAGCATCTAAGGAGGAACCCTATGGTCATAGGAAAAACTAATGATCGTAGGGGTATATGACATAAAAATCCTATTGACAACGGGTGATCATTCCGAGATTCAATCAACTCGGATCACGTTTCAAAGCACCGTCCAATCAGGTGCATACCTTTCGAAGGATCATTCCTTAATCAAGTCATATCACAACAGGGTATGACTCGGTTTCCTCATTTTAACAAACTTCTCAAGGCCTTGATAATCAGGGGAAACCTTCCAAGATTCAAATGTTGGGGCAGTACGTATCAAGTTTATCCCACTGCATGTAGAGTCCAAGTTCCCTCTTAAACAACTTCAAGAACAAAACTTTTCAAGCTTCAAATACTTGGGGAAATCTATGTCAAGTTCATGGTGAGGTATAAGTTCTTTCTGAGGGTACTTCCTCCAGATCCTGGAGATTGAGGGGTACATCTTTCAAAATTCGAATGTTGGGGCAAACAACTACGAGGCTCGATCAAAAGGAGTTGATTAAAAATGGTTCATCAAAGCTAAACATTTTCAAGAGTCTTTTAATCAGGGGCATAGTTCAAGATAGTGGGGCCATTCATATTATGATCAAACTATTTCCAAGCCCATATCAAAGATAATATCCTCCAAGACCTTACATATTGGGGCAAGATATCCCACAAAGGGGTAAACTCTCAGCTTACTTTCACAATCACTAGTGGATCCTTCTCCTACATCAGCAATCTTCGAGTTTAAATCAAGTATCGGGAAATCACATTAGCATCACGCCCTGCAACCCTGTGACAAGCAGCCTTGTTATGCAAGAAACACCTCTACGCGTTAATCATCCATGACCCATCATAGGGGCAACAGTAAAAAGCATATAAGTCGGCATAAATAATTGTCAATCATTCATCATATTACCTCGATCCAGAATGAAGTTATACTTATCATCTCATCCGACAGATAAATTCTGATAGAATGGATCTAAACAAGGGCTCAATCTCACTTTGCGTTAACCCTTAAGTGCAATTGGCACCTCAAAAGTCCAACATTCATTGATATATATCCAAGTTACGCATTACATGCATTGTCCAGTCATTCTACGCATTAACGCCTACATCTACATACATACATAACATATCATAAACCAGGACTAAGGACCTCCCGTAAAAAATCTAGAGTCAATGTCTAGAGGAAACATTATTCTCAATCTACGTGCAATCTCCAGCTAAGTCAGTAACATCTCTCTAACTATTCCTTCCAGTGAGTCTGTCGTACAAGCATTCTTCATCAAACTGAATCGTAAGCAGCCTTATATACGGTTATTTAAGACGTGAGCAACCTCACGCATTCTTCTATCAAGATGTGAGAAGCCTCATGCATTTTCCATTAGCCTTAAGGTGTAAGCGGCCTCACACATTTCTTTATTCACGTTCCATAAAAAGATGTGATCAGCCTCACACAACCTCATCCATTATTCATTCGTAGGCAGCCCTACGAAGCCTGAGCAACCTCATGTGTCCATACGTAAGCAGCCTTAGTAAAAGTCATGAGTAGCCTCACACTTTCAAATCATTTGATCAATGTCTCTCGGTGACATTACAACAATTAGCAACCTTGTTTTCCGTTTCACCTTTCCAAGTTGATACTATTCCAGTAGCCCTACTGACGTTGGTGTAAATCTCAGTTCTTGTCTGGCACATCATTTAAAAATTCCAGTTCTCGTCTGGTAGCATGCCTTAAGCAATGGTTTCGCAGTTCAAATAAAATGGGCACTGCATTTATCAATCATTTCATCATTTCAATTCATAATATTATCATATTAAGCATACATACCATGCAGCATGTATACATCAAGCATAATCATATCAAACATGCATATATGCATTACATTCAATCATATATGCCCATGAAAACTGTAGAAAAATCTCAAGGCATGACTACCAGCTAAGACGAACTCAAATTAAAATCCAAGATCAACATTATCCATTCATCTTGCTATCACTATAGCTACCTCGGTTGAGAACAGACACAACCGTCAAAAGTACCGCTATCAAAATTTCACTAGGAAACTTACCTACGATTCATATCCAAGGCCTAGTCATCATCAACCTCCGGGCATTACACTTGCAATTATCAAATTCAAACTTTTCAAGTTCAAACCTTTAAAAAACATTCAATTTCATTTGATTATCAAGCCTTGGTTGAGAACAAACACAACCGACATCATCAGCGAAACTTCGGTTTCAATCTTCAAACCTAGCATTCTTCATGCTAAACAATTACCTTGGTTGAGAACAGACACAACTGATAAAAACTCTGATCTCGTCTTTGATCTAGTTATCTAATATTGATCATGAAAAAACTATTTCAATCATCTACCCCTTAGGTTGTGGTAGTTGTGCGAATTACCAGATTCATATTATTCATTCCATAGGTTGTAATGAATATGTGAGTCTATCTTTATGTTGTTTATCCCCTAGGTTGTGATAAATACACAAGTCCATCCTCGTATTGTTCACTCCCTAGGTTATAGTAAACGTGACGAATTCCGCGATATAACTCATTGTGTCACTCTCCATGCAACAATGTGTTATTAAGCTTTTTCAATTATCTATCTCCTAGGTTGTGATAGGTATGCGAATTTTCAGGGTTATATTATTCATCCCCTAGGTTGTGATGAATAATATAATCCCACCCCTATTGTCTTTTATCCCCTAGGTCGTGATAAATACACATGTTCATCCTCATACTGTTTACTCCCTAGGTTGTAATAAACATGACGAATTTTACGATATAACTCATTATGTCAGTCTTCATGCAGCAACATGTTATCAAGATTTTTCAATTATCTATCCCCTAGGTTGTGATAGGTATTTGAATTTTCAGGGTTATACTGTTCATCCCTTAGGTTTTGATGAATAATATAAGCTCGCCCCTATTGTCTTTTATCCCATAGGTTTTGATAAATACACAGGTTCATCCTCGTACTATTTACTCCCTAGGTTGTAGTAAACATGATGAATTCTGCGATATAACTCATTGCGCCAGTCTCCATGCAGCAATGTGTTATCAAGCTTTTTCAAATATCTATCCCTTAGGTTGCGATAGATATGCGAATTTTTAGGGTTATACTATTCATTCCCTAGGTTATGATGAATAACATAAGCCTACCCATGTTTTCTTTTATCCCCTAGATTGTGATAAATGCACATGTTCATCCTAGTACTGTTTACTCCCTAGGTTGTAGTAAACATGACAAAATTTACGATATAACTCATTGCGCCAGTCTCCATGCAGCGATGTGTTATCAAGCTTTTTCAAATATCTATGCCCTAGGTTGCAATAGATATGCGAATTTTCAGGGCTATATTATTCATCCCCTAAGTTGCGATGAATAATATAAGCCCACGCTTGTTGTCTTTTATCCCCTAGGTTGTGATAAATATATAGGTTCATCCTCGTATTGTTTACTCCCTAGGTTGTAGTAAATATGACAAATTCTGCGATATAACTCATTGCATCAGTCTCCATGCAACAATATGTTATCAAGCTTTTTCAATTATCTATCCCATAAGTTGTGATGGGTATGCAAAATTTCAGGGTTATATTATTCATCCCCTAGGTTGTGATGAATAACATAAACCCATCCATATTGTCTTTTTTATCCCCTAGGTCGTGATAAATGCACAAGTTCATCCCCGTACTCTATACTCCCTAGGTTGTGGTAAACATTACAAAATCTGTCATATAACTCATTGTATCAGCCTCCTTGCATCGATGTGTTGTCAAACTTTGCTTTATTCATCCCCTAGGCTGTGATGAATAGAATTGGTGTCTTAAGCTTACTATGTTAATCTCTATGCGTTGGTAAGATATTTTCAACTTATATTGTCTACTCCCTAGGTAGTAGTAGATGTACGAAATCTACAATATAACTTATTGCATTAGTCTCGATGCAACAATAGGTTATTTGTCTCTCTGCAATATAATTCATTGTATTAGTCTCCATGTTGCAATGGATTATTGGACTTTATGTTATTCATCCCTCAGGCTGTGATGAATATGCCAAATACGCGTCATTAGCTCACTATGTTAGTCTCAAAGCGTTAGTGAGTAAAATTTCAAATTGATATTGTTTACTCTATAACTGCGATATAGCTTGTTGCATTAGTCTCAATGCAACAATAAGTTATCAATTATTCAACTTGTGTTATTTACCTACTAGGTTATGGTAAATACGCAAAAATCTGCGGTCTCTTTTCTAGGTATTGTTGAGTTATTCGCATCGTCATATCTAGGTCAATTTCACTTTTTGCTCTAACTCTGGTAAGATGATACATCGTCATCTTTACCTATCTCTTTATCCAAAATCAGGTAGGATGATACATCATCGTCTTTTCCTATTTCGTTGAGCTCTTGGGTATGCTATATCAGTGTATCCTTATTTAATAATCTTTGGTCCAAATTTTTGGGTCTTCCATTATTTAATAACCCTCTGATTCGAATGTGCGAGACCTGCGCATTCTCGCATCCTTCAAACAAAGAGTGATTAAATAGGGGCATCTATCATACCCCAAATTTGCTCGCCCTTTATTTCTAGAGTCAAAAATATTTTTAATATTGGTTTTATAATATTTTTTAATATTCGCTTCCAAACCTATTTAAAAATATAATAATTTATTTCAGGTCATTTGTATTTTTAAATACTTGCTCGTCTTCATGTACTTTCAATTGGCTTTTTATTTTGAATAACTAATATAACATAGTTGGTAAGGAATTAAGCCTATAAGTATGAGGTCGCGAGTTCGAATCTTGTGTGTTGTACTTTTAAATATTTTTTCCTATTGTTTGTTCTTTTCTTTTCTTTTTTGGAAATCAGGTTGTGGGCTTTTCATATATTTTGGATAACTTACTTGCTAGGTTTTTAAACATAATTCAGGTCTATAAAATGGACTTTTATTTGTCTTAAAGAGCCATCAACAATTTCATCAACAGATCCACGATTCTCACAAATCCATAAATTTCATACACTTCGTTTTTTACAAATTCTTTACTATTGGTGTTATTTCATTGTTTTGGCCGATAATTTTCATATGAGGTCTCCCTTTCTTCTATTTTCAATTCATTTGTTTTTCTAACCAAATGATAAACACATGATGATGATTATCTATTTTTAAAAAAATTATATTTACAATTCCCATTACACTTACGAACCTTTTTTTAACTTTTAATTTCTTAATTCGATGTTTTACCATGTGATGATATTAATGGTTCCTCATTTAAATTCATATTTTTTGTATCAATAATTTTTCCATGTCCCATTATTTTTATGCTATTGGTTATTTTAAGTATTTTCTCTAACCGTAAACATGTTTTTGATATAAAAAAAAAACTTTTACTCATTCAAAGTACATCAACCGAGAAAAACTTTTCAGTCCTTTTAGCCAACTTCACAAAACATTGTTTCTGAAAAATTCCCACATAATAACCACAAAGAATTTGTTACAGTCAAAACGCTAAGTTTTTTCATAGTCATGTAATCCAACCAATGTCAATCCTCTTGTCACCAAGTCAAGCTTCATGAACCAAAATAAAAACGTATCACTATTATTTCTCTTCATTAACAGTTGCAGTTGCGGTCAATATAAGAAGATCTGCTTTCTCTTTACCTTACACACACACATCCTGCATATTTTTAATCCATCGCATTCTTTTCGGATTTTTGTAGAAAATAATGACAACTTTTTTCTCTCCCAATTGTTACTGTAAGTGAAACAGGGGCGGAACCCATCATGTGCACATTTTCCAATTTTATTCATATTTTAGAAATAGGTTTTTTTTATGACTTTTGGGCCCTATTTACTTGTATCATTCTTCTCTTTATAACTTACACCCCCAATTTCATTTGACTTATTTTATTTTTAGTTTGACTTATTTAATTGGGAGAATATAATTTAGTTAAATAATTTAGGTTATAATAATACAAAAAATACACCTTTATTTTGTTAGATAGATCATAATCTTCGTACATATTCAAATAATTATTATAAATAATTAATTTAATATTTTACAAAGATATTAAAAATCACGCAGTTCACCAATGAGCGACACGTGGCCAATATTTAGTCACGTGATGAGAATACTATATTTGGCCACATATTTTAATCAAATTGAAACTCAAAACAGCTAACCAACATCAAATCATTTTCTACTAACATAATCAAAATCAAGATATTTTTGAAAAAGAATTAAAGAGAATTACTTTTTACATTAACTGTGAATCGCGTCTACGATCACTCTTTTACAAAACCCAGACAAGGTTCAAGGATAATTCGAAATCAATTCTACGCAATCCTATAAAAAAACACCAACCAACACTGCGAACTACGAATTGGGACTCTGATTCCTCATAAGAGGATACGTAGGCATACGACTAAAATAGTGGCGAGTTCCCCTAATAAAAATTAAAACCATATTTTCCTAAAGATTGCGCTTCTAAACCCTAGTATCCTTGTGAACAAGGTAGATGGGGGGTGCCTAACACCTTCCTTTCGTCTAAGAACGAGTCTAATAACTTAGAATCTCTGACCAAATTAGGGTTACCCTTTATATCCACGTCCTAAAGATAAAAATTAAGGGTGGCGACTCTCATTTTCAAACCGGTTACAACAACACCAAAATGATAAAAAGGCGGTAAAAGGCAACCAACCTTATTAGTCGGGTAACCCTCACCCCAATTATTCAGCCCAACGGTGGTTGAACCTCAAACGTTGTCCAAATAAGGACAATGTATAAACTTAAAAATTTTGAAAATTTCATCGGTAAATAAAGATGGCAATTATAGCTTATCTGGTGCTTAAACAAAAAAATTTGATCGGTCTTGTGCATGTGATAATTATCATAATTCTCATTGCCTTAATTTGATTGTCTGAATGAAAAGGGAGGGAAATCGGAGATGAGACTTAAGTATAAAGCATAGTTAGAGAGGAATCCAACAGAGAAGCTTAGGTTCGTAGTCCATATGGTCAATGTACTCACAAAAACTCTTGGCGACATATGAGTACTAGAAGAACTAACCCTCAACCGTTCTAAGCAAAGACTCACGTATGAGTACCGACTTGCTTTATATTTCATAAGCTCTTTTCATTTGTTGGTTTGTTTGATCCAAAAACCTTCTATGCAAGCTTTATTGCTTGAGGACAAGCAACAATCTAAGTTTAGGCGAGTTTGATAAATGGTTTTTGCATCATTTTTATTAGATGTTTTACTTTGTTACTTCATCATTTTTATCCGCTTTGCCTTCATTTTACTATGCTTTATGCTTTAGTATTGTGTTTATGTTATTTTCAGGCCTTAATAAATTATTCAGGACAGAAAGAAGGATCAAATCGAATGAAACATGGAAAAAGGGAAAAAACAAGAAGTCTCCGGTACAAAGACTTGAGGCTGGTTACAGGTGCATGTAATGCATATTACGGCCCATAATGGGCTCCAGACTGAAGACCCCCTTGTGCACACGTCTAGTACAAATATCCGTGTGTTGCACCCTAAATTTTACCCTGAATTTTGTCATTCGCATTTGTTTATATCCAAAATTCATTTTCATTCGCATCGTTATATTTTACGCGCATTTTACATCATTTTATCTCAATTTCAATATTTATTCATTTTTTCTCTTAGATTTTATTTTTATTCTTTATTTTATAATTAAGAAAATATCAATATCAATATATATATATATATATATATATATAAGATTTATTTAATTAAGTTTAATTTAAATTTAGTTTTTTCATTATAAAAATCTGTATATAAAAAAAGAGTTGTTTTCTTTTCATATAATTTTATTATTTAGAAAATAATTATATAAAAAGGATTGTTTAATTTGTTTGATATTTAGTTTTTCTAATATCACAAAATATTTTTAAGAAGGGGTTTTTGGGTCATTTGTCTAAACTTAAAATTGGGATAAGATTTGTTGGTGTGGTAGTATAGAAGGAGGATATAGATAGAGAAAAAGGAGAAAAAGGCAGGAAAAAATATATCTCCAATCCTCTCAGGCAGAAACGAACCCTTCATCATTCCGCTTCCTCCATACGCCTTCCAACAACACCGCCCTTCTCCGTTCAAACTCCATCCAAAAACCAATTCCGCTCCCAGTTATCCCCTCTGTAAAATCGATCTATTCTCACTCACCACCCACCATCCATCGTTGTTCCACTACAAATCCACCATAAACCATTGATGACCATAGCCCTTTGTCTATACCACAACTCCCTCTACCAGTTCATCACCGATCTACAACCTCCAGCCTGCTACAGATTCTTCCCCTATGTTTTCTGCTTTCTTCTGCAAATCAGCAGCAGTCATCTATCAAAATATGCAGTAGTCAACACAGGATATAAAGCACATGCTATCTCAGATGCTGCAATAACTTACAACCACCTTCACTGAGCTTTACGACCAGCTGCTTCACAACAACAACCGCTTGGTCTCTGTTCTGTTACATTCCAGCTTTAAGCCTCATAACCATCTTTAGGTAATTTTAATTTTTGGTACTATTGTGTTTTAAATGTGTTTGAAATTGTGATTGATATTTTGGGAGCTGTTTTAGGTTTAGAATCTGAATAATTAGATTAGTAATTTTGTTGTGTTTATGAGTATTAAAATTGTTATTCTGTTGTGATAACTAAATGTTAATTTTTTGTTGATGACATGTAAGATTTGATAATATGAGTGAGAAGCTAATGACATTGTTATTGATTTTGGCTGTTGATATTGTGTTAGAATTATATGATGAGATGATGTTGGTTCTGTTTATGGATTTTTAATTGAAGACTTTGATAAACAGTTTGTTTGTTCGAATTGAAGTTTGTTTATGGTGTTGTGTATGTTAAGATTGAATGAGACTCTTGTTGCCAATGCCATATTACTTGAGGTTTGATTTGACTGGGCACTTGTGGTTTTTTGTTTGTGAATTTTCGGTGTTGATGCCGCATTATGGGAATTAAATTTGAATGAAGTTTGGTTATGGTATCGTTGTGTATTATGTTTGCGTTGAACACTTTTTTGAGATGATTTTTATTGAGTTTCAACGGGTTTAGGTAGTTGCTTTCCGGAATTTGTTTTGGTTGGGTAGAGCTTGTTTTGAACTCAATGTATCATGTTTTGAATTTGAACCGATTAGTGATATGAATTTGTTGTGTTGAATAATTCTTGAAAGCGTTTAGGTAAGCATAACATAAGTCATTGTTCGTTCTTGTGAATGTTTACCATGATGCAAAGTTGTGAATCGCGGCCGCTATCGCGGCGAACCGGAGCGGTGCGGCACCCACCCGTGCAATTCATTGGGTGCGGTCGCGGAGATTATTTAGCGGGCACTATGCCCGCGAAACCAGGTCGCAGGTCACGGGTTCTTCTCGGGCGGAGCGGTTTTGACTGATTTTCATTTTTTTCCCACTTTTTTCTGGATTTACGAAAGAAAAGATGAAAGAGAAGATGTAGAAGAACAGGGAAGATGAAGAGAAGATGAAAGAGATTTGTTTTATCGATAAAAAAGAGTTCAAAAGTGAAAAAGCAACTTGTTCAATCTTATCAACAACAGCTCTGTAAAGTAATTTAATATAAAATTTTTACTTATCATACCGTTGTAAAATTAATGACCTACAGCTATAAGTAATAAAAATAATTGTCAAATTGGATTTGACTCTAAAAAATTACTCCTACCTGAAAACTTAAAGACTAGTTGAGTTTTAGTAAATGTTTTATTAATAAAAATAATAATATTAATAATAAAACTTAAAGGCAATTTAAAGGTAACATTAGTAATAATCATTGTTCTTTGTTTGACATTAGATTTTATAAATATTTTATGAGTGTTGTGAAATTAGTTTAGTAGATTATTATATAATTATTAGTATATAAAAAATTATCCCGCTATCCGAGATTCCGCTATTCCCACTATTCCCATTCTCGGGGGTCGGCCGCTCCGCTATCCGGGATTAATAACTCTGCCATGATGTGTGAATCAATTTGAAATAGGCTTCATTGGCGTGTCTGTTTTTGTTTGTGTTGACTTTGGAAGTTCAATTTGTTTATGGCATCGTTTTGTGGTTGTCGTTGATGTTGAACATACTTGAGATTTATTTTTGAGCCATTATTTCGTTCTTACTAGTTGCTGCCCGAGATTTGATTTAGGGGTTTAGAGCTTGTTTTGAACACGATTTTTCATGTTGCAATATGAATCTTTACTTCTTGTTGCACTTATGGTTTGAAAAACATGTTTATTCTTGAGTCCACTTGATTGAATATGAATAGAATGCAATGTTGATTTTTGTATTTGCATTGAATATTAACTTGTTTTTTTGGTTCTTAATTGAAAAATATTTATTTGTTCACGTGCATTCATGCAAGTTTCATTTCGATTTTATACCTTGTGATTACTAACTTATTTGTTGATTTATGCAAGCTTACAAGAGTTCTCAAGTTCCTTTCTCCATCACAATTTCATTTTACTTTCTATTTCTATTTTCATTTTAATCCATTAGTTATATATTGTTTTAATTAATTAGTGCTTGTTAATTAAAATGGATAAGTTTACTAATCTATTTTTCTTAATTTCATTAATTAGTTTAATCAATGTTTAATTAATTGATTCTCTCTTTATTTCATCCTCCGTTTTTCTTTATCTTTTCACTTTGATTAATTAATTAGATGTTGATTTAGTTATTTGATTTAATTAATTAAAATGAATTAGTTTACTAATTTATTTTTCTTAATTCAATTAATTAAGTTAATCAACTCTTAATTAATTGATTAAACATTCAGTTCATATTTCATTTGTTTCATTTTAGCTTCGATACATGTTTATAATCCACTCGAATTAATTTTTTATTTCACATTGAGATGTTCAGATTGCTTCTCTACTATCCCGGCCTTGTCTGTTTGTGTGGATTTTTATCGGATGCATGAATTTTTATCCGATACCTTGATGATACTTTGAGCTTATCTGATGCATTTTCTCGGCTTGTGATTTATTTTCACTTGATGCCTTTATCTGATCTTTTGAGTTTTATCTGATGTTTTGAGTTTTATCTGACATATTGAGTTTCTTTAATGTTGTTTGCTTGTGATTTATTTTCACCCGAGATTTAGTATACTCTTGACTTATTTATCTGGTTGGTTGTGGCTTTTAATTTAAAGGGGTGAGAATGCTATATTGATTTCTTTATATCAAGTAGGAGCTTCTATTTGGTCAGACCTTCCTCACCCTAACTTTTACCTTTCTATACATAGGACATTCTCTTCATCTCCTTCTCATTCTTCAATTTTCAAAACCTTCGCATCTTTTTCAAAACCTTCTTGTTTTCAATAAACTTTAATCACTTTTATAACAAACCTCGACTATGTCGAGTGACTTTTCAAATTTTTCTTCTTCTTCAAACTTCTCAAAACACTTAAAAAATAATGATGAGAATCAAACTTCCATGAGGCTTAAGAAGTGGTGAAGGATGATTGAGTCAATTCCGGAAGCTTGTCCTTCATTCCATTCATAGTCTTTTGTGTGGTTCAAATCACAAATCATTTTTCAAAGACTAAAAATTATTCAACCTCATTCAAACCTTTTTGTGCCCTCGCGCACCTTTTATCCTTTAAAACCTTTTTCTAGATTAGACATGATTCATTTTTAATCGAGATGTTATTTCTCTATCCCCATGATTGTCGACTTTTTCGCTTGAGTACTAGAGGTGTTCTCAAACCTTCCATCATGTTGGTGCGTAGTCTTTCTTTCTTATACCTTGTGGCCGATTAGACGAGTCTTCTCCTAAAAAATAACGACTTGTCTCTTCTTTTAAAATCAATCAACACATCAAGTTTTGTTCTTTTTGAGAAGAACTACGAGTGCCCTGATTCCTTATTGCATGAAGGGGGTATGTAGGCACAAAAGTTTGCAACTGTGGCGGACACAATATTAAAAAACATTTTCCTTTTGTTTCTTTAATAACTCTTTCATTCATTTAGCAAGTTTAAGCTTTTAGATAACACAGTCTCTGATTAAAACAAATAAAGTGGATCCTGCGAAGTATCGTAAATGCTCATGGTGCTACCCTTTGCATAATCGACCCCCGTACGTTGATCTCTGATCTCTATTTTATTTTGGGTTTTGTTCGTTTTTTTCCCATTTCCCTTTAGAAACAATAAAGTGAGGTGACGACTTTCACTGATATGAGTTAAGTCAATTAATGATTTAGCCTCAAATTTTTACCGCTACATTTTCGTATACACAATACAATACTGTGGTCTGTTACAGGTGCCCGTAGTGCGTTTTACGGCCCGTAACAGGTAGAAGCATTTCCAATTATTTTTGTTTCCTTTTTCGATTCGATTAATCGCCATTTTAGAACTTTTGTGCATTCCAATCTGGGCTGATTCTGGTCTTAATGGACATTGATCTGAGATATTTACTTATGTAATGGCTATTGATAACATAGATTTATTCTAGTATTATAATTCTAATATAAAAACTCATAGGTAGTCTTGAGTTTTCATCGATTTTTATTCCAAATTTTCTTTTCATGCTCTGCAACTCAAGTCTCCATTGGAACACTGGATCAAGATATTTTATTTATTCAGGTTTTTTATCATTGTTTTATTATTTTATTATTTATTATGTATTCTGAATTTAATATTGTGTCTGTTGTGCTATTCCTCACCATGAGTGAATAGTTCTTTAGGGACTAGGGATCATGAGACTTATCTCATGACAATTTGTATGATCCATCGCTATTGATTACGAGAAATTATTTTCACTATTATTTTAAAACTTGAGTTTTTTTCAATCCTTGTTACGAAAGTAAAAGAGTTCTCAGGTACTGATCGTGATCTGAAAGGACGTGCATCGGTATCCGATAATAGGTTTTCAAACAATTAAGTTCGGTGACGCGAAAGTGCTCGAATGAAATTTAAAAATGTCCCATTTTTAATAGTTGTACAATAGTAACGATCTTTGATAAATAATTCTGCACGAGCGAAAGCCGACGAGCGACTTATTCGTCAGAGGTAGGACAATATGCCGGCGAAAGCAGGTATTGTTCATATTTATCTATTTTCTATAATTTGTGTAAAAAGACCTCGTGATAGAAGTGACCCGATCATATAGAGAAGTCAAAGTAAGGATCATGACTCTAAATTCTGTTTGTCTTATTATAATTTCAATTAAGCTATTTTACAAAAGTTATTTTCAAATAAGTTATTTTTCTACTTAAGTTCTTTTTCACTTAAATTATTCTTAAAACATAAAATTTCGATTTCTCTAGATATACAATGATAGAATAGAGTTCAGTAATCAATCATTGGTCCTTGTGGTTCAATAAATTTTTACTACTCTGACATAGTCGTGCACTTGCGGCCTTTTAGTCTCAGAGAAAAATTTCGGGTTCTTTGATATTTAACTATCTCCCACTACGATCATATGAAGTCTGGTCATCTTTATATCATCTGGTTTAAGATATTTAAATAGGGGCAACTGTCATACTCCAAATTTTACTCCGATTCTTTCACTTACATAGTTTATATCTCATTAATTTTTATTCGAATTATTGCATTTTTACGCACATTTCACATTTATTTCTGATTTAATTTTTATCCATATTTATTTTCTTTTTTTGCTTTTAGATTAATAACTAAAAATTTAATTTTTGTTAGTTTTATATATTATTGTCTTTTTAATTAAAAAAAATTATAAAAAAAATATGGTTTTTATTTTATTTAATTAAGTTTTAGTTTAGATGTAATTTCAATTATAAAAAAGAATTTGGTTATCTTGTTTTACACAAGTGTTTTGAGCATATATTGTTTAACACTTCTTCGAGTAACAACTCAAGTGTTAAAATAATTTATATGAAGAGATTCGAACATAAATTTTATACGAGCAATAACTCTAGTGTTCATTACAATGTTTTATAAAGATGTATATGATCAGAAGTTGAGTAGCATCTTGTAGTGTTCTTCTTCATCTTCTAGTTGATCAAGCTAAGAGTAACAACTCCTTGCTTCTTCTGAGATCTTACCAAGATGTATGTGATTGGAGGTTGAATAACATCTTGTAGTCTTCTTCTTCTTTGAGCAAGCTACGAGCAACAACTTCTCTCTTCTTCTGTTTCATCCAAGATGCATATGATGGTAGTTGATTTCCATCTTGTTGAAATCTTTTTTCTTTCTTTTCTCTCTTCTTTAGTGGTCTTCAGAATATGTAGCATTACAGCTTTAACATCTTCAGCATCCACTGCTTTCCTTTCACATGATGAAGTTTGATGGCCAATGGCAAACGACAACAATAACTTTTCTTTGAATCTTCAATCTTCATTTATAGCCTTTGATAGAGAGAGACATTGTGAGGATAAAAAGGACTTTTTCTGCACCAACGGTTAGTTTTTAACAAATAAAATAAGGTGTAAGAGTTTAGACAATATAAATAATATTTATGTATCTTGTCACTGTTCAATGATAATTTTCCACCTTTTCTCAATAATATTTTTCTATTAAGCTTGTATACAAAGATCCGTTAAGTAAAGAAATATAGTTGTAAATCTAACTATTTGTTCCCAACGATCACAATGAGAGTGGTTGACAATATAATATAAAGTTTTCCTTACGCCACCCTAGAGGGTAGAGGTCACAAACACTTTATGTACCTTTTATACAACATCACACGTTAACCATTTGAACATTCTTCTTATCTTCAGAGACTTCAGATATTTGAATGTTGAACGTTGAAGCTTGTTGTAGAAGAATCTTTCTTAATCCTTAGAACCTAAGTTTTGGAGTCTTCAAAACTTGTCACACATAACCTTGTCTTCAGAGTCTTCAGCACTTGGTTATAAGAACTTACTTTTCTTCTGATCATCAAAACTTGTTCAGCTGAACCTTGTCTTCATAATCTTCAGTACTTGTAATACATAGAATTAAAGCTTTAGAAGGCCTCCAAAGCTTAACCATAAAGTCACGAGTAGAACCTCTTGTACTAACGTTCCTAAGACACGTTGCAAAAGATAGATTCAGAACCTTGACTTCAATTGTAACACGTAAACACATATGTTCTTCCAGAGTGTATGTTCAGAACCTGATGACGTCACACGCCTTATACCAGAATCAACATTATAGAAGCAGCTACACACTAGAACGAAACCATTAGTGTATACAATTTTTCTCTAAGATAAAATGTAAAGCTATCATCAAAGTCTCAAGGCCAGATGTAAAAACACTTCTTTTTATTACACTCCTAACTAGGGGAAAGTGTGCCATTGTGATACGGTGGCAGAACCGATTGTCATACTGGTTTGCATTTTGTATTCACAAATGTGTGCTAAGCAAGAGTCGCCACCGAATTTTCTTTTATCCAACAAAGGAAAGGGGGAAAAGAACAGAAAAAGACCTTTTTCGAGAGTTTTCTGAGTAAGGGGGGTATATTATGGAAAGGGAATGTGTTAGCACCCTTTCTATCCGTAGTTTTCTACGGGCTCTTAGAGGTTTGCTCATTTTAAAATACCTTTGTGCTTTGTGTCATTGAAAATGTTTTGAAAAATGCCCTAGTTTGGAGATTTGCTTGGTGTTTAACTCTTGTATCAGTCCTCAAGAGTGTTAACAAAGCAAATATTTTGAAACTTGTCTTTTTGAAATGCTTTTTGTGTAAGTGCAAAAATTTGTTTTGAGCAAACCTCTAACAGTTATCTACTTTTATACTCAAAAAAGGTTTATTCTTTTCCCCCTATCCTTTAGACAGTGTTATCCTACTATTAGTGAGTAGGTATCCTCATCGTTGGATGTTTGAGGGACACTCGAAGGGACGTTTACAATCATAAAGGTAACATGTAGAGACACTTTAATAATTTTGTTTAGGGACTAGATCATTTACCGAAAGGCAACTGTAGGATCATCGAGGGACTATGATCTTTTTGATTTACGAGTCTTTGCTAAAGTGTCCCCATTTCGAGGGACATGACTGTTTTTCCGAAGGAAACCGAAGCGGGGATACCCTAGAGGTGCGCATGTGCAAGTGTGTTGAGATTCAATTGTTTTTGTCTTTTGTATTAGGTTTGCTAACATTTTGTTATTAGTCTTGTCATGCCAATCCTAGTTACTAGCAGTTAGTATAGTAAAATAATAAAGCAATAAATGTGCGGAAAATAAAATACAGAAAAATAAATCCTAAGTTATTACACGGCTTTGGGAGAGATACATTATAGTTGTAAGAAAACGAAATGCAAAATTTTAAATCTAGACTATTACATCCCATAATCAGTTACATTATTTATATAAAATGCAAGAATAAAAATGACGTGCGCGAAATAAATATTACCTCTAAAAAAAACCTAAAAAAGTATTAAATAAAATTCTTTTTGTTGTTTTTTGTTATGAAAAGAAATTAACTTAAAAAAATCCTAAGTCTATTTAATTTTAAGAAAGATGTTAAAATAATTAATTAATTTGTTTTACAAAATTAATTTGACTAATAAAACACTAACCTAATGTTTTTTATGTGAGTTTTGATTTAAAGTTAATTTAAATGATAAAAAAGTCTAATAAAGAAAAGAACGAAAGAAAAATAAGAATACAAAGGGGCATCTTCGATCAGGGAGAAAAGGGGGCTTTTCGATCCAGAAGGGAATCTTCCTTTCGACCCAGGAAGTAGACTCCTTCAATCCACCCCCTTTTGCTTCCTTTAAATTTAGTTTAGGAATTGGGGTGAGCAATCTTCAATTGCCACCTTTTCTGCTTCCTTCGATTGGCCTATGAAGCAATGTAGACCTGCAGAGCAGCATGAGTGTAGGTCCTTCATTCACACTCTTTTTGTATTTCATTTGAGTCTGTACAGGTTAGTTCCAACATATATTTGGACAAGAAAAGCTAACAAACCAAAAAATACAGAAACGAAGAATATAAATAATAGGCCATTTACATGTTATGCTGAAACAAAAGATGCAAGGTCAAGAGGACTTATCATGCTTGAAACTGGAACTTGTGTGTGGACTGGAGTTGTTAGATGCTTCGATTTGACACCCCTGGGCATGGAGACACTTGCTTAGGAGCTGGTGTAGACTCCTGGATGTCTCAGGAACAAGAATTTGGTCTTCGTTTGGATTGAAGGTGCCCACCAAAAAAGTGCTTCGATTGGGAGACTTTTGGGATTTCTTTGAGCAATGTGGCAGCGTAACCTGTTCGTGTGCAAAAAATGTATGTCCCTGTGATACAATATGTGTCTTATATTTATAGGAGGTGGAGGAGACAAGGAAATGGGGAAAGGATCATGGCATTAAAGACCAACCATTAAACATGGTATTGAAAACAAAATCAGGCAAATTGAAAGATTTCCATTTTGAGATATATCATGCCATTTTGGAATTCTGAGTGAATATGGACAGGTCAACTTGGCGCCTTGTTCGAATTTGAAAATATTCAAAGTTTCCCTCTCCAAAGCCCCTTGGACCAGACCTTGTTCCCTTCAATGGTTCTGAGTTCTGATTCGAAGTATTCAGATCTTCCCTTATCAGAACATTTTAGATTAAAACATCTCTGCACTCAAATGCCATTCGAAGGATACTCTTCCTTGGTATGCCAATCGAAGGACACTTCATTCTGATGTTCCAATTGAAGGAAGCTCTGATGTTCCAATTGAAAGAAGCTCTGATGCTCCAATCTAAGGAAGCTCTGATGCTCCAATTAAAGGAAGCTCTGATGCTCCAATTGAAGGAAGCTCTGATGCTCCAATCGAAGGAATCTCTGATGCTTTAATAGAAGGAAGCTTTGATGCTCCAATCGAAGGAAGCTATGATGCTCCAATCAAAGGAAGCTCTGATGCTCCAATCGAAGAACATTTCGTTCATCTTCAAATTTTACTTTCCTCAAGTAGATGTTTGCAACCACCCATGTAAAAGAAAATTTTGAAAGAAAATGAGAGGGAAAATTTTGTGGTACAACAACTGTCCCTATTCAATCTTCATAGACCTGAGGGTGTAGATTGACTGGTCTGCCTTTCGTGATCTGAAGGTGGAAGATGATTGAACACTAGAGTGCCAGAAAATTTGCACTCGTTTGAAGTGATACTGTTGGTGGATAATATCGGGAATGGGCTTACAGATGCCATTTGGAAAAGATGGCAGGAGATTGTCGGAGATGGGCTTAAAGATGCCATCCAAGGAATATGACGGAGAGTTATCAGAGATGGGCTTAGAGATGCCATCCAAAGTAGATGCTGACTTCATAAGAAGTCTCTTTGTGGGGATTCCTGTTCCTGCTGTCTGAGAAGGAGTTTGTTGGGGAATGTTTTGGGGGAATAGAGTCTAGAAGCTTCGGTTGTCCATTACTCAACTGGGGAGTTATCTCTTGATTGGAGAGACGAAAGCGAGTTGTTATCTGGTCGGGATCCAGGCTTCACAACAACTTGCTGAGGACAATAAGATTGACTGATATCTGGTCGTATTCCAGGCTTCACAGCGACTTGTCGGGGAATATGAAATTCACTGCTATCTGGTCGGCTCCAGTCTTCGCAGTAATTGTAGACATTAAACTGTTATCTGGTCGTATCCAGGCTTCAGTATTCTTAACTGGATATGAATCAGAAAATCTTAGTGTCGACTTATCTGAACCAAAGAAAGGTCTTGAATTATCTTTAACTGGAATAGAATCACAGAAATCTTAGGGTCGATTTGACTGAACCAGAGAAAGGTCTTGAATTAACTTTAACTAGAATAGAATCAAAAAAATATTAGGGTCGATTTGACTGAACCAGAGAAAGGTCTTGAATTAACTTTAACTGGAATAGAATCAGAGAAATCTTAGGGTCAATTTGACTGAACCATAGAAAGGTCTTGAATTAACTTTAATTGGATAAAGAATCAGAAAAGTCTTAGGGTCGATTTAACTGAACCAGAGAAAGGTCTTAAATTAACTTTAATTGGATAAAAAATCAGAAAAATCTTAGGGTCGATTTAACTGAACCATAGAAAGTGCCTACTTGAAATGAATCAAAATAAATCATTGGTCGATTTAAAACTGAACCAGCAAGGGTCCTGAATATGACCTTCTGTAGAAAACGCTGGAATAGCCTTTCGTCAGAGGTAACCTTTGAAAAGACTGCCAGGTCATGAAAGTAGTTTGTGATGTTTGTTGATTGATCTTTCTTGAAAAGGTAAAGAGTTAGTCATATGCAATGTCATGATGTATGAAATGCATTGTGTAATAATGTTCTCAAAATAAATGAGATTGTGCTGTATGAAATATGTGTGCGCATACCATGATGTATGAACATGGAATGCTGTTGCGATAATTCCTAGTCTGGGAAATTAAATCCTTGACTGCTGCTGGAGAGTACTGGGAAGTTGACTCCCGGACTACTGTTTGGTAGATGAGGAAAGTGATTCTTTTATTTCTGCTGGGGATGATGAATGAAGATGATTTGTCGGGGATATCCTCTTTCCGTTTGGGGATACTCTGTCGGGGATCTTTGACTTCTGCTTGAGAATTCTCTGCTGGGGAGAAGATGCTCTGTTGGAAAATATTACCAATGTAGAGAAATAAACTTCGTTGGAGGATGAACTTCCGCAACTAGGGAAATAAACTCTACCAAGGATGAGGCTTTATAAACTATTTTAGATTATAAAACTTAGTTGGGGAACATGGATTTCAGTTCTCTGAGGGAATTTTACTGGAGGAGATAATTCCTGCTTGGGGAGAAGAGGTCCAAAATTTGGTTGTTCTCACTCTGCGGGGACATAGACACCACTAGGACATATGCTGAGGGTGTAGCGGAGACTTTGCAGTAGGACGTCTCTGCCTTTGCACCTGCTGGAGAAAATAACTGCAAGGACTACAAATGGATTTTTGGACTTTGTCCCGTTTCTTAAAGTCATTAGCAACTGTCTTTCTATTTTTTATGCAAGTATTTGTAAACAGTAACCATATTCAAATGCATATGTCAAAAATAATCACTGGACGTTTTTTGCAAAACAAAACAGAAAAAATAAAAATGAAAAGTTTTGTACTTTCAAAGAAATGATTTGTATTGATTTTGAAGTTTTGCCTATAATATGCATTTTTTGTACAAAGAGACTGACATTCTAGTAGGAGAATGCCATCGTGAAAATGAAAACTATACGAAATAGTATACAAAGAGAAAACGGCTATGTGTAATAATCCCATTGAGTTTCAATTCTGCTATTGCCCTTATGTCCTTGAGTGTCTCATCACTTTGCTACTTGTCCGAAGTTGACTGGATTGATTGGTACCGTTTGAGCTTGATAGTTGATACTGGAGTCTGTTTACAAGGTGATCCAACGAGACATAGTTATACGCTTTAAATCCCTAACTTTTTCCTGGACCGCCCTTTCGGTTTTTTAGTCCACCGGGATACTCTTTTTTGCCCAAGCCGCATTTTCAGGTTTTCGACTTGCCGGGTGTACAATTTTTTTTTGTTTTTATCCCTAATTTTTGCCCGAACCATTTTGGTTCGCCGGGATGCCCTTATTTTTGCCTAGGCCAGTCAACCAAGCGGTTCTTTATTCATGCGTAGTATCTTTTGACTATGTCCGCGTTCACAGGGTGAGGAAGGTCGTCACCGTCCATAGTGTTTAAGATCATGGCTCCACGAGAAAATATGTTCTTGATCACAAATGGTACTTCGTATGTAGGAGTCCATTTTCCCTTGGGATAACCTTGCGGCAGAATGATGCGCTTGATTACTAGATCACCAACTTGATATACTTGATGTTTGACCTTCTTGTTAAAAGCCTTGATCATACGCTTCTGGTACATCTGACCATGACAAACAGCTGCGAGCCTTTTTTCATCAATCAGGTTCAATTGTTTGAGTCGGGTCTGGATCCATTCATCTTCATTCAAGCCTGCATCCTTCATGATTATCAAAGAAGGGATCTGGACCTCAATAGGTAGGACAACCTCTATACCATACACCAGAGAGAAAGGTGTTGCTCCTATTGACGTGCGTGCTGAGGTGCGGTAACCATGAAGAGAAAATGGTAACATCTCATGCTAGTCTATATATGTCACCGTCATCTTCTATATGATCTTTTTAATATTCTTATTAGCAGCCTCTACAACACCATTCATCTTCGACCGGTAAGGAGAAGAGTTATGATGTTGGATCTTGAATTGCTTACAGAGTTCGGTGATCATAATGTTGTTGAGATTCATACCATTATCTGTAATAATTCTTTCAGGGATACCAGACCGACATATAAGGTTATGCTTGATGAACCGTGCCACAACATTCTTGGTAACAGAAGAAAATAAGGCAGCCTCAACCCAATTTGTGAAGTAATAAATGGCGACTAGGATGAAACAATGCCCGTTTGAAGTCGTAGGTCTGATTTCTCCGATCATATCAATGCCCCACATTGTAAAGGGCCAGGGAGCATTCAAGACATTCAGTGGAACCGAAGGCACATGTACTTTGTCAGTGTAGATCTGGCATTTGTGATAAGTCCGTGAATGTTGATAACAGTCTGCTTCCATAGTGGACCAATAGTATCCTGCTCGTAGGATCCTTTTAGCCATGGCGTATCCATTAGAATGAGTGCCAAAGGTACCTTCATGTAAATCTGCCATAATCCTCTCTACTTCTCTCTTGTCTACACACCGAAGTAAAGTAGAGTTGTGGTTGCTCTTGTAGAGAGTTCCATTACTGAGGAAGAACTTTACGGAGAACCTTCTCAGAAACTTCTTATCAATGACAGATGCCCCCTCAGGGTATTCTTGAGCTTAGAGATACCTTTTCACTTTGTGGAACCAAGGTTTGTCTGTTACCCCATCAGTATCGATCTCATAGCAGTAAGCTGGTTCATCCAGTCTCTCAATAGTGATCTGAGGAGCCTCATTATCCCATCTGACCTTGAACATGGATGACATAGTAGCTAGCGCGTCCGCTAACTGATTCTCTTCTCGTGGAAAATGTTCAAAGGTAACATCTTTAAAGTGTGGAAACAGTGTCAACACATGTTCTTTGTACGGGATGAGATTAGGATGCTTCGTGTCCCACTCTCCTTTGATTTGAATTATTACCAAGGCCGAATCTCCGAACACACTCAAGAACTTGATTCTTAGGTCAATAGCAGCTTTGAGACCCATGATGCATGCTTCATACTCAGCCATATTGTTGGTACAATTGAAACATACTCTAGCGATGAAAGGAGTATGACAACCCTCGAGAGATATGATTACAGCACCGATACCATTGACAAGTGTGTTGGAAGCTCCATCAAAAACCATAGTCCATCAGGATCCTTTCTCAGGTCCTTCATCCGGTCCAGGTTCGTCACAATCAGTTACTAACATGATGTTCTCGTCCGGGAACTCAAAATTCATGGATTGGTAGTCGTCCACGGCCTGGTGAGCCAAATGATCAGCTAATACACTTCCCTTGATTGCTTTCTGGGTTGTGTATTAAATGTCATATTCAGTTAGGACCATTTGTCATCTTGCTATTCTTTTGGAGTGAGCGGGCTTCTCGAAGATGTACTTGATCGGATTCATCTTAGATATCAACAAGGTAGTGTGAGTCAACATATACTATCTTAGTCGGCGAGCAGCCCATGCCAAAGCGCAACAAGTTTTCTCGAGTAGTGAGTATCTTGTTTCACAATCGGTAAATTTTTTGCTAAGGTGGTATATTTCATGCTCTTTTCGACTAGACTCGTCATGCTGCCCCAACACACACCCATTGAATTATCTAACACTGTTAAGTACATTATCAAAGGTCTTCCTTCAATCGGAGGCATCAGAATTGGAGGCTCTTGAAGGTATTCCTTGATTCTGTCAATGTCAGTCTTCGTCATTCCACTTTACCACTTGATCTTTCTTCAGGAGTTTGAAGATTGGCTCACAAGTAGCAGTTAGATGGGAAATGAACCTGGCAATATAATTTAGGCGTCCCAAGAAACCTCTAACTTCCTTCTCAGTGCAAGAAGTCGACATCTCTTGTATAGCTTTTACCTTTCCAGGGTCTACTTGAATACCCTTGTCACTGATAATGAAACCTAGGAGTTTATCAGACCTTACCCCAAAGGTGCACTTGTTCATATTTAATCTTAACTAGTACGTCTTCAACCTATCAAACAGCTTTTGCAAGTGATCGAGGTGCTCTTCCTTCGTTTGAGATCTGGCTATCATGTCGTCAATATAGACCTCTATCTCATGGTGAATCATATCATGGAACAAAGCTACCATAACTCTCTAATAGGTTGCCCCAGTGATCTTTAACCCAAATGGCATCACTTTGTAGCAGAAAGTGCCCCATTGTATGATGAAGGTTGTCTTCTCCATGTCTTCGGGTGCCATCTTGATCTGATTGTAGCCAGAGAATCCGTCCATGAAGGAGAAGATCTTATGTTGTGCAGTGTTGTCAACCAGATCATCAATATGGGGAAGCGGAAAGTCATCCTTGGGGCTTGCCCTGTTCAAGTCTCTATAGTCCACACACATATGTACCTTGTCGTCCTTCTTAGGCACCAGAACTACGTTAGCAACCCATGATGGACAAGAGGTGACAACTAAGAACCCAACATTGAACTGTTTCATAACTTTGGCTTTGATCTTCCCTGACATTTTACGGCACATACGACAAACCTTCTGCTTTACTAGAGGGCAGTCCTCTTTTGTCGGTAGGCGATGAACCACAATACCAGTGTCTACTCCTGGCATGTCTTCATATGACCAAGCAAAGATCTCAACATAATCATGTAACATCTGTATCAACCGCTTTTTTGACACTATGCTCCAAGTTTTCACCTATCTTGACATCTTTTCTGTCCTCTTCTATACACAGGTTCACTGTCTCAACTAGCTCCTCATGAGGTTATATAGCCCTTTCCTCCTATTGTAACAGTCTAGCAAGTTCTCCTGGTACCCCGCAATCTTCCTCACCTTCATCCTCGGCTTGGTTGATCGGATTTTCAAAGTCATAACCGGCAATAGCAGAACTGTTACCAATGGGATCCAGAGTGGATATGGATCTGCAGTTTGATGCGCGAGTGTGTGTAAGAGCATAGCTGCATTGATAAAATAAAAGCAGAAAAGAAAAACAAAGAGCGCAAAATTTGTATGCAAAATGTCCAATGCTTTATTAATGACATATGACATTGAAAAATGATAACCCTCACAAATGAACCATTGTGCCCCGGGTAAGACACAATGCCATAGAGTTTATATTGTTCATTTATTACATATCCAGAAAAACAAAAAGACAATTACTCCTGAATAAAAGTAATCAGCACAAAGTCTTTAGCTGTCCAGTTACTGGGTCCACCGTTGGTAGTAGGGAAGATCCAGTTGTCCATGTCATAGTCACCATCACTGTCTTCTAAAGCATTGATCCCATGATTGCTGATGCATAGGGGAGGTCCTCCAGTGCGAGCATGATGAACAACCCTTTGAGCCCCTGAAGTGAAACCCAAACCGAACTTATTAGATTTGTATGGAATTTCTGGGAGCTGACTCCAAATGGTACACCCGCCTTCTTTAATGACTACCTTGGCATCTTTGAGTGAAGCCATCTTTAATGGAGGTCTGGTGATCTTTGGAATACTGGTAACAGTCTCGGTTGCAGCCATGGTCTGAGGCACCTCTTCAAAGTTCTGACAAGGGGTCTCGATGAATTCGTCATCCATTTCCACATATCAGAAAGAGTTCAGGTGGCTTACCATGTACTTCTCCTCACCACGTACTGTGACAATCTTTCCCCTCACTGGGTACTTCAACATCTAATGCAGAGTGGAAGTAACAGCTCCAACCCCATGGATCCAAGGGCGTCCCAATAAACAGGAGTAAAAGTGTCTGATATCCATCACATAGAAAGTAGATTTAAAGGTTTGGGAACCAACTTTGATAGGGATGTCCACCTCCCTGTGAACCATTCTTTTTGAAGCATCGAAAGCCCTCACCAAAATGTTGTTGGGCTTCAGAGTCAAACCTTCGCAGTCTAATCTGTCAAGAGCTTTCTTGGGCAGAACATTCAGCGATGAACTAGTATCCACTAAAACATGGGCCAAGGTGGTGCCCCTGCATTCAATGGATACATGTAGCGCATCATTGTGTTTTCTTCCCCTGGGTGTCAAATCAACATCATAAAAACCTAATCCATTATCAGCGGTCAAACTAGCCACACAAACTTCAAATTGATCAGCGGAGGTTTCCTATGGAACATGAGCAGTCTTGAGGAATTTTACCAAAGCCTTTGCGTGAGCTTTAGAGCATAATAATAAGGCCAACATTGAAATCTTGGAAGGGGTCTGCCCCAGCTGTTCGACCATATTGGAGTCTCTCTTTTTAATTATTTTTAATATTTCTTCCATTTCTTTCTTAGAAACCTCCGGAATGGATTCCGAATGCGCCTTCGTCTGGACAGGCTCAACCAATATCTCTTTGCCCCGAGTCTCGGCCGTCTCGGTGACAGGGGTGGCAACAGGGTTAATCACAAGAGTTGTAGTGGTAGTATTAGAAGGATCAACACCAACAATGATCACAGGAATAGTAACGGCTTTAGGAGGAGAAATATCGGGAGAGAACACTATTTTGCTTCTTAATGTTTTACTGATCCCAACGATATTGCCGCCGTCGGGATTAGTACTTCCTGTAACTTTGTCTTCAGCCGCCAATAGATCTTGCTTGACTCCATGGTAATAGACGTCAGCCCCATAATTCCAGGGAACAACTTTATCCGAGGAATATGGTATTGGCCCTGGCATAGTGATGATCAGGGGAGCCTACTTTGGAGCAGATGTAATCCTGACGGGTCTTTTGGTGGATACCTTAGGAGGATTGGTGGAAATGGTTATAATCGAAACATCTTCACATGAAACAGTTGTGATGGGAGTCTTCTTAAATAAAATATCTTTATCATCCATCGGGCGCTGGACACCTGCTTTAAACAAATGGCAACCAGTTGGTAGATATAAACACAAGTGACAACCTTCACCACATGCCGGAAATAAACCGACTTGCAACAAATTCCTCTTAACAGTCATGAGAGGAGTAACAAGTTCCTCAATAGAAGTAACAAACAAATCATCACCAATAACATTAACACCATGGTCGTGCTTGGGCATGGGAGAAGTTATAACATTAGGAGTTTCTGGAGCAACGAATTTAATTTCCTTTGCCTCGATCAGATCCTGCACCTTGTTCTTTAAAGCTCAACAGTCGTTTGTATCATGGCCTAGACTTTCAGAATGATAGGTGCACCGAGCCTTTGGATTATAGTGAGGAGATGCAGTGTTGGGATTATTGGGAGCTTCCCTCAAAGTTACCAGATTGGATTTCAATAAGTGGGGTAAAATTTGAGACAAAGTCATATTGATCCGGATAAACAGACTCATAGGCTTCTCTGCTATGGGCTGATTGTTCTGATGTTGAGTAGCTGCATGCTTAGATATCATTACAGCCCCTACTGTTGGACGGCGTTCGGTTCTGCCCTGATTTCTTTGAATGTAAGTAGCATTGACCTCTTTCTTTCCCACAAAAGGTCTCTTTCCTGCACTTAAGGAGGTATCTTTTTTAATCTTGTCGCTTCTAACACCAGCTTCTACTCTTTCTCTGGTTAGGATCAGCTCAATAAAACTAGCCGAGGAGCTTCCAATCAGATGATTGAAAAAAGGACCAGATAGAGTACCTAAAAACATGTCCACCAACTCTCTATCAGACAGAGGGGGTTGGACTCTTCCTGCTAGGTCTCTCCACTTCTCGGCATAGTCTTTAAAACCCTCGCTAGAATCCATAGACATACTTTGGAGTTGTGTATGAGTCGGAGCAAGGTCTGCATTATATTGGTACTGCTTATAGAAAGCACCAGCCAGGTCTTCCCAGTTACGGATATTGGTTCCCTCCAGCTGATCGAACCATTCAAGCTGAGTCCCGAATAGACTATCTTGGAAGAAGTGGACCCATAAATCCCTGTCAGCAGTGTGAGGCTGAATCTTCCTCACATAAGATCGGAGATGCATCTTGGGACACGAGACCCTATCATACTTAGAAAACATCAGAACCTTAAACTTCAGCGAGATGACAACCCCAGAAACCAAGCCCAACTCTTCAAAATCTAGCCCAGGTACCTTCTGGATTTCCATTGTGTTCAGACGATCCTCCAGTTGTTTGTATTAATCATCACCAGGAGGATACTGCTCCTCATTATAGTCAGATTCATCATCAGATTCCTTCGGGCTGAGGTCTTCTTCTCTCGTCTCCTCTTCCTGATTGTCTCCTTCTTTTGATGAAGCTACCAGTTCTGAAGCTCTCCGCACCGGTCCTCTGATCGTTCTTTCCAAATTCACTACACCAGCTGGTTTCTTTGGCTTCTTCTTTTTATCCTTCAGTATGAGGCCTTTCAGATCTTCTTGCCCTTTAGCTAGAGGCACGATCATTTGTTGGAACTGGGCATTTGTGCTTGGAGATCCTTGATGTTTTGTTCAAGAGCCATTTCTTTACTTGCTGAAATAAACAACCAAGAAGATAAGAACCCTGCTTTAAATCCTGCTTATGCAATGAGATGTATAATATGCTTATGCAATGTTTTCAAGGACTTTATTGGATTTAAGCTCTTTTAAGCAAAACAGGAAACAAATCTCTTTATTAGTAAGTTTTTAAATAAACAAAAGATTACACAGAGATAAACATTGAAAGGAAATTCTAAACTCCTAAGTCTCCCATGGACGCTTCCTCTTGGTGTTGAGGTAGGTCTTGTGATTCCTCTCTTTGTGAAGCTGCTTTGTTAATTCCAGCACATTCTTCTCACTTGCATAGAATTGAGTCTCAAAAGTATCCCGTTCTTCCTGGAGCTGGATCCAAGACTTTTGCAACTCTTCGTAGTTGGTTGGCATATCAAGATGGAGAATAATGCAGGACTCCCCCTCTTGAACAACAGGTTCCAAGATCACTGGTAAGATGGCATCGTATGGCATCATAAGACTTTGGGCTCAAGCTCGCACCCATTTGAGGTAAGGTTCCAAAGGGATGGAGTTCTTGCACCCCAAAGCCTTACTATTAGTCTTCTTAATAATTCCCCAAGCACTGATGAACCCCTGGCGATAATTTTGAAAATCATTTGAGTAGTTGAACACAATACCCTGGATGAGCATATCCGGTGGACCATCTCTCCGTGCATAGCCAAACTGACGTAGTGCTAAAGAAGGATTGTAGGTGATGCCTCCCCTAATTCCCAAGAGGGGCACATTAGGAAATTCTCCACAGCAATTAATAAAAGAGATGCCTACTTGAGAGAGAGGACACCAACGGATGTCGGAGTGAGAGAGAGACATTAATCTTTGACTCCACCTTAAGCATAAATCATTCTGCATTATTGACCGAGGAAGGTGCGAAATAAACCACCTATATAGAAGAGAGGTGAAACACATAAGAGTTCCTTGCTTCTTCAGAGTACGAGTATGGAGAGAATGTAGGATATCCCCGAGCAATGTAGGAACCAGATTGTGAGCAAGAAAGATATTGATGGCACCCAAATCTATAAATTGATATGAATTAGGAAACAAGACCAACCCATGGATCAAGAGAGCTAGGACATCTTCGAAGGCATGGTAACTCATAGCATCCAGGAAAATCTGAGCTTTCTCCATTAGAAATTTTATAAGAAGGCCTTTAACTCCGCTTCTTCTTTCCCAATGGGATTCAATATCAGATGGCCTCGAGTGCAAAACTATGGCAACATCTTCAGCAGCTGGATCTTGTTCTAAACCAGTGAAAGGTACTCGCTCCAATATAGGTAAACCAAGTAGATTATAGAATTATTCCAGTGTAGGTACCAGTTGATAATCGGGAAATAAGAAGCAATGGTGCTCGGGATCAAAGAATTGGAATAGAACACTCATCAGAACTTCGTCAAATCCGGTGGTAACCAAGCTGAGCAAGTGACCATGTCTTTTGTTGAATGATGAGTCCTCGGGAACTTTCAAGACCAATTCCTTGAGCTTGGAAGGGATTTCTGTGAAGTTAATCCGAATGGTTTTTCTGTGACCTGAATTCATATCCTACAAAACAGCAAAGAGGTAAATCCAACATGTCCTTGAAATGGTTAGTATATATGAATGTCATGATTATGCTTAAATCACAGATAAACACAAGCAAATAACACAATAGACCTTAGGTTTAAAGGCTTGCATGAGGCTTTAAGGTAAGTACCCTCTTAAATGTTTAGTTGGATCAACCTGTCCTACTAATAGTAACTGGGTTCTAAGGAGTCTCAATATCATTGAACTTTCCATCATGAATTGTTTTAGCTCACGCACCAAAGTATTGCGGCAAAAAAATCCTGAAAGTCCAGTCTCAATGAGTGTAGTATCGAGTATCAACTAATCTTCGGTCGGAACCAAATCCGGCTATCTCACTACTTCCTAATGGATAGGATGAGTCAATTAAAGGTTCCAAAGGCCAGTTAGCGCTTAGTGACACTATGAGGAAGCCTAATGTTATCCTTAACTTACTCAAGGAACATTAGTACAATCCAAAGTATCGCACTAACCTAGCCACCACTTTGTCGTATCAGTCTACACCATACAACCTCCATGATTTATTGCTACTTACCTAATAAGGTGCCCCAAATTCGGGTGTAGGATCTTTACAAGAATACACCAACAAACCCTTAAAGATAAAACAAGAAAACACATAATAAATCATTTAAAATGGTGAACTAGAACTCTAAGGTAACCCCACTTTTTTTAATCCCCAGCAGAGTCGCCAGTTCTGTGATACGGTGGCAGAACAAACTGTTATACTGGTTTGCGTTTTGTATTTGCAAATGTGCAGTAAGCAAGAGTCGCCGCCGACTTTTCTTTTATCTAACAAAGGAAAGGGTGAAAAGAACATAAAAAGACCTTTTTCGAGAGTTTTCTGAGTAATAGGGGTAGATTATGGAAAGGGAAGGTGTTAGCACCCTTTCCATCCGTAGTTTTCTACGGGCTCTTAGAGGTTTGCTCATTTTAAAATGCCTTTGTGCTTTGTGTGTTTGAAAATGTTTTGAAAAATGACTTAGTGCGGCGATTTGCTTTGTGTTTAACTCTTGTATCAGTCCTCAAGAGTGTTAACAAAGCAAATATTTTGAAATTTGTCTTTTTGAAATGTTTTTGTGTAGGTGCAAAAATTTGTTTTGAGCAAACCTCTAACAGTTATCTACTTTTATACTCAAAAAAGGTTTTTTTCCCCCTATCCTTTAGACAGTGCTATCCTACTATTAGTGAGTAGGTAGCCCCATCATTGGATGTTTGAGGGACACTCGAAGAGACGTTTACAGTCATAATGGCAACATGTAGAGACACTTTAGCAATTTTGTTTAGGGACTAGATCATTTATCGAAAGGCAACTGTAGGATCATCGAGGAACTATGATCTTTTTGATTTACGGGTCTTTGCTAAAGTGTCCCCATTCGAGGGACATGACTGTTTTTCTGAAGGCAACAGAAGCGGGGATACCCTAGAGGTGCGCATGTGCAAGTGTGTTGAGATTCAGTTATTTTTGTATTTTGTGTTTGGTTTGCTAACATTTTGTTATTAGTATTGTCATGCCAATCCTAGTTACTAGCAGTTAATATAGTAAAATAATAAAGCAATAAATGTGCGGAAAATAAAATGCAGAAAAATAAATCCTAAGTTATTACACGACTTTGGGAGAGATACATCATAGGTGTAAGCAAACGAAATGCAAAATTTTAAATCTAGAGTATTACATCCCATAATCAGTTACATTATTTATATAAAATGCAAGAATAAAAATAACGCGCGCGAAATAAATGTTACGTCTAAAAAAACCTAAAAAACTATTAAATAAAATTCTTTTTGTTGTTTTTTGTTATGAAAAAAAATTAACTTAAAAAATCCTAAGTCTATTTAATTTTAAGAAAGATGTTAAAATAACTAATTAATTTGTTTTACAAAATTAATTTGACTAATAAAACACTAACCTAATGTTTTTTTTTGTGATTTTTGATTTAAAGTTAATTTAAATGATAAAAAAGTCAAATAAAGAAAAGAACAAAAGCAAAATAAGAATACAAAGGGGCATCCTTCGATCAAGGAGAAAAGGGGGCTTTTCGATCCAGAGGGGAAGATGCCTTTCGACCCAGGCAGTAGACTCCTTCGATCCACCCCCTTTTGCTTCCTTTCGATTGAGTTTAGGAGTTGGGGTGAGCAATCTTCAATTGCCACCTTTTCTGCTTTCTTTGATTGGCCTATGAAGCAATGTAGACCTGCAGAGCAGCATGAGTATAGGTCCTTCGTTCACACCCTTTTTGTATTTCATTTGAGTCTGTACAGTTTATTTCCAACATATATTTGGATAAGAAAAGCTAACAAACAAAAAAAGTACAGAAACAAAAAAATAAATAATAGGCCATTTACATGTTATGCTGAAATGAAAGATGCAAGGTCAAGGGGACTTACCTTGCTTGAAACTGGAACTTGTGTGCGGACTGGAGTTGTTAGATGCTTCGATTTGACATCCCTAGGCATGAAGACACTTGCTTAGGAGCTGGTGTGGACTCCTGGATGTCTCGGGAACAAGAATCTGGTCTTTGTTTGTACTGAAGGTGCCTACTAAAAAAAGTGCTTCGATTGGGACACTTTTGGGATTTCTTTGAGCAACGTGGTAGCGTGATCTGTTCGTGTGCAAAAAATGCTTGTCCCTGTGATACAATATGTGTCTTGTATTTATAGGAGGTGAAGGAGACAAGGAAATGGGGAAAGGATCATGGCATTAAAGACCAACCATTAAATATGGTATTGAAAACAGAATCAGGAAAATTGAAAGATTGCCATTTTGAGATATATCATACAATTTTGGAATTCTGAGTAAATCTGGACAGGTCAACTTGGCGCCTTGTTCGAATTTTAAAATATTCAAAGTTTCCCTATCCAAATCTCCCTCGACCAACCCTTGTTCCCTTCGGTGGTTCTGAGTTCTGATTCAAAGTATTCAGAACTTCCCTTATCAGAACATTTTAGATTAAGACATCTCTGCACTAATATGTCATTCGAAGGATACTCTGCCTTGGTATGCCAATCGAAGGACATTTCGTTCTGATATTCCAATTGAAGGAATCTCTAATGTTCCAATTGAAAGAAGCTATGATGCTCCAATCGAAGGAAGCTCTGATGCTCCAATCGAAGGAAGCTCTGATGCTCCAATCAAAGGAAGCTCTGATGCTCCAATCGAAGGAAGCTATGATGCTCCAATCGAAGGAAGCTCTGATGCTCCAATCGAAGGAAGCTCTGATGCTCCAATCGAAGGAAGCTCTGATGCTCCAATCGAAGGAAGCTCCGATGCTCCAATCGAATAACATTTCGTTCATCTTCAAATTTTACTTTCCTCGAGCAGATGTTTGCAACCACCCACATAAAATAAAATTTTGAAAGAAAATGAGAGGGCAAATTTTGGGGTACAACAGACATGTATCAACATTTAGGCTATGAACATGCATCGTCAAGTTAATGGCTTAAAAATCAAATAAAAATGTAATTAGGGACACAAGTAGCTTGGAATCAAGTTCATTCAATCAAATTTCAAAGCATCATGAACGCCTACAAGGAATCATTCCTAAACTAGGTCAAGAAGTTGACAAACAAGCATCAATTTTGCAATCATAAAAAGGTTAATCAAGTAATGACCTAAAAATATCAAAGAGGCAAGATAAATTGTGCATCTCAGGTTAAGGGATCACATATCATGTTAAGAGGAGTCCTATAATTTATGTCATTAAAAACATGCCTGAAACAATTTAATAATCAAGCTTTGATCGACTAGTACGCAAAAAATTGAGGCTTCACAAAATGCACATCAATACTTAATAAAAATACTCCAATCAAGCATCAACTCAACATGGTTTCATTCACCAATTAGACTCCTCAATGTGTCCGAAAATTCAGCCACAAACTAGTTCAAATGATCATTCAATTAGATCCACAAAGATGACGTGCACATCATTAGACCCCTTGGAAAAATTTGCCTCAAATTAAATCAAATAAATTGAGAAAAAATAAAATAAAAGTACTAAAATTTAGTCAAGTCACTAAATTAATCCGAAAGTATTTTTGGGGATTATTTACAAGTTTAAAAAAATCAAATTGCAAGCTAATTATGATCATGTATCAAAAATTGTATTCACCACTTCCAGGGGGTGTATAAGCAATTGTGCTTTTGAACTGGAATTTAGTTAAAGCGTTTTTGGCCCAATATACATAGGGTGCGAAAATTAGCTGACACGAAGCCCAAATGCTAAAATCCCATATATCATCTCATTATTTATTTTTGGTATTACTAATTTTCTGAGCGTGACAAAAAATGCAACTCAAAATCAATTGGCCACTATCTCACTTAAAACACTACATGACAAAAAAACCCATGCCCAATCAAATCGCTCCATTTATTTTGATTATCCAATCATTAATCAAATAAAAGAAAACTATAAAATGATATAAAAAGTTAGAATAAATCGTGAACCAATGAACGTAGGACACATCTAGGGTAAGGTTTGAACATTGAATAACTAGAGACGCCAGAGTTAATCTTCCGTCGTCTTCTCTGGTGGTACCTTCGTTGGAGATTGCAAGATCCCAACTAAAATTCATGAAACTAACATCAATCAACTCATCTCGACCTTTTAGAGCACAAATCCACCACTCATTCAAATTTATTTACACGGATTCATCATGAAAATGCAACATGAAAGTAGATATGAAAATGCTTAACCTCATGCATACATGACCACCACACATATTTTGAGCATAGCTCCAGCCTCCGGTGGTTTGGAGATCTCATATGCGATGCATCAAACCTATCATGGCAGACCTAAGCATGCTAAGAAAGGTTTGAGATGGTTACTTGTTTGCCGGTCGTGAATAGTCAAAGAAAACTCTGCAAATCTTCGTGAACCTGGATGCTGAGGATGATGAGCTCTTCAATGCTTCACTTTATGGAGAAATAAACTCAGAATCATCCTTGAATATTTGAGAATGAGGATAAAGAATGAACCAGATTGAGCTTGCTTCGGGGCTTCAATGGAGATTAACGATATCTTCTTCTGCTTAAAAGAATGAACCAGATTGAGCTTGCTTCGGGGCTTCAATGATGATGAATGAGGAAGCGAGAGAGAAAATAGAGTTTATTAGGAATTTTGTAACTGAATCTATAACCGAATTAGCCACCACCTTAACAGAATGATGGTGATAAGTTTTATATGGGATTGGGTGCGTGTTGCTTAGTTTTTTTTTCAAGCTTGAACTCATTGAGCTTTTTATGAAGAGAGTGAGAGTGAGGGCCACACATTTGTTCCAAGATAACTGAGTTGTTGCTTTAATCGCGTGGAGGAGGGAGTACCATAGTTGTCATGAACCTCTCAACTTAACCAACAAGCATATGGCCTTCTAATTGCAGCATATCTTTCCCATCATGCATGGGTACCCGCTTTTTGCATGGCTCAAAGGAGTAACCTTGATGTTAACGTGACTCTGTAGCCTTGTAATGCTTATTATCCACACAAATTAGCCTTGTAATGCTTATTATCCACACAAATTATGCCTCATGATACAACTTGGTTGTAATATGCTATGTTGAACACTTAACAATTAAATCTCATGCAATCATCTTTAGGGAAACATATTTCAATGCACAAACATCCATAGGATGCAATCTTGGTAGTAAATGAAAGCTTGTATGACATAGAACACTTACCATGTTGAAAGAAAAATGAGACAAGGCTTAGAACCTTACTTAAAACGCTTAAGAAGTCGTGTCATTAGAGCTGATACCAGCACTTAGAGATCTTCACCTTATATTGACAACTTATTAGCTTCGCATTCCCAACTTATGAGGCTTCCCATTTGACAACCCCTGACCCAAATGCTGACTTCTCGGGGTTATGAGAAAGATTACACATGATAGAACAACTTCGATGTTCACATGTCTCTGAAAATCAGCTTGTATCACCATGTAAATCATCCACCAAGTCACGCACTTGATCACATTTAAACTCTTCTGGAAATTTCTTTTAAGTGTTGAACTTTTCACAACATTGAGACATCACCTTTCAACTTTAATATCTTTTAACCCCTGGCTCGAATGAATTCCATTCCTTCTACAAAGATATAGGTTATATCAACCTGAACAACTTTGTAGTTAACCTTGTCTTGAAATGATGTCTGGATCATCATGATTTTTGGCCTTAAAGTCAAACACTTGAACACTCTAGAAAAAAATCCTGAAATTTTAGTAAGTGCCTAACATTTAAGGTTAATGAATTCCCATCTTCCAAGCTCCCTAACTCAAAATATATTTTTTGGGGATAGGTCCTCAAGACCAAAAATGAAGTATGAAATATTCTCTTTCATTAGAGAAAAGATTGCAAGTTTCTGACCATGCATGAGTGAGATAGAGAGTTATGAAGATAGCATCGCGAACATAAAAATTTCCATAACTTAAAAATAATTTCTAAAAATCAAGATTACTTAATTTGCAAGAAATCTCATCTTTGACATATGATTTTGACTTTTCTCAACAAAAGACCACATTTTTCACATCTTGACTTTTGACAATGATTTTGACCAAAATTCCATTTGGCCAACCTTTGCCTTTTGTTGACTTTTGCCTATACACTCAAACCTCTTCTTATCCAATCAATCTTGACCATCTGATGAAATGTAAAGATATGGGTGCCTTAAGACCAATAGTAAATCATGAGATCATTTTAAGCTTGAAGAATCAATCACAACACATTCTTGCCAAAAACCCTAATTGAATAGCCACAAGACATGAGAAGTTGATCAGAGCTTCAAACCCTAATTCAACTGAGACAACTTGAGAAACCCTCGAGTGTGTGAGTCTTATGCATAGATAAGATACTTATTATGATGAGGTTTCAAATACCCAACCCTCATAGGTCAAGCCCTTCTCTTGATTGAAACACACTCCCACAATCAAGACCTTTGACCCACATCATTGAATTAATGCCATGCAAATGATGTATGTTATGACAAAGCATAAGCTATATTTATTTATAAATAGGAGGGAAAGTTTTGGGGTGCAACACTTTTCAAAAGACCTAATTGATTTTTGGATAAGGTTGTGGGTTATAACAAACAAGAGTGGATCAATTAAGGGAGGGGGAAGCAGATCCGAAATAAAAAGCAGAAGCAGATCTCTTCATTCTTATTGTTCAGTAGGGATACCCTTCAATCAACACAAACTATCACTATCATCTTCATTTAACCCCACCATACATCTCTACAACCATCCACCTCTTTCTTCTCGCGACCCTTATGTTTCTTGTTCACTGAAATGCACACCCAACAACTACCACCCGCGAATACTCCATGTTCACACGAAGTCCAATCCTCCTCTTCTTCCCGGCCGTCCGAAGATACTCCACGACCTACCACCGAAGACTACCTGACAACAACTTTTGAAACAACTACACACAATGTCCTTTCGTGAGCCTCTTTCTCCTTACATCTGCTTGTTATTCACAACAATAACTTTCACTGCTCAACCATCATCGATCGGTCTTCAAACACAAGCGCTGCTTCATCCGACAACTCTACCACCTTCTGTTCATCAGAGCTCGCATTCCTCCGACTTTGTTCATCAGCATCATTGTTTCTCCCTCTGTCAGCTTCAAATCAGTAAGGTTTGGATACCATCTTGTAAATGTGATTGCTGGAAAAAACTGTGGTGAAACGTTTGATTCGTTATAAATCTATTATACCGTAAATTATCGCAAAAAATTCTGAAAACAATTTGTGTTGTGTTTTGATCTTTGAGTAGAAATGTGTTGAGACAAATTTGTTTTGCCATGGGAAAAATGTTGATGATACGCTAGTTTTGTTTGAGCCTTGAATTCGTGCTTATGTTGATACAACGATGAATTCTAAGAAGAAAAAAAGTTGATTATGCATAATGTTGTTGTCCGCGTCTAATTGTTTCGTAGTTTTGTTGGATTTTTTGTTATGATTGCGAATGGTAAGTGTTTGTTAGCGTTATTGTTAATTGGAATGTTGAAGTCGTTATGTCAATACCACTTTGGTCGCGTAAAAGTTATCATGTCGGCATTTTATTTTGGTATTAAATCCGGATAATTGAAGCTTCGTTGATGTTATGCGATAAATTGGCAATTTTTCTTAATGTTAAATTGTGATGAAGTTTGCTTGCGATACCATGTTAATCGTGCTAATGTTTGATTTTGAGTTTGTGTTGACAATGCTTCTTGGTTTTTAAATGTAGATTGAGTTTATTGTTATGTCATGATTGGTTGATCAATTTGAAGGAGTTGTTAATGGCTTTGTTGTTCAATTTGATTTTGAATTCGAAAGATTAACTTGTTTGTGGCATTACTATGTTTTATCGTTTGTTTGATCATTTGAGATGGTTTTTATTGAGTGTCAACGGGTTTAGGTAGTTGCTGCCCGGACTATGTTTTAGAGGTTTAGCGCTTGCTTTGAACTTGATTTATCATGTCTTGAATTTGAATCGAATTATGGCATGAGTTTTTTTATTTTTGTTTTCATTTGTGAAATGATAATCATGTTTACCGTTGTGTTACTTGATGTTGATTTAATTGAGAATGACAAATTCCATGTTGATTAAGTAATGACACAAACTATTGGTTCTTGAAGTGTTCATGTCACATTCATACAAGTTTCATTTGGCTAGTTTTCAATTCTCTTGTGATTACTAACTTGGTTTTTGGTTTGTGTAGCTTTCAAGTAATTCAAGTGCTCACTTCATCTTAGCACCACTTTGTTGATTTTAGTTAATTAAGTAAAAGTTGATTTAGTTAGTTGTTTTTGTTATTAAAAATTAAATAGTTTTGCTAATTAATTTTTCTTAACTTAATTAATTAATTTTTATCAATTCTTAATTAATTAATTAATCATCTATTTCATATTTCATTTATTTCATTTAGCTCTGATACATGTTGCTAATCCATTTGGACTTGAGTTCTTACTTCATATGAGATATTCAGACTATTTCCCTGCTATCCAGGTTTTTTCTGTTTGTTCGGAATTTCATCTGATGTAGGGATTCTTATATGATATTTGATGATCATCAGATGCTTTATTTGACACATTGTACTTATCTGATAGCTTGGGTTTATCTAACGCATATTCTGCTTGTGATTTATTCTCATCTAATGCTTGGTATACTCTTGGTTTATTTTTTGCTAGCAGTTTTAATCCAAAGGATGAGAATTCTTATCGACTCTATTTGTCAAGTGTCAACTTCGGTTTGGTCAGATCTTCCTTACCTTAGATTTTACTTTTCATTTTAGGATAGTCTCTTCATCTCCTTCTCATTATTCAATTTTCAAATAACTTCTCATCTCTTTTTCAAAACCTTCTTGTTTTCAATAAACTTTAACTGCTTTCATAATAAACCTTGACTTTGCCAAGCGACTTTTTTTCTCAAACTTCTTTTTTATTAACCAAAACTCAAAACACTTAACTAATAAAGATGTGGATCATATGCAATTGATTTTTATGGGCACCAGGGAGGCGGTATATTTTGGAACCTTGCCCTTTCTTCTATTTCCGTACTATATTACGAATCAATTTGCAAATCCTTTTTTGAAGCTAACAAAATACTTCAACTCATTCAAACTTTTTTTGTACCCTCGTGCACCTTTTCTCCTTTAAAACCTTTTTCAAGATTAGACATGCTTTATTTATAATAGAGATGCCATTCTCCTATCCCCATGGTTGTAAGGATGTCGACTTTTCCACTTGAGTACTAGAGGTGTTCTCAAACCGTCACTCATGCTGATGCATTGTCCCTCTTTCGTGTACTTCATGGGCAATTAGTTGAGATTTCTCTCCTAAAAATGATGACCTGTCTCTTCATTTAAAAACAACCAACACACAATTTTTTTCTTTTTATAAAGAACTACGGTGTTGTGACTTTCTCATTGCACGAGGGAATACGTAGGCACTAGGTCTCACAACCAAAGGCAAGCACAATAATAAAAAATCCAAAAAAAAAACAATTCTTCTTTCTTTCTTTTCTCTTCCATTCATTTCCTTTAGCAAGTTTAAGCTTTAGATAACACACTTTGATTAGAACAAACAAAGTGGATCCTACAGAGTACTGTAGATGCTTAGGGTGCTAATACATTCCCTTTACATAACCGACCCCCATACCTTGATCTCTATTTTATTTCATTGTGGGTTTTATTCACTCTTTTCCCATTTCACTTTAGAAATAATAAATTGTGGCTGTGACTTTCACAGATACGAGTTAAATCAATTAATGACATGGTCTCAAATTTCTACCGCTACATTTTGCTACGTGTGACAGGAAGGAAGAGAGGAACGTCAAGAACTAGTTCAATTTCCCTCCCTTTTTGCTGAGTTATTTTTCTCTTAGTGACTTTCTAAAATTTCGGACCTCTTTTTCAATCATAACGGAACTCTTATACAATCTCCTTGAAAAATAGGGTTAAATTCAGATCTAGGATCTTGGGCTTCTTGATTGTCTATTAATTTTTCCCAATAGAATAAGGAATACTCTTTTATGTCCCATAGTGCATGTAGTGTGTACAACCTGTACATGACAACATGTCTCACAATAATTCTGCTTTCAGGGTCAGCCTATTTGCTTCTCAAATCTTTGCCATGTTAGCATTAACATTGAAGTTGAGAACCCATAACAACATCTTCTGGCTCAAAGTCTACTGGATGATGTTCAGGGATTTATGGAGTGACTAAACTTGTCACACGAGCTAATTCTCATAATAATTTGTATCTCTTTTTGATGTTGTCAAAGGGGAGAAAGTTGTAATGTTTGGAATTGTTTTATGTGTTTTATGTTGTGGCTTTTATGCAATGTTTCAGGAGGAGCTCAAGTATTTTTTTCTTTTGTCATAAAGTCAACTCAATTCCAAAGGAAAGATTTCCAAGCATCAAAAATAGGGAGAATTAAGTTGCATATACCTAGGGGAGATTGTTGCATGTCCCTAACACACAGAGAAAACACCCCTAATACGATTATTTTGCTAATTGTCTCATCGCTTTCGTTTATTATCGTTTGTTGAGTCTCCCTCATGATTGCACATCTTTGAATCAAGTTTGAATCGATTCATTATTTTTTTTAGCATGCATAAATAAATTCTAATGCTTAAGACTTTATCATGATGGTTTAAGTTAATTTTCTGAGTTAATGAAACAAGAACCATAAGCGATATCAATTCAAGTCATGTGGGGAAGTGGAATCTCAAAATATTTTGAAAACCTTGAACTATTTAGATTTCTTGTGTATGATTCGAATCACTGACAATCCATGACTCAAATCAAGCAAAATAGAGGCAAACATAATAACTTTGGTGTCTGTGATTCGAATCATAGTTTACACCTGATTCAAATCATGATGCTCTGTGATTCGAATCAGAGTTTGTGCCTGATTTGAATCAAGCTTTACACATGATTTGAATCATGGACTTGTATGACTCTAATCACAGTTAAATCACAGAAAAATGGGCCACTTTCTTTATGAGATCTTGTTTCAACTTACTTGTTCATTTGACTATGTAATACGGTAGGAGAACTGACTTTTTGGTTTTGTGTTTTATCGCAAATGTTGCGGATAGTAAGAGTCGCCACTGACTTTTCTTTTATCCAATAAAGGAAAAGGTGAAAAGAACAGGAAAGACCTTTTGAGAATTTTTCTAAGTAAGGGGGGTAGGTTATGAAAAGGGAAGGTGTTAGCACCCTTTTCAGCCATAGTTTTCTACGGGATCTTAATCACTAGCTCATTTTTGGAAATGCTTTATGCTTGTGCATGTTTGATAATATTTTGAAAATGCCTAAGTGCGGAAATTTTGTAATGATTCTCGTATCGTTGAGAATTTATACAAAATGTTTATTTTGAAAATATTGTGAAAGAAAGTGTTGTTTTGTGAAAAGATGTTTTGTTTTGAAAAATTTGTGAGAAAGAGACTACGAGCGCTCTACCTACTCAAAACAGTCTTTATTCTTTTCCTCCTCCTTTTGATAGTGCTACCCTACCATTAGTTAGTAGGAAGACCTATCGTTAGATGTGAGGGACATGTGCAGGTCATCGTATAGTCATAGAAGGAAAATTGTAGGATGCTTTAGCAATTTTCATAAGGGACTAAAATCGTTTACCGAAGGCAACATCGAAGGGTCATCGAGGGACTATGATCTTTTAACTGAGGGTCTTTGCTAAAGCATCCCATGTTCGAGGGACATGACTGTTTAAATCTGGGGCAACAAGTGAGGGTCACCCTAGAGGTGTGCGTGTGCGAAGTGTTTTGATTTCAAGTATTTGTCTTGAGATTAGATTTTCTAACGTTTGTTTTTTATGTCTTGCCATGCACGGCTAATTACTATACAGTTAAATATATACATGCATTCATACATAATTGTGGAAAGTAAATATGCGGGAAATAATCTACGCTATTACAAGGCTTCGGGGATGGGGAATTACAAACCTTAAAATGGGGAAAAAATGTAAAGAAGTCCTAATTTATCTATTACATACCATTGACAGTTACATAATGATAATAAGGCGAAAATAATTAAACACGCGGAGATTGAAAACGGAAAAGATGATAAAAAACCCTAAAAAATTCTAAGCATTTAAGAAAATATTTTTGTTGTTTTTGTTTAGAAAAATATTTGAAATGTAAAATAAAGAATACAACCTAATTCTAATTAAATCATTAGTTAATTATTTAAATAAAACAAAGTATGATTAAATTAATTAATTTCTATTAAATAAAAATTAAATTAATTTATTAAAACCTAAATCTAATTTGTTTATGATTTTATGATTTTTTTCCTGATTAAATAACATGATTAAAAAAAGAAAAAAGTTAATTAACACAAAATAAAGAAAATTAGACGGGCCTAGGATAGAAGCAGATTGGGGGGGTGAGAAAAACAATTTATCAATCCCAAAACTAGCCAAAGCCCAGTACTGCGCTGGATTCAGTATGGATAATTCCTTGGAGTGCACCATAGGTGTGCTGATTTGGGAACGCTGGATCAAGATAGTTTAGATATGATGGTGTGGAGTTGAGGTACACCATGCGCGCGTTGGGATTGCTTTTATGGGATCTACAAGGAAAATGTTAGAAAATAAAATGCCAGAGGCTGGGATCGAACCCCTGCCCTGGCACACCAAAGCCTTTGCACGCTTCCTCCTACCGTTGGGACAACTATTTCATCCATTTATGAAACAGAACCCATTAAATATAATATGAAACAAGTTTGAAAATTTTGAAAATTTGGCACCATGCCCTTCTTCTTCCTCGTGACGAAGAACAATAACTCTTCCATTGTCAATTTTGTAAATCCTTCATTTCTCAACCAAATTGAAAGTTGTAAAGACCAAACATGATTAATTTTTGACAAGGAATTCAACCATGTATTTTTTAAAAGCTATAAATCAAAGGTTAGGATGAATTTTACTTGGTACCAAACTGAAACCCTAATGGTTCCGAAGACTCAAACCCAAAATTCTCATCACACAGTCCTCTAAAATGAAAACTAATGATATGGTTAGCTTCATAAACATGATATCTACATTTTTCCTCTAGAATGTATATGGAAATGATGATTAAATAAAGAATTCAAAGTCTGAAATTTTTACCAAGTTGGAGAAAGTCCAACGCTTCTTTAAGCACTTCCAGAAGTAAAATGATGATTGCTTTAGCTTTCTGGGACCTTGGTGAATGTATTGCAATCCTTACTTTGCTTTGAGAGTGGCTAGAATGCTCTGTCCAAGTCAAGTTGCAAGGATGGAAATTGAAAATGGTGAATGATGATAATGGATTTACATAAGTGAAACAATTGTTTAAATCACTTCTATATGGTGTATTGATGATGATTTGGTGGTTGGTTTGCAAATATATTGCAAGAGCTATGAGTTTCAAAGTTTTGGACTTTGAAGCTCAAGAATGGAGGTTTTTGTGGAAAATTCTGGTTTGAGAGTGTATGAGAGGTTTAGAGGGCTTGTCCATTCGTCCTTGGCTTGCAAATGAACACATTATTTATAGGAAAACGATTTGAGAAGTTGAAGTAACCATATCCTTGAGATAACAAGTTATGGCTTGGTTGGATGTAACTTGTGATTTTATGATAAATCAAAGTTCCAATGCATAGTACCATGCTTCATGGAGTTGTTAGACATTTTAAGCATGATTCTTTGAGATTTTAGGTTGAGTGTGTGCAGAGGGAATACGTGAGAGGCTCAAGGAGAGTTGAGAAATGCATAAAGCAAGCTTTATCAAAATGGAAGTCTTGTCTTTCTTCTCAAAATAGCAAAATATTTTGGTTAAAGCTTGAACCAATTGGATAACAGTCAAAGATAATGTGTAATCTTCTGATTATGGAGAGATTTGCAAGCTAATAGACCTTAAAAGGGAGGTTGTGTAGAAAGGTTATGATATTTGGCTATATGTTCATCAAAGAAATTACCTTTAATCCAAGCAAAAATGGTCAACTTTGTCTCTTCGAAACTCTCATCTCAAGCATGATCTTTTTATGTTCTTGGAAATTTTGGAAATCTTATAACATGTTCTTCAACTTTCATGTTGACAACTTTGGCTAAATCAATAGGGAAATTTGTGAAAATTGGCCAAGAAATTTAGATGAAAAACTGATCAAAAATATTTTTGTTAGATAAAAAGTATCAGAACTTCACGGGCCCATATCTCATCATCCAAGCACTTTTTGAGGATCATACCACATTAGCAAAGTTATATAATTCATTAATCCCTACAAATTTCATGTTGAAAGTTTTCCTTGAATCAGTTTGTATCTTGAGGAAACTTGCTTGTGAAGTTAGGGTTTTCTAAGCACAAAATACTTGAATTTTTCTAAGTGTCTGAAAATCTTCAATTTTGACTTTAGTTGACTTTCTTGATTCTATTGATGATAAATTTTGATAATTTTGAATGTTTTGATGATTCTTGATTTTTAAATTCCAATGTTGACCAAAAAGTCAAAGTTTGACTTTTGTATGACTGTTGACTTTTTATCAATTGATTCAATTCTTCAACTATCAATCACTTGTATCTTTGGAAATGTATTGAGCTATGTAATTAGGTAAAGATGTTGTATTTGAGTCCTTGAGATCATGCTTTAAGACATTATGTCATGCACTAGGTCAAAAGTCAATGATCAGTCATCTTCAATCAAAACCCTAATTTGGTAATTTTTGACCTTTGACGATTTGAGGGCTTTCCTTGAGGAATCATGATCATTAACCCATGCAACTTCAAGAGGGTACTTACCTTAAAACCCATGCAAGATTTAAACCTAAGGTCTTTGTTTTATTTGCTTGTGCTTTCTATATTTGTGTTTTCTTAGCATAATCATGATATCATAACATGGCATATCATACTAACCATTTTAAGGATTTTTAGGACTTATCTTTGTGTTATTTTGTAGGACATGGCATCCACTCGCAGGAATACTATCCAAGTCAACCTCATAAGGGTACCTCCTCAACTCAAGGAATTAGCATCAAGGGTTCCTGAGAGCTCTCCATTCACTGAAAGACATGGTCGACTTCTTAATCTGGTCACCTCAAGCCCTAATGAAGAAATGTTGAAGGTGCTCTTTCAATTCTTCGACCCTTTACATCACTGCTTCACCATTCCTGATTACCAATTGGTGCCTACTATGAAGGAGTTTTCTCAGTTATTGGGGGTTCCCATTCTTGATCAGTTACCCTTTAATGGTATGGAAAGAGATCCAAAACCTGAAGAGAGTTCTCATGCTCTGTCTTTACAATGGTCTGATGTAGTGGCAAATTGGGAAACAAGAAGAGGCGTCAAAGGGCTTATAGCTAAGTTTCAATTTGAGAAGGCTCACCATTTTTGGGATACCCTAGATTTACAAGATTTTGAAGAAGTGTTGGCCGTTCTCATCTATGGGATGGTACTATTTCCTAATCCGAACCAACTCATAGATGTGAACGCGGTCAAGGTTTTTCTGTCTCATAATCCGGTGCCTACTTTACTGGGAGACATCCTACACTCTCTACATACCCATACTGTAAAGAGAAGAGGGACCCTACTGTGTTGCACTCCTCTGTTGGCTAGGTGGTTTATTTCGCACCTGCCTCGACCTGTGTTGAAGAATGAGCAGGGCATGAGATGGTCTAATAGGTTGATGTCCCTCACACATTCAGACATTCATTGGTGTCCTAGATCCTTGGAGAGTGTTACTATCATTGACCGCTGCGAGGAATTCCCTAATGTCCCTCTCCTAGGCATTAGGGAAGGAATCACTTATAATCCTTGTTTGGCATTGCGACAATTTGGTTATGCTAGGAGGGATGGTCCTCATGATACACTTGTCCAAGGAACCGTATTCGACTATGAGAATGATGTTCAGGGTTATCGTCAGAGGTTCATAAGAGCTTGGGGCATGGTGAACAAAGTTGATAGTAAAACACTGGGGCATAAGAACGTCATTCCTTTAGAGCCTTATCTTAAGTGGGTACAAGCCCGTGCTCAAAGTTTCAGGATGCCTTATGAGGCCATTCTACCCATCATCATGGAGCCAGTTGCTGAGGGAGACACTCCTTACATTGTTCTTCATCCTGACATGCCGACTAATTTCGAGGAGTTACAAAAATCCTAGATTCAACTCAAAGAGGAACGGGATACCTTTGAAAACCAATTCTACACCAGCGAGAAGAAAGTTTTAGAGCTCACCAGGCTACTTCACGAAGAGAAGAGCATAAATGCCTAAATTGCACCAAAGAGGATGCGCTCGTGGGAAGCTTGAGTCCCTTTATGCTTTGAGAGTTCATTTTTGCTTTATTACTTCCTTTCTAAGACCAAGAGGCATTATTGTAACCACTTAAACTTCTTAATGCAATTAACGTTTGTTTTCCCTTTGGCTAAGCAAATTTAAGTCTTAGAAATCTTTGAAAACATTGCATACATATATCATACATATCATTGCATAAACATGTTTCTGGACAGGCTTCTTATCTTCTTCGCTGTTTATTTCAGCAATGGCTCTTGAACAAACAATTAAGGAGCTTCAGGCACATAATGCTCAATTCCAAGAAATGTTCTTGAATCTGGATAAGGGACAAGAAGATTTGAAAGCTCTGATTCTCAAGGGCAAAAAGAAGAAAAAGAGGCCAGTGGGTGTTCTGAATATGGGAAGAAGGTTCAAAGGACCAGTGAGGCAAGTTTTAGAGCTCACGACTCCGTCAAAAGAGAGAGACAATCAGGAAGGAGAGCCAAGAGAAGAAGACCATAATACAAAGGAGTCTGGAGAAGATGAAGCTGATTACATCGAGGAACAACACCCTCCTGCTGATGATAAGTACAAACAACTGGAGGACCGTCTCAACACCATGGAAGTTCAGAGGGTACCTAGCTTAGATTTCAAAGAGCTAGGGTTTGTTTCTGGAGTGGTTATCCTGCAAAACTTCAAAGTGCCCACATTTTCTAAATATGATGAGGTATCATGTCCTAAGATGCATCTAAGATCTTATGTCAGAAAGATCTAGCCGCACACTGCTGATAGGAATTTGTGGGTGCATTGTTTTCAAGATAGTCTATCAGGGACTCAATTAGAGTGGTTCTATCAGCTGGAGGGAACCAACATCCATAACTGGGAAGATCTGGCTGCTGCTTTCTACAATCAATACCAATATAATATTGACCTCGCTCCAACCTGTACACAACTCAGAGCATGTCTATATGTTCTAGTGAAGGCTTTAAAGATTATGCCCATAAATGGAGAGACCTTGCGGGAAGAGTCCAACCTCCGTTGTCTGATAGGGAACTAGTGGACATGTTCTTGGGCATGTTATCCGGGCCGTTCTTTAACCATCTGATTGGAATTTCTTCTACTGGGTGTACTGAATTGATCTTGACTGGCGAACGGGTAAAAGTTGGCATTAAAAGTGGTAAAATACAGAGAGACGCATCTTCCAGTACTGCAAAGAAACCTTTCACAAGAAATAAGGAGGTCAGTGTTGCTTATAGCCAAAGAAATCACAAAACCGAGTGTCCTCCGATGGTAGGGGCTGTTATGATTTCCAATCCTGCATCAAACCAGCAACAAAACAATCAGCGCAGGCCAGATGCGCCCAGAAGATAGTTTACCCAGATCAACATGACCTTATCCCAGGTTTTTCCACATCTGCTGAAGTCTAATTTGGTAACTCTGAAGGAAGCTCCAATGAATCCCAATACTGCTTCTCCCTGCTACAATCCGAATGCTCGATGTGCTTACCCTTCTGAGACTCCTGGGCATGATACAAATGACTGTTGGGCTTTAAAGAATAAGGTACATGATCTCATTGAGGCGAAAGAGATTGAGTTTAACCTTCCCGAGACACCTAACATAATAACGACGCTAATGCCCAAACATGGCCAAGGTGTCAGTGCTATTGATGATGACTTTTTTGTTTCTTCCGTGGATGAATTAACTACTCCTCTCCTGACTGTTAAAGAGAATATATTGAAAGCCGGTTTATTTCTGGGCTGTGGTGAAGGTTGCCACTTATGTATGACTCTTCTAGATGGATTTTTGTTATTGAAGATGGGCGTCCAGTGCTTGATGGTTAACAAAGAAATCATGTTCGAGAAAGTTCCTCTTGCCAGAATTTCATGTGAAGACATTTCGATAATCACCATTTCCGACAATCCTCCCAGGGTCTCCATAAAAAGACCCTTCAGGATTACACCTGTTCTAAAGTTTTCTCCCCTGTTCATCACCTTCCTGGGCCAATACCATATTCCTCGGATAAAGCTGTTCCTTGGAATTATGGGGCTTACGTCTATTACCATGACGTCAAGCAAGACCTGTTGGCTATTAAAGACAAAGCTGCTAAAAATACTGATCTTGACATCGACAATATTGTTGGGACCAGTAAAATAAAGAGAAGCGGGAGATTTTTCTCTCCCGAGATCTCTCCAAAAACTGTTGCAACTCATGTGATCATTCCTGCTTCTGCTCCTACTAATACTCCCATTACTACTCCTGTGATCATTCTTGCTTCTGCTCCTGACAGTATTCCCATGGCTACTGCTACTCTTGGTCCTGCTGTTATCCCCGCTACCGAGTCGATCGAGACTCGGGGCAAACAAGTATTGGTTGAGCCTATCCAGACGAAGGCGCACCCAGAAGTCATTGCCAAAGCTTCTAAAAAGGAGATGGAATAGATATTAAATATAATCAAGAAAAGCGATTATAATGTCATGGAATAATTAGTGCAGACTCCCTCAAAAATCTCAATGTTGGCCTTACTGCTGTGCTCTGAAGTCCACGCCAAAGCTTTAGTAAAATTCCTGAAGTCTGCCCACGTGCCTCAAGAGACCTCCGCTGATTAATTCGAGAATTGCGTGGCTAGTTTGACAGCTAACAATGGCTTGGGATTCTCTGATGCAGATTTAGCTCCCAAGGGAAGGAAACATAATGATGCCCTTCATGTCTCCATTGAGTGCAAGGGCACTACATTAGCCCATGTTCTGGTGGATACAGGTTCACCACTGAATCTCTTACCCAAGAATGCTCTGGACATGTTAGATTGCGAAGGATTCACACTAAAGCCTAGTAACATTGTGGTGAGGGCCTTCGACGGTTCTAAAATAATGGTGCACAAGGAGGTGGACATCCCTATCAAAGTGGGTACTCAAACTTTTAATTCCACTTTCTATGTGATGGACATCCGCCCGTCTTACTCCTATTTATTGGGTCGACCCTGGATCCATGGGGCTGGTGCTGTGACTTCCACCCTATATGAGTTGCTGGAATATCCAGTCAATGGGAAAATTATCATAGTCCATGGGGAGGAGGAGTACATGGTGAGCCACTTGAACTCTTTCAGGTATATTGAAATGGACGGCGAGTTCATTGAGACCCCTTGTCAGAACTTTGAGGAGGTTCCACAGACCGTTGCTGCAACCAAGACCACTACCAGTGTTCCTAAGACTACTAGGCCTCCGTTGAATATGGCTTCTCTGAAAGATGCCAAGGCAGTCGTTGAAGAAGTTGGGTGTATAATTTGGGGCCAACTTCCGGACATTCCCTACAAATATGACAAATTTAGTTTGGGTTTTACTTTAGGAGCCCAGAGAGATGTTCGTCGTGCTCGCGCCGGGGGACCACCTTTATGGATCAGCAACCATTGAGTCAATGCCCTGGAAGACAACGATAATGATTATGACCTGGACAAGTGGATCTTCCCAACCATCGGCGGTGGACTCAGCAATTGGGAGGCTAAATACTTTGTGCCCATTAATTTTATTCAAGAGTAATTTGTCTTTTTGTTTTTGAGGAAATGTAATATTTGAACAATTGAAACATGAAAGCCTTGTGTCTTACCCGAGGCACAATGGCCTATTTGTGAGGGTCATTACTTCATTCCCATATGTCATTAATAAAACATTGGACGTTTCGCATATAAATTTTACGCTCTTTGTTTTTCTTTTCTGCTTTTTACTTTATAAAAAATATACATCTATGCTCTTACACACAACCACATATAAAACTGCAGATCCATATCCACTCTGGGTCCCATTGATAACGGTTCTTCTATTGCCAGTTATGACTTTGAAAATTCAATCTACCAAGCCGAGGACGAAGGTGAGGAAGATTGTGAAGTACCTGGAGAACTTTCCAGACTGTTACAACAGGAAGAAAGGGCAATACAGCCTCATGAAGAGCCGGTTGAGACAGTTAACTTGGGTACTGAAAAGGACAAAAAAGAAGTCAAGATAGGTTCCGATCTGGAGCATAGTGTCAAGGAACGGTTAATTCAGATGCTACATGACTATGTCTAGGTTTTTGCCTGGTTGTATGAAGACATGCTGGGACTTGACACTGATATTGTGGTTCATCGCTGTGATACGGTGGCAGAACCGACTGTTTGACACTGGTTTGCATTTTTCATTTTTTGTTTGCAAAATGTCGCGGTAAGCAAGAGTCGCCACCGACTTTTATTTCATCCAACCGGAAAGGAAAAAGTACAGAAAAAAAATCCTTTTTCGAGATATTCTGAGTACGGGGGGGTAGATTATAGAAAGGGAAGGTGTTAGCACCCTTTCTATCCATGGTTTTCCATGGGCTCTTAGGTACTTTCTTATCTTTTTAAATTTCTTGTGTATGTGCTTTGTTTTGTAAAGTTTGACTTCGTGATAACCCTTGTATCAGTCATCAAAGGTGTGACGAAGTTGTTTTGAAAGTTTGTTTGAAAAGTGTAAGTGTGAAAAGTTTTGATTTGAGCAAGTACCTACTAGCATCTACCTACTCGAAAAAAAATCATTTCTATTCTTGTTTCCTTTAGACAACGCTATCCTACTATTGAGAAATAGGTAGCACTGTCATTAGAAGTTGTAAGGGTCAATTCGAAAGGGACATGCGATCACTAAAGCAATGTTAGGAGACCTTAGTAATAACCCTAGGGTCTTAAGATCATATTCGAGGCAACATTTCTGAGCCAATATTTCCGAGGCAACATTTCTGAGGCAACATTCAAATGGGACATTTGATCTTTTTAGACAGGAGGGCAACCACTAAGACACCCTATGCTTAATGATCATTTACCGAAGGCAACCGAAGTGAGAGTATACCCTAAGAGTGATATGTGCGAGTGATTTGTTTTCAGTTATTTATCTTTGCACATTAGGGTTTTCTAACCGTATTAATTTGTCATGCATTCTTGTCATACAATCCTATTAGCATACATCTAAACAGTTAAATATTTGCGGGAATTAAAAATGCGAGAAGACAAATCTCCGCTATTACAAGGCTTCGGGGAGGGGGATTAATTACATAGACAAAAAACCCGAGAAAAACACGATAAGTAAAAGCCCTAAATTAACTATTACAAACCATGAACAGTTACAAAATATCGACAAAATAAATAACAAGCGCGCGACGAATTAAATACGAGACGACCAGGGTTTTGACCCTTGACTAAACCTATTTGCGATTGATTAAAAAAAGATGTTTTTGTCATGTTTTTTTATTTAAGAAAATAATGAAACAATTAAATTAAAAAGAAAATCCTAAGTTCTAATCAATTTTAAATTAAGAAAAAACAATTAATTTATTCTAAACCTGTTTTTGTGTTTTTTATTTATTTGAGAAAGAAAGAAAAAATTAGGTCAAGAATTAACCTAATTTTCTAATTAAATTTTAATTGTGAAAGAAATTAAAGTTGCCCTAAATTAATTAAGCTAATTAACTAAAAAACAATTATTAATAAAATAAATCTTTATTTGTGATTTTTGATTGGTTAATTTAAAATAAATTTTGTGTTGATAAAAAGCAAGATAATTAAAGAAAAGGAATTAAAGAAAAAAATAGTAGAAATAACCAAATGGGCCTGCTGTCAGCAGATCTGGCTAGAGACGGATCCAGAAGATGATGACCCTAAGAAGGTGAGGTGCGTTGGATCTGGTTCTGGCTGATGGATCCAGAAGATGATGACCCTTAGAAGGTGAGGTGCACTAGATCTGGTTCTAGCTGATGGATCTAGAAGATGATGACCCTCAGAAGGTGAGGTGCGCTGGATCTGGTTCTGGCTGATGGGTCCAGAAGATGATGACCCTCAGAAGGTGAGGTGCGCTGGATCTGGTTCTGGATGATGGATCCAGAAGATGATGACCCTCAAAAGGCGAGGTGCGCTGGATCTGGTTCTGGCTGATGGGTCCAGAAGATGATGACCCTCAGAAGGTGAGATACGCTGGATCTGGTGAAAACAATGGAGAAAATTCCAAAAGATCACGCCTGGGATCGAACCCAGGACATGAGTTTCTGATTTCCTTCCTCTGACCAACTGTGCTGGATGTTAACTTGTTAATATAATAAAAACAAATAATATATTGGAAAACAAGTTAGTGGCCAGAATAACGCGCCAGAATTTAAACCAGCCAGTCAGGTTGTGACATGTTGTTATCTTCTTCCCTGGAACCGTCGTTTAGGCTCTGAACCTTTACCTACAGACGCAGGTCTGTTGCTGAAACCTGTGACATTCAAAAATCAAGCACCCGCAATATAAATTCAATTGGGGACCATGAATCAACTGAGTTTGAAGCTCTGATTATCATGATACCCATTATCAAGTCTAATTTTGCTTGAAACCCAAAATCCCAAATTGGAGCACGAAACCCTAACAATGGCAAAAGCTTATTCCTACACTGTAACTTAAATCAAACTATCCAGAAACATTGCAAACATGATGATGAACACAAATATGTAACTTAAACATGCTAAAGATGCAAGAATTACAGTAATTGAATTTGAATAATTTTGCAAACCGTGAGAGTGATAGGGAATGATTCTGGATGTTCTGACGCCTGCAAATGATTGGGAATGCTTCCTGAGATGCCAAGGAATTAATTTCTGGCTTTGAAACTCCTTGAGGATGGCTCCAAGATGGATTTCGATCTTTCAATTTTTTTCCAAAGTTTCCATTTTTATTCTGATAGTTTCACGCCCTCTCCTCCCTTTTTTTGCTTTGTTCTTGTTCATTATATATCCCTCAATGAATTAAGGTTGCAAAACAGATTGGATCTTGAAGCTTTGATGAGATTTGATTTGATTTTCAATTTGTATGATATCCTTCCAAATTTGGCCTAATCATGCCAATCTCGTGCCAATCAACCTTGATATGATCTGATTCTGATATGCCAGCATAATGAGCTTATGATTCTGTCCAAAAATCCAATCAAAACAAATCTTTGTTATTATTTACCAATTATTTGATTTAATTCAATTTTTAATAAATAAAAAATCAAAATAAAATAAATAATGAAGCAAATAACATGTGAATGAGCATTTGGGCCTTGGACCATGTATAAGTGAAGTGCAAGCATAAAAAGTTGGGCCCATTTATCAAAAAATGCCAATTTGAGCACATTTGAATTTTGGCAATTTTGCAAAAATGGTCAACTTGGCCAATGCATAACTCTCTCAATTTTGACCCCAGAGAGGTGTTCTTGGACTTTTTAGAAAGCTTAGGATGTCCTCTAAGCAACCCTTTGGTATCATCTCAATTGAGTCTTCCATGTTCATGTATGAAGCTTTGACCTAGATGGTGTTTTTGTTGATTTTTCAAAAGGACCTATAATGTCAAAATTCATATATTTTTGTGAGTGCATATTCTGAACTTGGGAGCTGAAGATGAATTGTAGGGAATTGCATCCTCTTCAAAATGAGCTTTAGATGGGTCATTTTTGATAAAGTATGAGAAAGTTATGCTTGGTCAAAGTTGAGTTGACTTTTCCTGCAAAAACCCTAATTTAGCAACTTTTGGGTTTTGATGAATTGTAAGAAATCCTTGAGGAAACATGATCAAACCTTGATAAAATGATGAATAATACTTCAAAATGAGGATGTTGACCAAAAATCTTGAAGTTTGACTGTATATGGGCCACAATTGACTTTTGACCTAGCATAGTTGATTTTCAGGCATTTGAGCAATTGATTGAGCAAACTTCCTCTACAAGGCCTGAAACTTGACTTGGATGATCTTGAGAACATATTAGGACCTTGGAAGGCATTTTGGATCCTTTGGACTCAAGCATCTTGAGGAAAAATGAAACCCTAATTTGAGGTAGACTGCCTTATGAGAGAGTTTGTCTGGTCAACTCTTGGACTTCCTTGAGCAATTTGAGGGCCTCACTTGTTATGTGCTGAGAAATATGGGAAGGAAAATTTTGGGGTACAATAGCTGCCCCTGTTAAATCTTCTTAAACCTGAGGATGTAGATTGGCTTGTTTACCTTTCGTAATCTGAAGGTGGAAGATGATTGAACACTAGAGTGCCCATAAATTTGCACTCCCATGAAGTGATACTTGATTTGTGATATCAGGAATGGGCTTATAGATGGCATTTGGTAGTTTCTAGAGAATTGTCGGAGATAGGCTTAAGGATGCCATCCGAAGAAGTGTCAATCGCATAAGATATTCTTTTGCGAGAACCCGTATACCTGTTGTTGAGGAGGACTTCACTAGGGAATGCTGGTCTCTGTCTTTAGAGAAATAGAGTTTTATGAGCTTCGGTTGTCCGTTACTCTACTGGGGAATAATTCCGGTTTGGGAAACGGAAGTGAATTGCGTGTCTGGTCGGGGTATATGCTGCACCACGACTTTCTGGGGAAATGTGAAATCAATTATGTTTGATTGGGTCCCGGTCTTACAGTGCTGTGGACTGCTGTCTAGGGATAAGAGAGGCAGAACCCGGATAGTAAGGTTATGAGAAGGAACCTGAATGGTAGGGTTACTCTGATATGAAAGCCTGGATAGTAGGGCTGTGAGAAGGAACTTGGATAGTAGGGTTACTTCGATATGGAAGCCTGGATAGTATGGCTGTGAGAAGGAACCTGGATAGTAGGGTTACTTTGATATGAAAGCCTGGATAGCAGGGCTGTGAGAAGGAACCTGGATAGTAGGGTTACTTCGATATGAAAGCCTGGATAGTAGGGCTGTGAGAAGGAACCTGGATAGTAGGGTCACTTCGATATGAAAGCCGGGATAGTAGGGCTGTGAGAAGGAACCTGGACAGTAGGGTTACCTTAATATGAAAGCATGGATAGTAGGGCTTGAGAAGGAACCTGGATAGTAGGGTTACTTCGATATGAAAGCCTGGATAGTAGGGCTGTGAGAAGGAACCTGGATATTAGGGTTACTTCGATATGAAATCCTGGATAGTAGGGCTTGAGACGGAACCTGGATCGTAGGGTTACCTTGATATGAAAGCCTGGATAGTAGGGCTGTGAGAAGGAACCTGGATAGTAGGGTTACCTTGATATGAAAGCCTGGATAGTAGGGCTGTGAGAAGGAACCTGGATAGTAGGGTTACTTCGATATGAAAGCCGAGATAGTAGGGCTTGAGAAGGAATCTGGATAGTAGGGTTACTTCGATATGAAAGCCTGGATAGTAGGGCTGTGAGAAAGAACCTGGATAGTAGGTTTACTTCGATATGAAATCTTGGATAGTAGGGCTTAAGAAGAAACCTGGATAGTAGGGTTACTTTGGGATGAAATCTTGGATAGTAGGGCTTAAGAAGGAACCTGGATAATATGGTTACTTTGATATGAAAGCTGGGATGGTAGGGCTGTGAGAAGGAACCTGGATAGTAGGGTTACCTTGATATGAAAGCCTGGATAGTAGGGCTTAAGAAGAAACCTGGATAGTAGGGTTACTTCGGGATGAAAGCCTGGATAGTAGGGCTTAAGAAGGAACCTGGATAGTATGGTTACTTTGATATGAAAGCCTGGATGGTAGGGTTGTGAGAAGGAACCTGGATAGTAGGGTTACTTCGAGATGAAAGCCTGGATAATAGGGCTTAAGAAGAAACCTGGATAATAGGGTTACTTCGGGATGAAATCCTAGATAATAGGGCTTAAGAAGGAACCTGGATAGTAGGGTTACTTCGATATGAAAGCCTGGATAGTAGGGATTGTGAGAAGGAACCTGAATAGTAGGGTTACTTCGATATGAAAGCCGGGATGGTAGGGCTGTAAGAAGGAACCTGGATGGTAAGGTTGCTTCGAGATGAAATCCTGGATAGTAGGGCTTGTGAGAAGGAACCTGGATAGTAGGGTTACTTCGATATGAATTTGGGGTAAAACTGCAGAGGGAACCTGGGTGAGGTTGCCTTGTGATGAGTTGGTGTGGAACTTCAGGAGGAACCTGGGTAAGGTTGCATCTGTCGCACCGATGATTATTCTGTTTAGCTTCGAGTGTTAATCATGGACTTGCTGGAAATTGTTGATGATAATGTCTTTCCTGAAAGAAATACATGGTTAGTTATGTGCGATGCATGATATGCATTGTATGATGATGTTCTCAAAATAAATGATACTATGCTATATGTAAGGTATGCACATGTCATGATGTATGATCATGAAATGCTGACGTAATAATCTGAGTCCGGGAAAATAAATCCCTGACTTTTGTGTAAAAAACCATAGTTCCTCTACTTCTGTTGGGGATGGTGAACAAAGACGAATAACTGGGGATTCACATCCATTTGGCTGGTGAATATTCTGCCGGAAAAGACCCCGTTTGAGGATAACTCTGCGGGGGAATAACTCTGTTTGAGAGAGGAGATGCTTTGCTGGAAGATCTTGCTGATTCGAAGAGTTAAACTCCGTTGGGGGATGAACTTCCGTAGCCGGAGGAATAAACTCTTTTAGGGATTGAGCTTATGTATTCAGAGAAATAAACTCTACTTAGGAGACAACTTTACGAACCGCTTGCGATTATGAAATTCGCTCGGGGAATATAGATGTCGATTCTCTGAAGGAACTTTGCTGGGGAACGTAACTCCTGTTTGGGGAAGCGGGTGTCAAAGCTTTAGTGGCCTCTACTCTGTGGGGAGTGTAGATGTCATAGGGTCGTATGCTGAAGATACGACAATGAATTTGCATCAGGACTTTTCTGCCCCTGTACTTGCTGGAGAAAGTACCCACGGAGGCTTCGTGGGTGCTGATCAGGATGATAAGCAAATGATAAGATGACGGGACATAGTCGTACGCTTCAAATCCCTAACTTTTGCCTGGACCGCCCTTTCGGGTTTTCAGTCCACCGGGATACCCTTTTTTGCTCAAGCCATCTTTTCAAGTTTTTGACTTTCCGGGTGTACATATCTTTTTTTATTTTTATCCCTAATTTTTGCCCGAACCCTTTTGGTTCTCCGGGATGCCCTTATTTTTTCCTAGGCTAGTCAACCTAGCGGGTCTTTGTTCATGCGTAGTATTTTCCGACTATGTCCATGTTCACCGGGTACAGAGAATTGTCACTGTCCATAGTAGTAAGTGTTGCCACACTACCAGAAGATGTTTGTTTGATCGTACATGATTCGTTGCTGGAATTCATGCCCAATGCCCCAAGGGATTCAGATGGAGATCTGCCCCTGGCTATTTGGCCTCTTTGAGAGATTCCTTGAATCTTGACTTGACTGCCCCAGATGATGGACAATGATCATGTCGTGCCCCTTGGTTGGAAGTGTTTTTTCACTTGAGGTAATCCTTTTTATTGAGAAGGTTTTTTGTTCACTAGATATTCGTCATGCGAATTTCTCTGCTGTTGAACAAATAGTCATATGCAAACAATGTTATTTTAAGAATACAAAGCTTATGTCTGTCTTGAAGTTTGAAAATTCATTTTTTAGTAAAACAAACAAATTTTGTAAAAGTGTGATGTCAACTCAGGATTTATAGCAAACCTTATAGGAGTCAGGATACCTTCCGTAACAATGTGCTTTCGAACTAACCCATGCTTCAACTAGGACTTTTAAGGGTTATAACGTGGCCTGGTTCATGGTTTAAGAAACAAAGGATAAAAAGGCTCAAATTTTATTTGTACCCACCCGTTCTTTGTGATGTTCTTCGATCCTATGCTCAGTTAATTGTGCATTTAAATCCTGTTTGAGTCTTTGCTCTGATATTCCATTGATGGTTCGGATATTGACAGTTTATTTTGAATAGGCAATCATTTTTTGTTGAAGGTTTGTAGGACCTCTTTCTTTTTTATTTTATTATCCTTGTCTTTTTCCGGAACTGTTTCTTTTTGTGATTACAGTCAGCGGGACACCCCCGTTTTTTTCTTAAGTCTCCTTCACATGTTTTGACTTAATGGGCTTTTATTTCGAGATATAATGATTTCCTGTTGTTGTACCCCAAAATTTTCCCTCCCATATTTCTCAAAACATTTCAAGAAAGATCCTCAAGTTGCTCAAGGTAGTCCAAGGTTTGGCCAGACAAGCTCTCTCCTAAGGCAGTCTACCTCAAATTAGGGTTTCATGTTGCATCAAGATACTTGAGTCCAAGGGACCCCAAATGCTCAACATTGTCCTAATATGTTCTCAAGATCATCCATGTAAAGTTTCAAGCCTTGCAGAGAAAGTTTGCTCAGTCAATTGCTCAAAGGCCTGAAAATCGACTGTGCTAGGGCAAAAGTCAACTGTGGCCCACATACAGTCAAACTTCAATATTTTTGGTCAACATCCTCATTTTGAAGTATATTTCATCATTTGATCAAGGGTTGATCATGATTCATCAAGGATTGCTCATAATTCATCAAGACTCAAAAGTTACTAAATTAGGGTTTTGTAGGAAAAGTCAACTCAACTTTGACCAAGCATAACTTTCTCACACTTCATGATAAATGACCCATCCAAAGCTCATTTTGAATAGGATTAAATTCCCTACAATCCATATTCAGCTCCCAAGTTCAAAATATGCACTCACAAGAAGTTATGAATTTGGACATTATAGGTCATTTTGAAAAGTCAACAAAAACACCTTTTTTGTCAAAGCTTCATACATGAGAATGGAATATCAAATTGAGCTGAGACCAAAAGGGTTGCTTATAGGACATCTCAAGCTTTCTAAAACGTCCAAGAACACCTCCAAAGAGTCAAAATTGAGGAAGTTATGCATTGGTGAAGTAGACCTTTTTTGCAAAATTGTCAAAAGGCAACTATGCCTAAAACTTCAATTTTTGCCAAATGGGCCCAATCTTTTTCACTTGTTTTGAATTGGAAACATAGTCCACGAGCTCTAGCCTTCGCCACTTGTCATTTTCATGTTTTTATTATTTATTTTGATTTTTATTTGATTTAAATCAATTTTAATCAAAAAGAAATCATATAAAATCCAAAATATTGAAAGCAAGAGATTTTGTGCTTATTTCAGGTTCCAATTACAGCTAGCAAGTAATCAAACTCGTGCAAGGCATTAGGGTGGACAAAAAGATTGGTTTTAGGCCAATTTTGGAAAGATTTAAAGGAGGATCAAATCACAACCAAATTCATTGATGGAGGAAGATTGGATGCATTATTTCAAACCTAATTCACTCCTTGGTACAAATAGAACAAAGGCAGGCCATCAACTAGGTTAGAAACAGGCGCAACAAGCAGAGCAACATTTGAAAAAATCAAGAAAAAGTGCAAGATTGAATTCCATATTCCAGGCATCCTCAAGGCCTTCTATCCATCTCAATCACTTCCTGAGGTTCCTAGCAAGCCAAAGCCATCGAAACCAAGCATTTTCAAGCCCCAAATCGCACTGTAAGTCAGTCACGGTATCCAATATTTCTTGAATTCGAATAGCATGATGTAGGAATTGTTAGGATGAATTAATCATATATTGTTGATCCATGAAACATTTGCAAGCTTTCTGCATGATTTAATTGCATTTATATAGCCTGTATTGGAATGTGCCATTGTTAGGGTTTGTAGCTCCGAATTAGGGTTTTTGCTTGCAAGTGAAATTAGCCCTGATGAAGGGTACCATCATGTTCAGAATGATGAGACGAATCCAACCATGGCGTTAGGTGTAATTTATATGGCCCATGGAAGATTTGGGAATGAGCCAGGCTTATAGCAACGAAAAAAATGTCTGTAGGTAAAAGTGTGGGACTTTTACCCACGGAGAGAGGAAGAAGACGATGAGTTGTCACTATTCCATTGGCCCATTCACACTTTCTGCCGCGTTTTCTTTGTTTCCCCCACTAACACGCTTTTTTGTATATTATTATTATTTCTTATCCTATGTACAACAAAAACAAATGGTGCAGTGGTAGCCAGACAGCGTTTAAGGAATTAGGAGGCTTGAGGTCAGGGGTTCGACCCCTGCCTCCAACATTTGGTATTTTTCTTATTTCCTTTCAGGTTATCCAGTGCATACACAAGCCCAGGATCCACCATACACCCTTCCAATCTAGCCAGCCAAGTGTCAGATGGCCAAATCTGAAGGCCATCATCTGAAGGTGCATCATGAGCCAAGTCAAACACATCACACTGGACCTCAAAGGTCAACGTGGTCCTCATTCAAATGGGCCAAGATCTGGCTGTTTATGAAATTCTGGCTACAGATACTCAATGTCACGTCCAATGTTATGACACCGTATCTGACTTACTATATGACAGTAAATACAAAAAGCTGTAAATAACACAGTCAATTGTTTACCCAGTTCAGTGTGCAACAACACCTACTCTGGGGGCTACCAAGCCAGGGAGAGAATCCACTATAAGAGATGTTAATTCAGGAATAAACCAACCAGTTTATCTCCTTCACTTAAGACCTACCCAATACAATTCTAATCTAAGTACAACTTAAACCTGAGTTCCTACTCACTCCCCCTCAATCACAGCAGTGATACATAAACCAATTTGACTTGAGAATTGATGAAGACACTCTTCAAAACACACACTTGATTAAGCTTCACAGCTTTTTAATCAAGTAACACAATCACTCGTGCTTCACAGCTTTGAGTGATGTACACAACTAACTTGACTCTGCTTCACAGCTTTAGTCAAGTAACATTCAAACACTCTTGCTTCAAAGCTTTGAGTGCTACACAACCCTTTACAATTTAAACCTATTCCAAGACACTTATCACAATGATAATTGCTTGGAGTACAATAAACAAATCTATACAGATTACAAACTTGATCTTCTAATCAATCAGCAGGGATGACTTCAAAAAACCACAGCTCTGTTGAATATATAGCAGCTGCAACTTCAGTTAGGGTTTCCAAAAACCTAGGGTTGATTCCGTTTGACCTTAAGACCAGGTCACAGTACTTTGTTGATCAGGTTAGAGTTGAGCTAGGTTACTCCTCAGAAAACGCAGGATTCTGTTTAGGAAGGACTGAGTTATTTCCTGAAAAAACTCAGACTTATCCAATCCTGTAATCCTGCTAGTTCAGAACAGGATGTCATAACATCTGTCATGACATCTGAGAAAACCTGTCTACTGATTAGCAAAATGTGATCATTTTGCAAACATGCTCAGATACACACTTATAAACATCAGTATTTGAGTTACAATATTTTTCTGCACATGTACCTAAAGAGTTAGTACAACCTGAACTAGAATGTTATGACATCAGTCATGACATTCACACATACACTTGGAATTTACCAAAAATGCAAGCCAATACCTAAACACCTACAAACTCCCCCTTTGGCAGATTTTTGGCTAAAGTTCCTAAACAATCAGAGATAGATAGATAGCAGCAGAAATAAGTGACAGCAGAAAAATATAGTGTTAAGTACTAATTAAGCAGTACCAAAAATATTCTCCCCCACTTTATCCATAAATGGGCCAAAGATTACGTGTTTATAAAGTTATACAGTTATCCAAGACAAAATAATGAGATCAGCAGCAGACAATAGCAGAACATACTTCCAAACTCCACCAGCAACACCACCAAGCAGCAATCATCCTTCAAGTACTGTCATCAGACTCAGAGGAGCCACTTTCTTCTGATAGGAGTATTGTCAATGTCAATCTCAAATTCTGATTCATCATCAGAGTCAGAAGTTTCAGGTTCTTTTCTTTTCTTGGAGATTGGTTGTCTAGCAGTCAGCACCTGTGCCTTCTTCCCTTTTGTCTGAATTTTTTCAGCCATCCCTTCAGCCTTGGACTTCTTAGGTTTAACAGTCTCACTACTTTTTCTTTTCATCAATCTCCTAGCAATGCTAGGGTTCACATTAGCAATCAGTTCATTATCTGAGTAATCTTCATCCACATCAATGATAGGTGGATCAGCAGCCTTTTCAGAGGGATTCTGAATGTTGTCTTTTGGTGTCACAACATCCTCAGTGACATCTATATTTTCAGAACCTTCCACATTTGGACTTTCAGATTGATTCAAAGGAATAGAAATCCCCGGTACAGATTGGTTGCCACTCAGAATGCTAGTAACCAGTCTAGCAATAGCTTGGTGTACTTGAACTGTTCCTTCTTTATTAGGTATAGGAGATGAAGGAAGAGAAGAATTACCAGAGACTGTAGCTTGAGCTCTTCCTGCATGTCTGGTCCTGAGCTTCTTGACTTTGGCTGGGTTAGTTGCCATCTCCCTGAGAGGAGTGACTTCAAGTACTTCAGATTCTATGCATGTCGTGATTGCCCTAGAATCTTGATCAGAAGACGATGATGATGAGTGAGATGAAGCCGCCACAGTGGAAGATGATGTCTGAGACATTGTGTTTAACGTTGAGTAGTAGTAGCAGTTTGAGAAAACTCGTTGATTGGGAGGAGAAAACAGGTTGCAAGGATGAGGGAGATAGGGAGTACAAGGGAGTTTTTTCAACTTCTGAAGGTTTTTGAAGGAATTGTGAATGATTAACCCACTAAGTATAGACTTAATAGAATTAGTCCCTTCAACCCTTGTTTTCAGCAAAACTAATTGCTATAATTTCTCATGTTGGTGAATACCCAATCTGCCCCTCAAATTTTCAAGTTTATTTCCAACAGGCGCCTTGGTAGAAGAATCAGTTAGCTGAAGTTTAGAGAAACTGTGTTTCAGTTCAAATGATTTCTTCTCTCCAAAGTCAATAGGGTTCAAGGAAATGTTGAATGTCTTCAGATTATCACACCACAATGTCACAACATCTTGTGTAACATTGTCTTCAGGTAGCATCTGTGTTGAGCAGAATTTTTGAGAACAGAATTTATGAGACTTGTTCTTTGCCACATCACATATATTATCAGCCTGTAGTTTAGGAGTTCTTCTGACATCTTCCATAGGAATAGCTCTTTTCATTCCTTCAAGTTTATGCTGCCACTGTTTCATCTCTTTTTCTTCTTTGATGATTTGACTCAAAGTGGAGATATCAGTGTTCTCAGGCTGCCACACATAACAGTTATTTTTGGATTTGATTCCTCTCATTACAATATCTAGTTTTTCATTAAACACTAGACATTCAGATCTTGAGAAGTTGACCATGAATCCTAGATCACATAATTGACTGATGCTGATGAGATTAGTAGTCAACCCTTTTACCAGCAGTACCTTATTCAGACTTGGAACTCCAGGGTAGTCCAAATTACCAACTCCTTTGATTTCTCCTTTAGCACCATCTCCAAAGGTCACAAAACTGGTGGTGTGAGGCATAACATTATTGAGGAGATTTTTGAATCCAGTCATGTGTCTGGAACATCCACTGTCAAAGTACCAATCTTCCTTTGCTGAGATCTTCAGGGAAGTGTGTGCTATCAGTGCAGTAGCCTTTTTCTTCCATTGAGGAGCGTGTGGTACCTTTTTAGACTTAGGTTTGACATCTGATTTCTGATTAGGATATCCATGTAGTCTGAAGCAGAAGGGCTTTATGTGACCATATTTCCCACAATGATGACATCTCCATCTTTGGTACCTCTTCTTCATGTGTCTCTGTCCCTGATGTTGAGAGTAATGTTGAGACATCTGTTTTGACATTTGCTTCCTGGTAACAAATTTCTTTGTTTCCACAAATCCTATGCCAGATTTATTTCCCATATTTTGTCCAGCCAGAAGAATCTCTTCCAATTTGTCTATTCCATTGGTCAACATCTTGACTGATTTGGTCATTTGATTCAGTTGTGAGTTCAGCAGTTGAACTTCTCCTTCTAAATGACTTATAGTTTCAAGATTTGCTTTTTTTTCAGCCTCCAGCTTTTCAATGAGTTTTGATTGTTTCTCATTTTGCACACAGACTTCACCACTTCTGATACACAATTTCTTGTAGGTATCAGCCAGTTCTTCAAATGTTACTTCTTCATCACTGGTGTCACTTTCAGAAGTACAAACACTAGTTAGGGCAATAACTAGTTTGGCAGATTCTTCTTCAGAATTGCTTTCTGAATCATAGTTAGACCAAGTAACAGTCATTCCTTTCTTTTGCTTCTTAAGAAAGGTAGGACATTCAGCTCGAATATGTCCATATCCTTCACATCCATGGCATTGAATTCCTCTGCCTTGGTTTTCCTTATCTTCTGATCTTGGTCTTCTGCTGGAACTGTCAATGTCAGAAGGAATGTTATGAACATTAGACCTTGACTTTGGGTCCATTCTTTTGATGAGCCTGTTGAACTGTCTTCCAAGCATGGCAATGGCTTCTGATATGTTTTCTTCTTCATCCTCCTTGTGTTCAACATCAGTGTTGGTTACAAGTGCTATGCTTTTGTTCTTCTTGTCACCATTGTCAGTGATCCCCATCTCAAAAGTCTGAAGAGACCCAATAAGTTCATCCACTTTTAACTTGCTAATGTCCTGGGCTTCCTCTATGGCAGTTACCTTCATTGCAAATCTTTTAGGCAAGGATCTGAGAATCTTCCTCACCAGTTTTTCTTCTGACATTTTTTCTCCCAGTGCTCCTGAGGTGTTGGCAATCTCCAAGATGTTCATGTGAAATTCATGGATGGTTTCATCTTCCATCATTTTTAGATTCTCAAACTTAGTGGTCAACATCTGAAGCCTTGACATCTTTACTTTGGAAGTGCCCTCATGAGTAGTTTTGAGGGTGTCCCAAACTTCCTTGGCCAGTTCATATTGATGTACTAGTCTGAAGATGTTTCTATCAATTCCATTGGACAAGGCATTTAACGCTTTTGAATTTCCCAGAGCTAACTCATCTTCTTCTTTACTCCAATCTTCCTCAGGCTTCAGACTGATTGTCCCATCTCTTTCAGTTATGGTGGGATGAATCCATCCTTTGTCAGCAGCTCTCCAAGCCTTTTTGTCCAGAGATTTTAGGAAGGCAATTATACGAGGTTTCCAGTAGTCATAATTAGTTCCATCCAGAATGGGTGGTCTATTTCCAAAAACTCCTTCTTTGTCCATAGTGCCAGAAAGTGATATCCCTAGATCTCACCCAGTAATACAGGCAGGGTGCCTGCTCTGATACCAATTGAAATTCTGGCTACAGATACTCAATGTCACGTCCAATGTTATGACACCGTATCTGACTTACTATATGACAGTAAATACAAAAAGCTGTAAATAACACAGTCAATTGTTTACCCAGTTCAGTGTGCAACAACACCTACTCTGGGGGCTACCAAGCCAGGGAGAGAATCCACTATAAGAGATGTTAATTCAGGAATAAACCAACCAGTTTATCTCCTTCACTTAAGACCTACCCAATGCAATTCTAATCTAAGTACAACTTAAACCTGAGTTCCTACTCACTCCCCCTCAATCACAGCAGTGATACATAAACCAATTTGACTTGAGAATTGATGAAGACACTCTTCAAAACACACACTTGATTAAGCTTCACAGCTTTTTAATCAAGTAACACAATCACTCGTGCTTCACAGCTTTGAGTGATGTACACAACTAACTTGACTCTGCTTCACAGCTTTAGTCAAGTAACATTCAAACACTCTTGCTTCAAAGCTTTGAGTGCTACACAACCCTTTACAATTTAAGCCTATTCCAAGACACTTATCACAATGATAATTGCTTGGAGTACAATAAACAAATCTATACAGATTACAAACTTGATCTTCTAATCAATCAGCAGGGATGACTTCAAAAAACCGCAGCTCTGTTGAATATATAGCAGCTGCAACTTCAGTTAGGGTTTCCAAAAACCTAGGGTTGATTCCGTTTGACCTTAAGACCAGGTCACAGTACTTTGTTGATCAGGTTAGAGTTGAGCTAGGTTACTCCTCAGAAAACGCAGGATTCTGTTTAGGAAGGACTGAGTTATTTCCTGAAAAAACTCAGACTTATCCAATCCTGTAATCCTGTTAGTTCAGAACAGGATGTCATAACATCTGTCATGACATCTGAGAAAACCTGTCTACTGATTAGCAAAATGTGATCATTTTGCAAACATGCTCAGATACACACTTATAAACATCAGTATTTGAGTTACAATATTTTTCTGCACATGTACCTAAAGAGTTAGTACAACCTGAACTAGAATGTTATGACATCAGTCATGACATTCACACATACACTTGGAATTTACCAAAAATGCAAGCCAATACCTAAACACCTACAGTTTACACGCAAAAAAAAAAAGCTTTTCAGGCCCATTTCTTACTCTTTTTCTTTTTTATATTTTATTTAATTTATTTAATTTATTTATTAACTAATCAGATTAATTTTCTTTTTATCAAAAAAATCACCAAAAATATTATTTTTCACCAATTAAATTTAAGATATTTATTTTTATTAAAAAATTAATTAATTTAATTAGGTTTGTTAATTTAGACAATTTTAATTCTTTTTCCTTAATTAAAATAATTAGAATAATTAGGTTTTTATCCCAAATTTAATTTTTCTTTATTTTCTTAAAAATAATCAAAAACCAAAAATAGGCCATTATTTTTATTAATTAATTTAATCACTAATTAATTTTTGTATTTAATTTAGAAAACTTAATTCTTTTCTTTAAAAAAATATTAAAAACAACAAAAACATCTTTCTTTTGGTTAGGAGGGTCAAAACCCTAGTTTCTCGTCGATCTAATTTTCACCGCGCGCTTTATTATTATTTTTACCCAATTATTGTATCTGCTCACAGTTTGTAATAGTTTTAATTAGGGCTTTTACTTTTCATTATCGCTTTAATTTCAAAGGGTTTGTTTTTGGCTATGTAAACACCTGAAGCCTTGTAATAGCGTAGTTTAAATTCCGCATTTTAAATTCCGCAAATTATTAACTGATAGATGTATGAATAATTAGGATTTGCATGACAAGAATGTATGTTAAGTTTAAAACAGTTAGATCACCCTAAATGTGCAAATATAAATAAACTGAAATTGAATCATTCGCACATGCGCACTCCTAGGGTACACTCCCACTTGGTTGCCTTCGGTAAATGGTCATTGAGTATGGGATGTTTTAGTGGTTGTCCTTTTGTCCAAAGATCAAAGTTTCCTCGGAAAGGTTGCCTCGGATATTGTTTCCTCGAATAAATGATCTAAGACATTAGGGTTACTACTAAGACGTCCTAACATTGCTTTAGTGACCGTACGTCCCTTTCGAATTGACCCTCAAACTTCAACGACGGTGCTACCTACTCGCTAATAGTGGGATATCATTGTCTAATGGAAACAAGCATAGAACGATTCTTTTTTCGAGTAGGTAGATTAGTTCTTAAGTACTTGCTCAATCCAAAACAAAATTTTCACACTTACACTCATTTACAAATAATGTTTTCAAAACACTTCATTACACTCTTGAAGACAGAAGCAAGAGTTAAATCGAAGTCAAAATAAAAACTTTTCAAAACCCATAAACACAAAGAAAACAATTTTGAAAATGATGAGCAAGTACCTAGGAGCCCGTAGATAACTACGGATAGAAAGTGTGCTAATACCTTCCCTTTCTATAATCTACCCCCCGTACTCAGAAATATCTCGGAAAAGGAATTTTTCTATGCTTTTTTCCTTTCCTTGTTGGATAAAATAAAAGTCGGTGGTGACTCTTGCTTACCGCGACATTTTGCGAACACAAACGCAAAATGCAAACCAGCAAATTCCTTAACAAAATAGGGAAACACGTCCCGGTTCTGGCCACTGTATCACATAACTGGCGACTCTGCTGGGGAATATTAATAAGTGGGGTGTACCTTAGGATTAGTTCATCATATTGTTTTCAATTGTTTGATTTGTTTGCTTTATCTTTGTGGGCTTTGAATCAGAGTTACTATAGATCCTAACCCGGATGTGGGGATACCTTTTAGGTAAGTAGCAATAGACTGTGAGGGAACTGTACAGCGTAGACAAATATGGTTGAAGCAATAGCTACATTGGTGTGACACATTAGTTGGTATCGATATCCCTTGTGGAGGAACAAGGAGAGTATGGGGCTGCTAATGGGTCATTAAGCATCAACTGACCTTAAAACCTATAATTGACCAACTTGGCCATAGAAAAGTAGCAGTATGCTACACTCATTGAGACCATACTCTCGCGATGATTCCAGCCACAAGAAAAGGTTGCTAAACTGGAATTAGGACCGATCGAGGATGGTCAGTGATATTGAAAACCTCTATAACCCGGTTACTATTACTAGGACAGGTTGAACCAACTAAACTGAAAGAGGGTAATACCTAAACTCCATGCCAGCCTAAAATTTAAGGGCTATTGTGTGACTTGTTTGCCCTTACCATGTTTGCTATCTGTGATACCTGTGGTGTGTTTCTATCATGACATCATGTATCATTACATTGCATGCATATTTCATTAGACTAACCATTTCAAAGACCAAGGGGATTCATCTTTGTTCTGTTTTGCAGATCATGGCATCTATGCGCAGAAATACCATTCGGATCAGCTTCGTGCAGATACCTGCTCAGCTTAGAGAGTTGGTTTCTAAGGTTCCTGATACTTCTTCCTTTGTTAGAATACATGGTCATCTCCTCAGCCTGGCCACTTCCAAATTAGATGAGCAAATGATGAGCGTCTTGTTCCAGTTCTTTGACCCGTTGCACCACTGTTTCACCTTCCCGGACTATCAGTTGGTCCCTACTTTGGAGGAGTTCTCTGATTTACTTGGCATATCTATTCTAGAGCAGACACCCTTTACAGGTGTGGAGATAGCTCCTAGGCCAGAGGATATTGATTCATCCCTCCATCTAACAAAGGCTGATGTAGTATCTAACTGGGACATTCAGAGTGGGGTTAAAGGCTTCCTGGCTAAGTTCTTGATTGATCAAGCTCAACAGTTCTGGGACAGTTTGGACTTTCAAGCATTTGAAGACATCCTGGAACTCCTCCTCTATGGCTTGGTTCTGTTCCGTAATTCAGATTCTTTCGTCGATGTGAACACAATCAAGATCTTCATGTCCCGTAATCCAGTGCCCACTCTCTTAGGTGACATTCTACATGCTCTTTATGCCCGTACTGCTCGGAGAAGGGGAACCCTTATGTGTTATGCACCACTGCTGGCGAGGTGGTTTATTTCTCACCTCCCCAAATCTGTATTGAAGAATGAGGAAGGTATGGGTTGGGCTTACAGAATCATGTCCCTTGCTCATACGAACATCCTTTGGAGTACTAAGGATATGGAAGAGGTAGTTGTCATTGATCGGTGTGAGGAATACCCCAATGTTCCATTGTTGGGAATTAGAGGAGGAATAACCTATAATCCTTGTTTGGCATTACGACAATTTGGACGAGCTCGAAGGGATAGTCCTCATGAGTTGCTGCTTCTCGACATTGTCTTTGACTTCATGGGGGATGTTGAGGGACATCGCCGCAGATTTATACGAGCCTGGGACAGGGTGAACAAGTCTGATCCACATGAGCTACTTCTCTCTCAATGCAACCATATCTTCAGTGGGTTCGAGCCCGTGCTCAAAAACTGGGGATGCCATACGAAGCCGTTTTACCGGTGATTGTGGATCCTACTGATGAAGAAGGGGTTCCTTATACGGTCCTCCATCCATACATGCCTACTGATATTAGGGCATTGAAGAGGTCTTGGATCCAGCTAAGGGAAGAACAGGATACCTACATAGAGAAGTATCATGAGCAGGAACGGAAGATCCTGAGGCTTACAAGGCAGCTAGAGACTGAGAGGACAATCAACGATTATGTCAGCACGAAAGGAAAACGACCATGGGAATTCTGATGTCTTTTACTATTTCTAGTTTAGATTTGCTTTTCAGTATTTCTTTTGTAACGCCTTAAAGGAATTTGTTAAACATTGTTTCAAGTTTTAATCTAATAAAAGTGTGTTTTATTTTGGTTTACAAATTTGAATCTCCCTAAGTCTTTGAAATAATTTCATACGCATTCCATTCCCATGCACCTCATCACAAGTACCCTTACAGGTTTCTCATCTTCTTCGATGTTTATTTCAGCAATCATGTCTTTTGAAACACCTACTGATCAAGCTGTTAAGGCTCTTCAAGCTCAAAATGCTCAGTTCCAGGAAATGTTCCTGAACTTGGCAAGGGGCAGAAAGATTTGAAGACTCTTATCTTGAAAGACAAGAAGAAGAAGAAGAAGACGGTCCTCCTGAATATGGGTCACAGGTCTGGGAACAGGTTGCGAGAGGAAGTTGATTTGTCTCACTCATCTGGAGGGGGAGAGAATCAAGAGGAAAGGAAGGTTCCTAGCCCTGTGGTTTCTAACAATGACACAAAAATTTGATGAAGACCAGTATCCTCATGCCGAGGATAGATATAAACAACTTGAAGATCAGCTAAGTGCAATGGAGATCCAGAAGATACCTGGGTTGGACTTCGAAGATTTGGGTTTAGCATCTGGGGTGGTGATCCCACACAAGTTTAAAGCTCCTGTCTTTGCTAAGTATGATGGGGTCTCCTGCCAAAAGTTACACCTCCGCTCGTATGTCAGAAAGATTCAACCATATACTACTGATAGGAACCTCTGGGTTCATTTCTTTCAAGATAGTCTGTCAGGGACTTAACTTGAATGGTTCTATCAACTAGAAGGAGCTAACGTCCATAACTGGGAGGACCTTGCTGCTTCTTTTTACAAGCAGTACCAATATAATGCCGACCTTGCTCCCACGCGTACCTAACTTCAGGGTATGTCTATGGGTGCGAGCAAAGGTTTTAAGGACTACGCTCAAAAATGGAGAGATCTTGCTGGAAGAGTAAAACCCCCTCTGGCTGGTAGGGAGTTGGTGGATATGTTTCTTGGGACATTGTCTGGTCCGTATTTTAATCATTTGATCGGTATTTCATCGTCCGGGTTTACTGAATTGATTATGACTGGGGAGAGAGTTGAGGCCGGTATCAAGAGCGGCAAGATACAGAAGGGTGCTTCGTCAAGTATAGAGAAGAAGCCTTTCAAGAAGGAATCTAGTGCAGTTTACAGCTCGAGGAGCCAAAATCGACCCGAACGCTGCCAAGCAGTTAATGCGGTGGTAATATCAAGACCAACTGTTGCCCCACAACGCAACACTCAGCAAAGAGCAGAGAGGCCTCAGAGACAGTTTACTCGGTTCAGTATGACTCTATCTCAAATTCTGCCGCAGTTGTTGAAGACCAATTTTGTGACTCTAAGGGAGGCTCCGAAGAATCCCATTACTACATCACCATTGTATAATCTGAACGCCCGCTGTGCTTTTCACTCCGATAGCCCGGGGCATGATACGAATAACTGCTGGGCCTTGAAGAATAAGGTACAAGATTTTATTGAAGCTAAAGAGATTGAGTTTGAAGCACCGGAAAAGCCTAATGTCGTGACTGCTTCTATGTCCAAGCATGGAGTAAATGCTGTGGACGATGATTCGTTTGTAACCTCTGTGGAAGACATTTCTACTCCGTTGATGACAGTGAAGAAGAACTTATTATTGGCCGGTTTATTTCTAGGCTGTGGCGAAGGTTTCCACCTGTGTTCCATCCTGCCTACTGGTTGTCATCTATTGAAGTCAAGTGTCCAATGCCTGATGGATAATAAAGAAATCTTGTTCGAGAAAACTTTGGTTCCATTGATTCCTATTGAAGATGTTTCCATAATCACCATTTCCACCAATTCTTCCAAGGCTTCCTCGAGAAAGCCTGTTAGAATTACATCTGTTCCGAGAGTTGCTCCTTTGATCATTACTATTCCTGGACCTATCCCTTACACATCGGATAAGGCTGTCCCGTGGCACTATGGGGCCGATGTGTATTATCATGGGATCAAACAAGACTTGAAGGTTGAAGAGGCTGATACTGACATCAGCAATATTGTTGGGTCTAGCAAAGTCACCCGAAGCGGAAGAATCTTATCTCCTGAGATCTCCCTACCAACCGATCAAAAGCCTGTTTCTATTTCACCTGCCAGTACATCTGCTAATGTCCCTATTCATGTTCAATCATTACCCCTATCGCCGAGTCATCTGACACTCGGGGCAAAGGGATCACCGGTGGGCCTGCCCAGACGGAGGCGCCGAAGAAGATTACCGTTGAAGCCTCTAGACAGGAGATAGAGGAAATTTTAAAGATCATCAAGAAAAGCGACTACAACATAGTCGAACAGCTGGGGCAAACCCCGTCAAAGATCTCTATGTTGTCTTTATTGCTATGCTCAGAATCCCATGCTAAGGCTCTGATTGCTTTCCTGAAAGCTATGCACGTGCCCTAGGAAACATCTGCTGATCAGTTCAAAGACTGTGTGGCTAGTTTGACCGCTGATAACGGGTTAGGTTTCTCCGACGCAAATTTGACTGCCAAAGGAAAGAATCACAATGATGCTTTGCATGTTTCCATCGAGTGCAGGGGCACTACTCTAGCTCACGTGTTAGTGGATACTGAGTCCTCGTTAAATGTTTTACCCAAGAAAGCGTTAGACCGGTTGGACTGTGAAGGGTTAGTGTTGAAGCCAAGTAACATTGTGGTTAGGGCCTTTGATGGGTCCAAAAGGGTGGTTCATGGAGAGGTGGATGTTCCTGTTAAGGTCGGTTCTCATACTTTCGCATCTACATTCTATGTGATGGACACTCGACCATCTTATTCTTGTTTGCTGGGTCGCCCGTGGATCCATAAAGCTGGGGCAGTAACTTCTACGCTCCACCAGATGTTGAAATACCCAGTGAAGGGGAAATTGTTACAGTACGAGGAGAAGAGGAGTACATGGTGAGCCACCTTAACTCTTTTCGGTATGTGGAAATGGACGGGGAGTTCACTGAAACCCCGTGCCAGAACTTTGAAGAAGTCCCCCAGACTCTGGCGTCGACTGAAACGGTTGCTGAAGATCCTCCAATGAAGATGGCTTCCCTCAAGGATGCCCGGGCTGTTATTAAAAAAGGTGGGTGTGCGAATTGGGGCCAACTCCCTGACTTTGCACACAAGACGGACAAGTTTGGTTTGGGTTTTACTGCAGAAGCTCAAAGGGCTGTTTGGCGTGCGTGGATTGGAAGACCTCCCCTGCGTATTAGTAATCTGGAAGTGAATGCGATTGAAGATGATAATGAAGAGTCTGAGTTTGACAGCTGGATTTACCCGACTACCGATGGTGGATTAAGAAATTGGACAGCGAAGTACTTCATTCCCATTTCTTTTATTACACAGTAATAAGACTTTTGTTTTGAGATTTGTAACAGACAATTTAAAACTTTACAACCCGGTGCTGTTTGAGGGCTTATTATGTGTCATTTCCATATATCATCAATAAAAGCATTGGACGTTTTCTTGCATTACAAATTTTGCGCTCCTTGTTTTTCTTTTTGCAAAACAGCTATTTGTCTTACACACACACTCACATATACAGGTCTACATCCACTCTGGATCCCACTGATAACGATTCTGCTATTTCCAGTTATGACTTCGAAAGTCCAATCAACCAAGCCGAGGACGAAGGTAAGGATGATTGCGAATTTCCTGGTGAACTTGCTAGACTGTTACTTCAGGAAGAGAGGGCCATACAGCCACATGAAGAGCCAGTGGAAACAGTAAATCTGGGTACAGAGGTAGATAAGAAAGAGGTCAAGATCGGTGCAAATCTGGAGCCTAGTGTTAAGAAACGGTTGATACAGATGCTGCGTGACTATGTTGAGATCTTTGCCTGGTCTTATGAAGACATGCCTGGGTTGGATACCGATATTGTGGTTCACCGCTTGCCAACTAAGGAAGACTATCCTCCAGTGAAACAGAAAGTTCTCCGAATGCGCCCAGAGATGTCTGAGAAAATTAAGGCTGAGGTTATGAAACAGTTTGATGCCGGTTTTCTAGTAGTTACTTCTTACCCATAGTGGGTGGCCAACGTGGTTCAGGTGCCGAAGAAGGATGGTAAGGTTCGAATGTGTGTTGACTATAGGGATATGAACAGGGCAAGCCCCAAGGATGATTTCCCTCTGCCTCATATCGACGTTCTGGTTGACAATATCGCACAACATAAGGTCTTCTCCTTTATGGATGGTTTCTCCGGTTACAATCAGATTAAAATGGCTCCCGAGGATATGGAGAAGACAACATTTGTTACGCAGTGGGGTACCTTTTGCTACAAAGTCATGCCTTTCGGATTGAAGAATGCTGGGACAACGTATCAGCGTGCCATGGTCGCTTTTTTCCACGACATGATTCATCATGAGATTGAGGTATATGTTGACGACATGATTGCAAGATCCCAAATTAAAGAGGAACATCTTGACCACCTCCAGAAGCTATTTGACAGGTTGAAATTATACAGACTGAGGCTAAACCCGAACAGGTGCACCTTCTATGTGAGGTCTGGTAAGCTGCTGAGTTTCGTCATTAGTGATAAAGGTATTCAAGTGGATCCTACAAAGGTGAAGGCTATACGGGAAATGCCAGCTCCCTGAACAGAAAAAGAAGTCAGAGGCTTTTTGGAACGGTTGAATTACATTGCCCGATTCATTTCACACCCAACTGCTACTTATGAGCCAATCTTCAAGTTACTGAAGAAATATCAAGTGGTAAGATGGAACGATGAATGTCAGGCCGCTTTCAAAAGGATCAAGGAGTATCTCCAAGAGCCACCTATTCTGATGCCTCCAGTTGAAGGGAGACCTCTAATCTTATACTTGACAGTGCTCGACAATTTGATGGGGTGTGTGCTGGGGAAGCATGACGAGTCTGGCCAAAAAGAGCATGCTATTTACTACCTTAGCAAAAAGTTTACTGACTGCGAAACCCGATACTCGTTGCTCGAGAAACTTGCTGCGCTTTGGCATGGGCTGCTCGCTGGCTGAGACAGTATATGCTGACTCACACTACTCTATTGATATCAAAGATGGACCCAATCAAGTATATCTTCGAAAAGCCTGCCTTGTCTGGAAGAATAGCAAGATGGCAGATGATCTTGACTGAGTATGACATCCAATACACGACCCTAAAAGCAATCAAGGGAAGTGTGTTGGCAGATCATTTGGCACATCAGGCAGTGGATGATTACCAATCTATAAACTTCAAGTTTCCAGATGAGAACATCATATTGGTAACTGACTGTGAAACACCTGGACCGGATGAAGGACCTGAGAAGGGATCCCGATGGTCTATGTACTTTGATGGAGCTTCAAACTCTTTGGGTAATGGCATTGGCGCCATGATCATATCTCTTGAAGGTTGTCATACTCCGTTCACCGCCCGACTATGTTTCAACTACACCAACAACATGGCGGAGTATGAAGCGTGCATTATGGGTCTTCGAGAAGCCATTAACCTAAGGATAAAGTTTCTGAGTGTGTTCGGAGATTCCGCTCTCGTGATCAGTCAGATCAAAGGCGAGTGGGATACGAAGCACCCAAATCTTATTTCTTACAAGGAGTATGTATTGACTTTGCTTCCACACTTCGAGGAGATAACCTTTGAACACTTCCCTAGAGAGGAGAATCAGTTAGCGAACGCGCTAGCTACAATGTCTTCTATGTTCAAGGTCAGATGGGACAACGAGGCTCCCCAGATTACCATTGAGAGGTTGGACGAACCTGCACATTGCTTGACATTGAGACTGAAGAGGTAGCAGATAAACCCTGGTTTCACGAGGTAAAAAGGTATCTTGAGGCTCAGGAATACCCTGAGGGTGCATCTGTTAATGATAAGAAGTTTCTGAGGAGGTTCACGGTGAAATTCTTCATCAGTAATGGTATCATCTACAAGCGTAACCATGATTCAACCTTGCTGCGGTGTGTGGATAAGAACGAAGCAGAAAGGATTATGGTAGAGTTACATGAAGGTACTTTCGGGACTCATTCCAGTGGACACACCAGGGCAAAGAAGATCCTACGGGCAGGATATTATTTGTCTACCATGGAAGCCGACTGTTATCAGCATTCTCGGACCTGTCATAAGTGCCAAGTCTATGCTGATAAGGTGCACATACCTCCAGTCCCTCTAAACGTCTTGACATCACCATGGCCTTTTGCAATGTGGGGTATCAACATGATCAGCGAGATCAGACCTACTGCGTCCAACGAGCATCGTTTCATCTTAGTAGCTATTAATTACTTTACCAAATGGGTTGAAGCATCTTCCTTTGCTACTGTAACCAAGAACATCATGGCACGGTTTATTCGGCACAATCTGATTTGTCGATATGGTATACCAGATAGGATCATTACAGACAATGGTATAAATCTCAATAATAAGATGATCACCGAGCTCTGCAAACAGTTCAAGATACAACATCATAACTCTTCTCCTTACCGACCGAAGATAACGGGGCTGTCGAAGCGGCTAATAAGAATATCAAAAAGATTGTGCAAAAGATAACGGTAACATACAAAGATTGGCACGAGATATTACGATTTGCTCTTCATGGGTACCACACCTCAGCGCGAACGTCAACAGGGGCAACACCCTATTCCTTGGTTTATGGCATGGAGGCCGTCTTTCCCATTGAAGTACAAATACCCTCTCTTCGGATTATGAAGGATGCAGGTTTAAGCGAAGATGACTGGATCCAGACCCGGCTTGATCAGCTGAACTTAATCGACGAAAAAAGACTTACTGCTATTTGTCATGGTCAGACGTATCAAAAGCGGATGATTAAGGCATTTAACAAGAAAGTTAAACAACAAGAGTATCAAGTCAGGGATCTAGTCATCAAGAGCATCATCCTGCCACAAGGTGATCCCAGGGGCAAATGGACCCCTACGTATGATTCTAACCACCATGGATGGTAACGACCTTCCTCACCCCGTCAATGCAGTCATAGTGAAAAAATACTACGCATAATCAAAGACCTTCTAGGTTGACTGGCCTAGGCAAAAATAAGGGCTTCCCGGTGAACCAAAAGGGTTCGGGCAAAAATAAGGGATGAAAATAAAAAAATCTGTACACCCGGCAAGTCGAAAACCTGAAAAGGCGGCTTGGGCAAAAAGGGTATCTCGGTGGACTGAAAACCCGAAAGGGTGGTCCAGGCAAAAATTAGGGATTAAAGCGTAGCAAAGTGATGAGATGCTCGAATATATAAAGGAAATAGCGGAGTTAGAGCCCAGTGGGATTATTCACATAGCTGTTTTTCTTTGTTTTTCACAAATTGCATAAAATCTATTGTTCGGTGGCGTTCTATTACTAGGACGCCAACCTCTTGTACAAAAGACACCTATTTACAGGCCAAACTTCAAAGTCAATACAATTCGTTTTCACAAATAAATTTTTCTTTTTCTGTTTTGTTTTGCAAGAACGTCCAATGTTCATTTTTGATATATGCATTTGACATTAATTGCTGCTCATGAATATTTACATGCGAAACAAAAGATGATTACTCGTAATATCAGAGACAGGGGAAAATAAGAATTGTCCAGACCTTACATTCGCTCTATCCACCAGGTACAGGGATAGATTTAGTTGAAGAATATGACTAAGGTATATTCACTCCCCTCAGAGTAAGAAAAGACAGTGGTGTTAGCTCTCCCCAGCTGAGGCTCGCAAATGCGAATGAGTCGGCGACATTCTCCCCAAACATAGTTTATCTACCATCAGCACTGAAAAAAATTATCCCCAGTGGAGTTCGGAGAATCATCCCCAGTAGACTCTGGAAGACTGTCCCAGTAGAGTCTAAAAGATTATTCCCAATGAAGTTGCAACTAAAAGATCATCCCCAGCGGAGTTCATTCCTTTCACAAACAGAAACTCAATTCCCAACAAAGTTTATTATCGCCAACAAACGGTAATTCATCCCCGGCCGAGGTTATTCTTCCAAATCAACAGGTTCTCTAGCAGAATATGTCCTCCCCACAGAGCCATTTCCTCATCAGTTTATTCCCCAGTGGAGTTATCCTCTCCTGCAAGTTTATTCTCACAATCATCTTCATTCACTATCCCCAGCGGAAACGAAGAATTCAACTCTTTTCTCCAGCAGCAATCCGAGACTTGTTTTCCCTAACTAAAAACATCACATTTTCATACATCATGACACATGCATATACGAATCATACAACACAATCTCATTTATTTTGAGACCATCATTGCCTGATACATATCATGCATTACATGCAGCTAACCTTTACCTTTCAGGAAAGATACAATCAAATTCTCACAAAAGCAAGCTATGAAGCCCGGATTCAACCGGACAATAGTTTAAATCCTCAGCAAGCCGTAAAACCCGGATTACGACCAAATAACAGCTTAGCAAGTTATTGTGAAGCCTGGATTACGACCAGACAACAATACAAGTTCCTGTGAAACCTGGATTACGACCAGATAGCGGTTAAAGACACTGTGAAGGCTGGATTTCGACCAGATAACAGTAAGGGATACTGTGAAGCTTGGATTACGACCAAATAGAAGTTCACCCGGCCAGATACTATGAAGCTCGGATTACGACCGAATGTTAGTTGGCCCAAAGCGAAAGGGAAACCCGGATTACGACCGGATAACCATTTGATCTCTTCTGAAGACTGGATTACGACTAGATAAGAAGTAAAGTGTTCTGAAGACTGGATTACGACCATATAAGAAGTAAAATGTTCTAAAGACTGGATTATGACCAGATAAGAAGTAAAGTATTGTGAAGCCTGGATTACGACCAGACAGCAGTATGAAACACCATGAAGCCTGGATTACGACCGGATAACGATAAAAATACTGAAGCCTAGATTGCGACCAGATAGCAGTACAAGACCCTGCGAAGTTTGGATTTCGACCGAATAGCAGTTTACCTGGACAGTTACTAAGAAGCCCAGAGTCGACCGAATATTAGTGTGCCATAAATTCAAGTTAAAGCCCGGATGCGACCAAATAACATTTGAATTCCTTCCGAAACCTGGATTACGACCAGATAAGAATTAAGAAGTTGCAAAACCTGGGTTACAACCAAATAGAAAGTTTAATCTCATCTCCCCAATAAGTCTGTAAAGCCTGGATTACGACCAGATATCAATCGGTCTTATTACTACGAAGCCTGGACCACGACCAGATAACAATTCATTTTCACCTCCTCAACTAAGAGACAGTTCCTCAGTAGAATAACGGACGACCGAAGTTCCTAAAAATCAACAGAGATGATTCCCCAATAGAATAACAGACGACAAAGCTCCTAAAATTCTATTTCTCTCAAGATAGAGATCAGCCTTCCCCAGCGGAATCTTCCTCAATGACAGGTATACAAGCTCTCGCTAAGGAATCTCTTATGCGATCGACACTCCTTTGGATGGCATCTTTAAGCCCATTCCCGACATCGCGAGATGGGTACTACTTCATGCGAGTGCAAATTTCTGGGCACTCTAGTGTTCAATCATCTTCCACCTTCAGATCACGAAAGGCACGAAAGCCAATCTACATCCTCAGGTTTAAGAAGATTGAACAGGGGCAACTGTTGTACCCCAAAATTTTCCCTCCCATATTTCTCAAAACATTTCAAGAAAGATCCTCAAGTTGCTCAAGGTAGTCCAAGGTTTGGCCAGACAAGCTCTCTCCTAAGGCAGTCTACCTCAAATTAGGGTTTCATGTTGCATCAAGATACTTGAGTCCAAGGGACCCAAAATTCTCAACATTGTCCTAATATTTTATCAAGATTATCCATGTCATGTTTCAAGCCTTGCAGAGAAAGTTTGCTCAGTCAATTGCTCAAAGGCCTGAAAATCGACTTTGCTAGGGCAAAAGTCAATTGTGGCCCACATACAATCAAACTTCAATATTTTTGGTCAACATCCTCATTTTGAAGTATATTTCATCATTTGATCAAGGGTTGATCATGATTCATCAAGGATTGCTCATAATTCATCAAGACTCAAAAGTTGCTAAATTAGGGTTTTGTATGAAAAGTCAACTCAACTTTGACCAAGCATAACTTTCTCACACTTCATGATAAATGACCCATCCAAAGCTCATTTTGAAGAGGATGCAACTTACTACAATCCATCTTCAGCTCCCAAGTTCAAAATATGCACTCACAAGAAGGTATGAATTTGGACATTATAGGTCATTTTGAAAAGTCAACAAAAACACATTTTTTGTCAAAGCTACATACATGAGCATGGAATATCAAATTGAGATGATACCAAAAAGGTTGCTTAGAGGACGTCTCAAGCTTTCAAAAAAGTCAAATAACACCTCCAAAGAGGCAAAATTGAGGAAGTTATGCTTTGGTGAAGTTGACCTTTTTTGCAAAATTGTCAAAAGTCAACTATGCCTAAAACTTCAAATTTTGCCAAATGAGCCCAATCTTTTTCACTGGTTTTGAATTGGCAACATAGTCCACGAGATCTAGCCTTTGCCACTTGTCATTTTCATGTTTTTATTATTTATTTTGATTTTTATTTGATTTAAATCAATTTTAATCAAAATAAATCATTTAAAATCCAAAATATTGAAAGCAAGAGATTTTGTGCTTATTTCAGGTTCCAATTACAGCTAGCAAGTAATCAAACTCGTGCAAGGCATTAGGGTGGACAAAAAGATTGGTTTTAGGCCAATTTTGGAAAGATTTAAAGGAGGATCAAATCACAATCAAATTCATTGATGGAGGAAGATTGGATGCACTCTTTCAAACCTAATTCACTCCTTGGTACAAATAGAACAAAGGCAGACCATAAACTAGGTTAGAAACAGGCGCAACAAGCAGAGCAACATTTGAAAAAATCAAGAAAAAGTGCAAGATCGAATTCCATATTCCAGGCATCCTCAAGGCCTTCTATCCATGTCAATCATTTCCTGAGGTTCCTAGCAAGCCAAAGCCATCGAAACCAAGCATTTTCAAGCCCCAAATCACACTGTAAGTCAGTCACGGTATCCAATATTTCTTGAATTCGAATAGCATGATGTAGGCATTGTTAGGATGAATTAATCATATATTGTTGATCCATGAAACATTTGCAAGCTTTCTGCATGATTTAATTGCATTTATATAGCCTGTACTGGACTGTGCCATTGTTAGGGTTTGTAGCTCCGAATTAGGGTTTTTGCTTGCAGGTGAAATTAGCCCTGATGAAGGGTACCATCATGTTCAGAATGATGAGATGAATCCAACCATGGCGTTAGGTGTCATTTATATGGCCCATGGAAGATTTGGGAACGAGCCAGGCTTATAGCAACGGACAAAATGTCCGTAGGTAAAAGTCTGGGACTTTTACCCACGGAGAGAGGAAGAAGACGATGAGTTGTCACCGTTCCATTGGCCCATTCAAACTTTCTGGCGCATTTTCTTTGTTTCCCCCACTAACACGCTTTTTTGTATATTATTATTATTTCTTATCCTATGTACAACAAAAACAAATGGTGCAGTGGTAGCCAGGCAACGTTTAAGGCATTAGGAGGCTTGAGGTCAGGGGTTCGACCCCTGCCTCCAAAATTTGATATTTTTCTTATTTCCTTTCAGGTTATCCAGCGCATACACAAGCCCAGGGTCCACCATACACCCTTCCAATCTAGCCAGCCAAGTGTCAGATGGCCAAATCTGATGGCTATCATCTGAAGGTGCATCATGAGCCAAGTCAAACGCATCACACTGGACCTCAAAGGTCAACGTGGACCTCATTCAAATGGGCTCAGATCTGCCTGTTTGCACCCCCCAAAAAATGCTTTTCAGGCCCATTTCTTACTCTTTTTCTTTTTTATATTTTATTTAATTTATTTAATTTATTTATTAACCAATCAAATTAATTTTCTTTTTATCAAAAAAATCACCAAATATATTATTTTTCACCACTTAAATTTAAGATATTTATTTTTATTAAAAAATTAATTAATTAAATTAGGTTTGTTAATTTAGACAATTTTAATTCTTTTTCCTTAATTAAAATAATTAGAATAATTAGGTTTTTATCCCAAATTTAATTTTTCTTTCTTTTCTTAAAAACAATCAAAAACCAAAAATAGGCCATTATTTTTATTAATTAATTTAATCACTAATTAATTTTTGTATTTAATTTAGAAAACTTAATTCTTTTCTTTAAAAAAATATAAAAAACAACAAAAACATCTTTCTTTTGGTTAGGAGGGTTAAAACCCTAGTTTCTCGTCGATCTAATTTTCATCGTGCGCTTTATTATTATTTTTACCCAATTATTGTATCTGCTCACAGTTTGTAATAGTTTTAATTAGGGCTTTTACTTTTCATTATCGCTTTAATTTCAAAGGGTTTGTTTTTGGCTATGTAAACACCCGAAGCGTTGTAATAGCGTAGTTTAAATTCCGCATTTTAAATTCCTCAAATTATTAACTGTTAGATGTATGAATAATTAAGATTTGCATGACAAGAATGTATGTTAAGTTTAAAACAGTTAGATCACCCTAAATGTGCAAAGATAAATAAACTGAAATTGAATCATTCGCACATGCGCACTCCTAGGGTACACTCCCACTTTGTTGCCTTTGGTAAACGGTCATTGAGTATGGGATGTTTTAGTGGTCGTCCTTTTGTCCAAAGATCAAAGTTTCCTCGGAAAGGTTGCCTCGGATATTGTTGCCTCGAATAAATGATCTAAGATATTAGGGTTACTACTAAGACGTCCTAACATTGCTTTAGTGACCGTACGTCCCTTTCGAATTGACCCTCAAACTCCAACGACGGTGCTACCTACTCTCTAATAGTGGGATAGCATTGTCTAAAGGAAACAAGCATAGAACGATTCTTTTTTCGAGTAGGTAGATTAGTTCTTAAGTACTTGCTCAATCTAAAACAAAATTTTCACACTTACACTCCTTTACAAACAAAGTTTTCAAAACACTTCATTACACTCTTGAAGACAAAAGCAAGAGTTAAATCAAAGTCAAAATAAAAACTTTTCAAAACCCACAAACACAAAGAAAACAATTTTGAAAATGATGAGCAAGTACCAAAGAGCCCGTAGATAACTACGGATAGAAAGGGTGCTAATACCTCCCCTTTCTATAATCTACCCCCCGTACTCAGAAATATCTCGTAAAAGGAATTTTTCGGTGCTTTTTTCCTTTCCTTGTTGGATAAAATAAAAGTCGGTGGTGACTCTTGCTTATCGCGACATTTTGCAAACATAAACGCAAAACGCAAACCAGCAAATTCCTTAACAAAATAGGGAAACACGTCCCGGTTCTGGCCACCGTATCACACCTGTCTTGAAGATTATAGGGAACCGTCACTGTCTTTTGTTTTGGAAGGACGTCTTTGATGCCATTCATTATGTATGAAGTAGAATATTGCGACTGAATGCACATCTGAATTAAATGAGAAACTACCCTGCCCCAGGTTATGATTAAGGTTTTTAATTTGTGTGAAAAGAAAACTCCTACATCTTTGGCTCGAAGGGGTTGACTAGGGATTATCTTCCTTATAACTCCACTGTTTATGATTTGAAACAACGCCTGTACATCGTCAGTGGGGTCTGTTCGAAAGCATATTGTAGAGATTGTGGTATCATTTTCGTCATCCTCCCTCTAAAGGCTTACAGCTTTTTAGTCGAGAGTTGAATATCACAAAAAGGAATGGAGTTTAAATATAGTGAATACGTCTGAATTGATTCGGAACAGACATATGCAATGCATTGATAAAGTAACAAAGTTTGACATGAATAAATATTCGAACAATCAAAAGAAAATTACAAATTGAAAATTCTAATGAACGAAAATCCCCCTTGTTAGAACTTGTCACTTAAAATGGTGGGCCTTGGAGGATTGACATAAACATTCCAGTTGACCATCTTGTGTGAATTCCAATGCTCCTTCATCAATCAGGTCTTGAATTTTTCATTTCAACCTCCAACAGTCGTCAGTATCATGCCCCGGACTGTTGGAGTGATATGCACACCTTGCATCAAGATTATAGTTAGGCGAAGAAGTCTTGGGATTCATATGAGGTCCTATCAACGTAACCAGATTCATCCTCAACATGTGTTGTAAAGCTTGAGATGGCGGCATGTTGAGTTTGGTAAACTGCCTCTTGGGTGTATCTGGCTTACTCTGATTAACCAGTTATTTTTGGTGAGGTTGTTGTTGGACCTGTGAGGTAGTAGAAATTTGGATAGATCCACTCTTCACCAAACCAAACTCTTGTCTTCTTGGAGGTTGATCAATGACTTGGTCCCCGGTCTCGACTTTTTGCTTCATACTGTTGTATCCGTCTTGATGAAGTTGGTTGATGATGGCTTTCAGCTCTTCTTGTCTTTGGGCTAGGCCTTGGATAAGAGCCATCTGCCCCAGCATCTGGGTTCTCATTGCACCTACCTCCGCTTGCAGTTTTTCCAGTCGTTCATCCTTATTGTCTTCAAGACTTTCTTGACCAAGTTCCCAACGAGGAGTGTTTTCAACTCTTCCTGCCCCTTGGATAGGTTTAGGAATATTTCCCTGAACTGAGCTTCTTGAGTTTGAAGATATTTGTTGTCTTGTTTGAGATCCATTGCTAAAATAAATAGCGAGAACATGAGAGACCTGTACTAGAAGACCTGTTATGCAATGATATGTATGATATATGTATGCAATGTTTTCAAGGATCTCGTGGGTTAAACAAGAAACTGTTAGAATTTGATTGCAGCTTGATTGAAGAAACTTCGTGTCATTGAGAGTCCTTCTTCAAGAGTCAAGCTCACCATATAGAGTGGGTCATAGCCACTGACTCAAGTTATCGTGTTTTGATCTCTAGACGACATTGGCTAGAGGAAATTAAATCCCCTTGCCCCTTGCTAGACGTCTGATTTACCATAACCTGCATCACAAACCCTTGAGATCCTTGAAATGGTTAAGGAAATGTTAAGGCATGATGTTATGATGTGTATGCTATGCGTTTAAGCAAAAGTGCGAGGTGATATAAGCAAGTAAACCCGACAAGAAATCCAAGTTATTGGATAAGGACTGTAAACAAAACCTCCAAGGAACTCATGTTGTCAGATGATAAAACTGCACAAGTAGTTCAAGTTAAAAGAACACAAGTCACACAAATAGCCTTAGGTTTAGGCTTTCATGGGTTTTAAGGTAGTACCCTCTTGAAGTTTAGTTGGTTCAACCTGTCCTAAAAAGTAACCGTGTTCTAGAGGACCTCAATATCACTGACCATCCTTTATCGGCATTGTCTCAGCTCACACAACCTTTTCTTGCGGCCGAAATATCCTGAAAGTCTGATCTCAATGAGTGTAGCATCGAGTATCAACCAGTTCTCAGCTCTACACCGAGGCTGACTATCTCACTACTTTCTAATGGCCAAGTTGTGCAATTAAAGGTTCTAAGGTCAGTTGATGCTTCACGACACCATGCGGCGGCCCCATATTCTCCTCGTTTCACAATAAGGGATACCAGTACCAACTAACGTGCCACACCAACGTAGCTACTGCTTCAACCGTATCGGTCTATGCTGTACATTTCCCTCACAGTCTATTTCTATTTACCTAATAAGTGCCCCCAGATCCGAGTATAGGATCTATAGTAACCCCAAATAAAACCCTCAAAAATAAAGCAAACAAAGCAATCAAGAGAAGCAATTTTAATGACCTAGATCCTAAGGTATACCCCACTTATAATTCCCCAGCAGAGTCGCCAGTTCTGTGATACGGTGGAAGAACCGACTGTTTGACGCTGGTTTGCATTTTGTGTTTTGTGTTTGCAAAATGTCGCGGTAAGTAAGAGTCGCCATCGACTTTTATTTCATCCAACCGGAAAGGAAAAAAGTACAGAAAAAAATCCTTTTTCGAGATATTCTGAGTACGGGGGGTAGATTATAGAAAGGGATGGTGTTAGCACCCTTTCTATGCATGGTGTTCCATAGGCTCTTAGGTACTTGCTCATCTTTTTAAATTGCTTGTGTATGTGCTTTGTTTTGAAAAGTTTGACTTCGTGATAACCCTTGTATCAGTCCTCAAAGGTGTGACGAAGTTGTTTTGAAAGTTTATTTGAAAAGTGTAAGTGTGAAAAAGTTTTGATTTGAGCAAGTACCTACTAGCATCTACCTACTTAAAAAAAGATTATTTCTATTCTTGTTTCCTTTAGACAACACTATCCTACTATTGAGAAATAGGTAGCACCATCGTTGGAATTTGTAAGGGTCAATTCGAAAGGGACGTACGATTACTAAAGCAATGTTAGGACACCTTAGTAATAACCCTAGAGTCTTAAGATCATATTCGAGGCAACATTTCCGAGGCAACATTTCTGAGGCAACATTCGAATGGGACATTTGATCTTTTTAGACAGGAGGGCAACCACTAAGACACCCTATGCTTAATGACCGTTTACCGAAGGCAACCGAAGTAAATGTATACCCTAAGAGTGATATGTGCGAGTGATTTGTTTTCAGTTATTTATCTTAGCACATTAGGGTTTTCTAACCGTATTAATTTGTCATGCATTCTTGTCACACAATCCTATTAGCATACATCTAAACAGTTAAATATTTGCGGGAATTAAAAATGCGAGAAAATAAATCTATGCTATTACAAGGCTTTGGGGAGGGGGATTAATTACATAGCCAAAAAACCCGGGGAAAAAGCGATAAGTAAAAGCCCTAAATTAACTATTACAAACCATGAAAAGGTACAAAATATTGACAAAATAAATAACAAGCGCACGGCAAATTAAATACGAGACGACCAGGGTTTTGACCCTTGACTAAACCTATTTGCGATTGATTAAAAAAAGATGTTTTTGTCATGTTTTGTTATTTAACAAAATAATGAAACAATTAAATTAAAAAGAAAATCCTAAGTTCTAATTAATTTTAAATTAAGAAAAAACAATTAATTTATTCTAAACCTATTTTTGTGTTTTTTATTTATTTGAGAAAGAAAGAAAAAATTAAGTCAAGAATTAACCTAATTTTCTAATTGAATTTTAATTGTGAAAGAAATTAAAGTTGCCCTAAATTAATTAAGCTAATTAACTAAAAAACATTTATTAAGAAAATAAATCTTTTTTTTTGTGATTTTTGATTGGTTAATTTAAAATAAATTTTGTGTTGATAAAAAGCAAGATAATTAAAGAAAAGGAATTAAAGAAAAAAATAGTAGAAATAACCAAATGGGCCTACTGTCAGCAGATCTGGATGGAGATGGATCCAAAAGATGATGACCCTCAAAAGGTGAGGTGCGCTGGATCTGGTTCTGGCTGATGGATCCAGAAGATGATGACCCTCCGAAGGTGAGGTGCACTGGATCTGGTTCTGGCTGATGGATCCACAAGAATCCCCACAAAGAAACCTCTTATGAAGTCAACACCTACTTTAGATGGCATCTTTAAGCCCATCTCTGAAGACTCTTCGTCATCTTTTCTAAATGGCATCTGTAAGCCCATTCCCGACATCATCAACCATCAGTGTTACTTCATGCGAGTGTAAATTTCTGGGCACTCTAGTGTTCAATCCTCTTCCACCTTCAGATCACGAAAGGAAGACAAGCCAATCTAAATCCTCAGGTTTAAGAAGATTGAACAGGGGCAGCTGTTGTACCCCAAAATTTCCCCTCCCACTTTTACTCAAGGCTTGCTCTTAGAGATTCTCAATTGCTCGAGGATGACCAAGAATTAACCAGACAAATTATCCTCCTAAGAAATGAACCTCTAACTAGGGTTTCACTTTTCACCAAGATGTGTGAGTTCCAAAGGTCTCAAATATTTCCATTGTCCTAATATTCCTTCAAGATTGTCCATGAAAAATTTCATGCCTTCCACTACAAGTTTGCTCAGTCAATTGCTCAAATGCTTGAAAATTAACCGTGCTAGGTCAAAAGTCAACTATGGCCGATATACAGTCAAACTTCAAATTTTTTTGTCAGCATAAACATTTTGAAGTAATATCCATCATTTGATCAAGGTTTGATCATGAGTCCTCAAGAAATGTTCCTAATTCATCAAAAGTCAAGAATTGCTAAATTAGGGTTTCTATAGGAAAAGTCAACTGAACTTTGACTATGCATAACTTTAACATACTTCATCCATTTCCCCCCAACCAAATCTCCTTTTGAAGAGGATCCAATTCTCTAAAACTTCTCTTCATCCCTAAAGTCCAATAAGTGCACCATTTGAAAGATATAAGCTCATACATTATAGGTCATTTTCAAAAGAGGGATTGAATTAGACATCTTGGGCTTTTCAAAAAGTCCAAGATCATCATCATGAGATAAAAATTGAGCAAGTTATGGCTTTCCCAAGTTGGGAAAATTTGGGAAATTTCAAGAATTATGCATTGAGCAAACTTGAAGTTTTAGGTCAATGGCTTAATTTTTTGGACTTCAAGCATCTTCCTAAGCTTATAGAGGACCTCTAAAATCATTCTTACCATGCCTTACATATTATACCTATTTTGTACATATTTATTTTATTTTATTCACATAAATATAAAATAAAATGTATAAAATAATTGGAAATTGGATTTGAGCATTTGGGATGATGTTTTGGACAACTTAGAGGCCCAAAAATTCGTGCAAGCATGTTCAGGTTCATAGCAAATTCAAAAGGTACAAAAAACCTGGTCTTTGGCAAAGTTTCAAAGTGATATTCATGGCCATAAAATACCAACTTAATGGCTGTTTATTCCTTTGCCCTCTTGTCCCCTCCACCCCCTATATAAAAGGAGCATACCAATAAGCTTAAAAAAAAAGCCTGAAAGAGTCATACGAAATTGCAAAAAGTAAGCAAAGTTGTCAAACTCCAAAACACATTTCCAACCATCCTCAGCTCAAACAAAGACTCAAACACGTTCCTGAAGGTCCCCTGAAGCTTTTGCAATCATTACCATGCCCTGAAGCATCACAAGACGTCCTAACCAACTATCACGATTTGCATTTCTTTTTCAAATTCATTTATTTGATTCATATGATATAAGCTCGTTTCAACCATGCATATTTGTTCATATGAATGTTTACCAGCTTTCTGTATAGCTGGATTTAAGTTTTGATGCAGGTACGATGCTTGGCCATTGTTAGGGTTTAGACCTCTGAATTGGGGTTTTTCGAATCAGCCAAAATTAGACCCAACTAAGGGTACCATTATGCTCAGGAGGTCGAGGCCAATTGATTCATGGCCTCACATTTAATTTATGCTGCATATTCTGGATGTTTCGAGATGCAGGTGCTATAGTGATAAACAAAAACTTCCACTATAGGTTTCTATACGTAAAACGATGGAGCAAGGAAGAAGACAAGGTGTCGCAGTTTCCCATTGGCCCATTCAAACCCACCGCACGTTTTTTTTTCATTTTTAATATATCTGACCAATTTTCTTATATTATATTATTGTTTTATTTTATGTAACGAATGACCAAGTAGCTCAGCTGGCAAGGAACGTTTGTGTGAAGGGAGAGGACTTGGGTTCGAGTCCCAGGTCCAACATTTTCTCATTTTTCTAACAATATTCATGCAGATCCCATGTAAAGCATGGTCAGATGTGCACCATGCACCCTCAGACCTTTGAGATTGTTTCTTGAGTTCGGGGGGTAGATTATGAAAAGGGAAGGTATTAGCACCCTTTTCATCCATGGTTGTCCATGGGCTCTTAGTTACTTGCTAGATCACTTGATTTTGTTTGAAATTGTGCTTTGTGTGGTTTTTGAAAGTATTTTGTAAAGATGCCATCGTTTAGGCAGACTTTGTAATGATTCTCGTTTGTAAGGATGTATACAAAGTGTTGATCTTTTGAAAATATTTTCAAGTTTGAAAGGTATTTTTGAAGGTGTAAGTAATTATTTTTGAAAATAAGCAAGGATGTTTGATTTGAAATGGAGCAAGTAATTAGGAGCAATCTACCTGCACAAATGTCTTTCTTGTTCATTTTCTTTTCCTTTGACATTGTTGTCTTACCATTGATTTGGTAAGCAACCCTATCTTTGGATGTAAGCGGGACGGGCGTGGGTCATCATATAGTCATGATTTAGCAATGTTGTGAGGTATCTTAGCATTTATTTTTGAGGGACGAAGATCATTTTGAAAAAATCAACATTTATAGCGTCATCGAGGGACTATGATCTTGTATTTCAATTGTTTTTGCTAAGACACCCCACATGCATAACATGACCATTTTTTAGGAAACAAGTGGAGTTATCCTTAAGGGTGCTAGTGTGTTTGATTGCATGAATTTGAGTCTTGATTAAGGTGATCTATTTTTTGATTTCGTGTCTTTCCATACACACTCTAATTACTAAAATTTACATTCAAAAGCGATAAATTGCAGAAATGTAAAGTCCTACGCTATTACAATATTTTTAGGGATGGGGATACATATTTATGAATGGGGATTGCAAATGAAATTAAATCCTAAGTTACTATTACAACCATATTGAAATGGATAAGAATGTACAAGGAAATGTGAAATGAACTTGTTTTATTTTAAGAAAATATTTTAGATCTTTTACTTTAAGAAATAAAATAAAGCATGTAAAAATAGAAAAAAAATGTTTCTTTTTTTAGTGTTTTTAATTAATGAAATAAGAAGTGATAGAAAAAATAGTGAGAAAAAAAGAAAATAGAATCAGCATATTGCTGAGCTATGAGAGATCAGAAGTTCTGACTCTGGCGTGCTGCAAAACAGAAATCATATTAGTAAAAATAGGTAAAGTCAGAAGTTCTGGGTCCGCATCTTCAGAAGTTCTGATACTACTGGCATAACCTGGTCTCCCTTTCCATGCTAGTCAGAACATCTGCAACTTAGTCATTTCTCAACAGAACAGAAGATGCGCATATAACAGTTATGGTTGGTTTCACAGTGTTTCAGAAACAAGAAGTATCAGAAATATAAATCAGAGGCAAGCATGAATCTGGTAATTCTAATTTCCTTAAAAAGTTTTGAACTAATTTACTCCATACTTAAGCATACAAATACGTGAAACCTCAAAATACGTACAACCTCAGAAACATGATGTCTACATTGTATTTTTTGAACATGCAAAATTTGATAATGCCTAAGTAATATGACAAGAGTCAGCATAAGCTTACCTTGCAGTTGGAAAAGACTTTGTGAACTTGGAGTTTGGTCCTGAACTCTGGTGATGTTCTGAGCAGCTTCTTCACGTAATCAGCAGGTTGGAAGTTCTCAACTTCTGGAACAGCCAAAGGGTAATGTTCTGACTTCTTTGAGGTGGAGGTGGATTGAGAGTGTATTACAGTATGAACACAGAAGTTAGGATAGCTTCTAATATGTGAATCAGAAACTGTGTGGTTGGTTTTAGTCAAGAAACACTTGAGAACATATGGAGTTTGAATGCAAGAAATCAAAAGTTAACAAGTTTTGTATTTTGTGTTGCAACTTTGGGCTCTTGGAATTTTAGCATGGATTCAAGGATTTTTCTTTCTTAATTTTTTCCTGACCTTTTTACAGTGGCCAATGGCTTTAAATGTATAGGCAAAGATCTTGTAGCTTGGAGAGTGCAACCATCACATGCTAGGGTGCTGCCTTGCTGTTGAAGCAAGTTTGGTGGTTAGTAGCCTTAGCAGCGCCTAAGCTGGAATTGTAAGCAGGAATTAAGGAAAAGTAACTTCCAAAGCAAAAGTAACGCATGGGCCCATCACATTTTTGTACAAGAGTTTGCTTTTCCAAGACAATAAATGTACTTCTATGCCACACGTGAAGAACCCTTTGAAAAAAGACCCATAAGTGGTTGTGAGCATTAAATGATGATGAGATTGATCAACCCAGAAATCCTGTGAGCATTAAGCTGTAAGAATGAATATCAGAATGGCATCCGTGTCTGGAGCATATCTGAACTGTATCTGAAAGTTGAATCTGAATGAGTATAAGAATGGCATCCGTGTCTGGAGCATATCTGAACTGCATCTGAAAGCTGAGTCTGAATGAGTATCAGAATGGCATCCGTGTCTGGAGCGTATCTGAACTGTATCAAAAGTTGAGTCTGAATGAGTATCAAAATGGCATTAGTGTCTGGAGCGTATCTGAACTGTATTATAAGTTGAGATATGAATGAGTATCAGAATGGCATCCGTGTCTGGAGCGTATCTGAAATGTATCAAAAGTTGAATCTGAATGAGTATCAGAATGGCATCCGTGTCTGGAGCGTATCTGAACTGCATCTGAAAGCTGAGTCTGAATGAGTATCAGAATGGAATCCGTGTCTGAAGCGTATCTGAACTGTATCAAAAGTTGAGATCTGAATGAGTATCAGAATGGCATCCGTGTCTGGAGCGTATCTGAATTGTATCAAAAGTTGAGTCTGAATGAGTATCAGAATGGCATCCGTGTCTAGAGCATATCTGAACTGTATCAAAAGTTGAGATCTGAATGAGTATCAGGATGGCATCCGTATCTGGAGCGTATCTGAACTGTATCAAAAGTTGAGATCTGAATGAGTATCAGAATGGCATTCGTGTCTGGAGCGTATCTAAACTGTACCTGAAGTTGAGATCTGAATGAGTATCAGAATGGCATCCGTGTCTGGAGCGTATCTGAAATGCATCTGAAAGCTGAGTCTGAATGAGTATCAGAATGGCATCCGTGTCTGGAGCGTATCTGAACTGTATCAAAAGTTGAGATCTGAATGATTATCAGGATGGCATCCGTGTCTGGAGCGTATCTGAACTGTATCTAATCTTTGAACTTTGTTAATGGTAGCTGTTAACCTTATCCTGAAAAGGGTAAAATGTTAGCTAATATGCAATGTTATGTTGTATGAAATGCATAGTATAATGCATTCGCATTATCAATGTTTAGGATATATGGATGCAATGTATGCATATGTGAGCTAGTTTGTTGCACTGCTGTTGGATTGGGAAAATAGATTCCTGACTGCTGCTGAGGATATGTAAGTCTTCATATCTTGAAGTTGAAGTATTGGTGAATTTCTGCTGAGAGAAATGAACTCTGTTGTAAGGACAATGCCATGTACTGTTTGTAAAATCCTATTGGGGAATCCTGAGAAATTCGACGACTTCTACTAGGGATCATCAATTTGAAGCTTTGTTCCACTGGGGATTTAAATGACGTACTGTAGGGGGATTACATATGGAATAGCTTAGAGATATTTTCCTATCTTTTCAACCTATCAGTAATTGCCTCTTTTCATTTTATTTATTTGTAAACAGTAATTATGTTCAAATGCATATGCTCAACAATGAATCGTTGGACGTTTTTGTGAACAAAGCACAAGCGTAAAGAAAAACAGATAGCTTTTGCACTTTCAAAGAGATATCTTTGCATTGACTTTGAGTAAGTATTTGTGTATAAGGAGACAAGCATTCTAGTAAGAAAATGTTGTCGTAAAAAGAAGATTTTGATACAAAGAAAAGATAGCTATGTGTAAAAATCCCATGGGGTTTCCATTCTGCTATAGCCTTCATATCTATGAGCATCTTGTCTATTTGTTGCCTTGTCCGAAGATAATTGAATTGGACAGAACCTCTGAGTTTGTCAGTGGAAGCCAAAGGTTGTCCGTAAAGTGATCCAACGGGACATAGTCATATGCTTTAATCCCCTAACTTTTGCCTGGACCGCCCTTTCGGGTTTTCAGTCCATCAGGAAACCCTTTTTTTCCCAAGTCGCCCTTTCGAGTTTTCAACTTGCCGAGTGTATAGATTTTTTTGTTTTATCCCTAATTTTTTCCCGAACCTTTTTGGTTCGCCGGGATGCCCTTATTTTTTCTAGGTATGTCAACCTAGCGGGTCTCTTATGCATAGTATCTCTTGACTATGTCCGCGTTTGCAGGATGCGGAAGGTCGTCACCATCCATGGTGGTTAGGATCATTTCCCCACCAGCGAAAATGTTTTTGATTACATATGGTCCTTCATAAGTAGGAGTCCATTTTCCCTTGGGGTCACCTTGTGGCAAGATGATGCATTTGCTCACTAGATCCCCAACTTGATACGCTTGGCATCTGACTTTCTTGTTGAATGCTTTGATCATCCGTTTTTGATACATTTGACCATGGCAAACAGCAGTAAGTCTCTTCTCATCAATCAAGTTCAGTTGATCAAGTCGAGTCTGGATCCAATCATCTTTGTTCAACCCTGCATCCTTCATAATCCTCAGAGAGGGGATCTGAATCTCGATAGGCAAGACATCCTCAACACCGTAAACCAGCGAATAGGGTGTTTCCCTGGTTGATGTGCGAGCCGTGGTACGATACCCGTGGAGAGAAAATGGTAACATCTCATGCCAGTCTTTGTATGTGACTATCATTTTCTGTATGATCTTTTTAATGTTTTTATTTGCAGCTTCGACAACACCATTCATCTTCGGCCGATAGGGAGAATAATTGTGATGTTGAATATTGAATTGCTCGCATAGTGCGGTGATCATAGTGTTGTTGAGATTTGTACCATTGTCAGTGATGATCCTTTCTGGGATACCGTAGCGGCAAATGAGATTTTTCTTGATGAAACGGGAAATAACATTCTTGGTAACGGAAGCGAAAGAGGCTGCTTCAACCCATTTTGTAAAATAGTCAATGGCCACTAGGATAAAGCGGTGTCCATTGGAGGCTGTCGGCTTGATTTCCCCAATCATATCAATCCCCCACATAGCAAAGGGACAAGGAGTTGTCAAGACATTCATAGGAACCAGAGGTACCTGTACTTTGTCATCATAAATTTGACACTTATGGCAGGTTCGAGAGTGTTGATAATAATCCGCTTCCATGGTAGACCAATAATAGCCTGCCCGTAGGATTTCCTTCGCCATCGTATGCCCACTGGAGTGGGTACCAAAAGTGCCTTCGTGTAATTCGGCCATGATCCTTTCAGCTTCAATCTTATCTATGCACCGAAGTAACACAGAGTCATGATTATGTTTATACAGGATGTCATTACTAAGGAAAAACTTAGTAGAGAATCTCCTTAAGATCTTTTTGTCATTGACTGAAGCTCCTTCTGGATATTCTTGAGCCCCGAGATACCTCTTGACTTCGTGAAATGAAGGTTGGTCCACTACTTCTTCAGTATTAATCTCGTGACAGTGTGCTGGTTCATCCATTCGTTCGATGGTGATCAGGGGAGTCTCGTTATCCCAATTAAGTTTAAACATAGATGACATTGTGGCTAGAGCGTCTGCTAGCTGATTTTCTTCTCGCGGGAAATGCTAGAAGGTAATCTTCTCAAAATGTGGTAGCAATGTCAAAACATGTTCTTTGTAAGGGATAAGGTTGGGTGTTTGGTGTCCCATTCCCCTTTGATCTGACTGATGACCAAAGCTGAATCTCCAAACAAATCTAAGGATTTGATTCCCAAGTTTATGGCAACTTTGAGACCGAAGATGCATGCTTCGTATTCCGCCATGTTGTTTGTACAATTGAAGCAAAGTCTGGAAGTAAAGAGAGTATGATACCTGTGATCGGTGGATCTGGAACTGACTGTTTAACGCTGGTTCGCGAAATGTCGCGGAAGCAAGAGTCGCCACCGTCTTTTATTTTCTCCAAATGGAAAGGACAAAAGCACAGAAAAATTCCTTATAGAGATTGCTCTCGGTTCGGGAGGTAGATTATAGAAAGGGAAGGTGTTAGCACCCTTTCTATCCATGGTTATCCATGGGCTCTTAGATACTTGCTCATTTGTGTTTTCAAAATGGTTTGTTTGCTTTTCAACTGTGGGTTTAAAAAAGTTTCTTTGAAAATTTCAGTTCGACTCTTGTATCAGTCCTCAAGAGTGTTTGAAAAGTTGCTTTCGAAAGCTTTTTGAAAAGGTGTCGGTGTGAAAAGAGTTTTTGATTTTGTTTTGAAATTAGAGAAAGTATCTAGAGTCGTCTACCTACCCTAAGGAATTCATCTGTGTAAATGTCCTTAAAGTAGTGCCATCCCACCATTGAGAGGTAGGTAGCACCACCGTTGGAGGTGTTCGGGTCAATTCGAGGGTTCGGGACATGGTGATCACCGGAGCAATGGGAAGATACCTTAGAAGCTACCCTCATGCCATGTTCATGGACATGAGGACTTACTAAAACATCCTCTACTCGACGATCACCTTTCGAGGGGCAAGGCAACAATGAGGCGTACCCTAGGGGTGGTGTGTGATTTGTGTGTCATGTTCATTTATGTTTATCTTGTTCATGGATTGGCGATCTACGCGTTGCTTTTATTTTGACATTCCTTCTTTCATGCAAATTAATTAACAGTTAAAAAATGCGGAATTAAAAGGTCCTACGCTATTACAAAGGCGCGGGTCCACATCGCCAAATTAATCCAAGACCCGATTTGAAATGAAATAAAGTGCGAAAAAGAAATATCCTAATTAATCTATTACATGGCTTTGGGAGAATTACATGAAAAAGGAAGTAAAATAAAATGCGAGAGTAAGTAAAATCGAGAATGCGAGGGCGTTGGACCCTTTTAAGGAAATTAAATTACAATTATGAAATTAATTAAATTTAATGAGAAAAGAGAAGTTATTTTTGAGTTTTTCGTATTCATGGATTTTAGTAAGAAAATTAAATGAAATTAAAAAGAAAAGTCAATTAACCCTAATTCTAAATTGCTTTTAATTTATTAAGAAATATTTTCAGGTTGACCTAATTTTAATTAATTATTTACAAGGCAATTTATTCACAAAATAATTAATATTTTAATAATGATAAAAGAAAAGAAAAAGAATAAAAAGCATTTAAAACCCTAATTCTATATTTTTTAGTTTATTAAAAAGAATATTAGAATTAAACCTAGAATTAAAAACTAAATTAATTAATAAGGTTATTTACAAAAAAAACATTTAAATAAAATATTTTTATAATTTGTGACTTTCTGATTTTTTATTATTTTTATATGTTAAAGAAAACAAATTAATTTAAAGAATTAAATTAAAACTAAATTAAACAAATAAAAATAGAAAATAAAAAGAGTGAAAGAAAGCAAACCCATGGGGGTGTTGACCCCAATTTGGAGGTCATGTTGTAGCAATCAGGCCCAATGAATTAAGGCCTTTAGTTGACCTTTCAGTGCGCGTGTGGCACGTCTGACTTATGCACATGGTGGTCTCCAGATCAAGGCCATTGGTTTGATCTTCATGTATAGGTGGCAAGCACAGACATGGAGGCCTATGGTACTCCCTTGAGAACACGCTGCATGGAATTACGTTAGCAAGAAAAATATTGAAATAACGTGGGGGACCTGGGGATCGAACCCAGGTCCCATTGCTTACCAAGCCAATGCCTTGCCAGCTGCGCTGTTGTGTTGCTTTGTATATAATATAACAACTAAACAACATAACGTGAAACAAAGATTAGTGGCATTTTTTCGCGCGAAATTCAAACGCACCAACCATTGCCTTACACCTCACCTTCTTCTCCAATTGTCTGCTATGCCTGAAAAAAAAAACAAACTGAATAGCGGGGGTTTTAAACCCCCACTAAGTGATGAACAAGAAAATAGCGAATAGGTCCTGGTTGCTCATAAATTGAGCGCGACCTATGCAATGGATTCGTATGAAGCTTCTGATTCTAATGGCCCTGGTTTCGTGTCTCAATTTTTCCAGAACGAGGAAGCCCCAAATTTAAAGTTTTGAAACCCTAGCAAGCTTCAATGGTGGATTCACCTACCGGGCACGAAAACTCAATTAAAGTACATGGTTAGCTTTAGAATGAATAAATTAACACAAATCAATCATTAGAACTTGAAAACAACGCATGAATCATGAGACACGAATATGCAAAAAGTTTGACACAGTTTGATCTCCATATACCAATTCTTGATGCTATGGGCGTGGAAAAGGATTCGATCAGGTTCAGTGATGCCTCAGAAAGCTTTTTCAATTGGTTAGAAGCCTTGAATCGTCCTCTAATGCCGTTTTCAGTTTTGAATTTTTTTCACAAAAATTGCAAAGTGTGTTTTGGTTCTTAGGCGCAGCTTTTTGGTCTTCGCCATTAGGTTTTGCATCTGACTTATGTATGGGATGGATTAGGGTTAAATCTTGGGCAAAAAGATCAATGCATTGATGTATGAGATATTTGATTTTTCATGCATATTTTTTCAAATCTTTTCCATGAATATCATGCCAATTTGCACCAAATCTTCCCTTTTTTGATGTGCACGAATCTTCAATAACCAATGAGAGCAAATGCTGCATAAAAAGATTCACATACATTTGTTTTGGTATTTTTTCATATTTTATTTTATTAAATGAATTAATGGTGATTAAAAATTTAAATAAATAATAAAAAATGATGAAATAAATCCCCTTTGGGCCAAATGGTCGTGCATAGCCTTTGGATGATGAATCTTGGAAGAAAATGTGGCCCATTAGAAATTTTGAGGCATTTGAAGTAAAGTTGACTTTTCAAAATTCCCAAAAATTCCCCAACTTCCACAAGGCATATCTTGCTCAATTTTTAAGATTTGCTCATGTTCGTGGACATTTTGGAAAGGTCTTGAAGTTCTCTAACCAATTCATTTGGTCCCATGTCATTTTTATTTACCAATCTCAAGTTATGGTCTTTGACTTAAAGTGACTTTTTGTTGACTTTTGAAAATGACCTATAATGTTGAAATTGATAACTTTTTGTGAGAGCATTTCTTGGACTTGAAGTGTGAAGAGGAGTTGTAGGAAATGTCTTTCTCTTCAAAATGAGCTTTGGATGGAATTTTTCTGATGAACCATGTGGAAGTTATGCCTTGGTCAAGTCACAGTTGACTTTTTCAACTGTCCAAATATGGAAACTTTTGCATCTTAAGACTTTTTGAGCCATGCTTTGAGAATCATGATCAAGAATTGATCAAATGATGTTTGTGGCTTCAAAATAAGATGTTGACCAAAAATTTGAACTTCTGACTGTCAAATGACCATTTTGCCCCTACAGTTGACTGTTGAGCAATTAGGGTTTTTGACTGTGCAATTTTGTGCTGTAAGTCTTGAAACTTGGCATGAGGATGCTTGACCATGTTTATAGGCATGTGGGACTTGATCGGACCCTTGAAAACTTCAATTTCTTTGTCAGAACCAAAACCCTAGTTTTTGACTGTTAGGAGGCCCTTGAACTGTGCAACCCTTGGGGAGATTTTGAAGCTTTGACTTGGCAAATCTTGAAGAATATGGGAGGGAAAATTTTGGGGTACAACAGTTGCCCCTGTTCAATCTTCTTAGACCTGAGGATGCAGATTGGCTGACGTGCCTTTCGTAATCCGAAGGTGGAAGATGATTGAACACTAGAGTGCCCAGAAATTTGCGCTCACATAGTAGTGTGATGTGGGGACTGGGCTTACAGACGCCATTTGGAGATTGATGAATAGGATGATGGGCTTATAGATGCCATGCTAAGAGATGATGGAAGGTGGATGGGCTTATAGATGCCATCTGGGTGTCGATCGCGTAAGAGATTCCTTAGCGAGAACTTGCGTACCTGAAAAAGAAAATGATTACCTGAACTGTTACAGGAGTTGGTCTTCAAGCTCTTTGTATAGATGCGTCCTGACTGGTTACAGGAATTGAATCTGGAACTTCAAACGGTGATGAATGAACCAGGGATGGTTACTACCTCAACGGGACGGTGAGAGAACCTCGGATGATTACTACCTCAACAGGGACGCTGAGAGAATCTTGGGGCGATTGCTACCTCAACAGGAACGCTGAGAGAATCTGGGGACGATTACTACCTCAACAGGAACACCGAGAGAATCTTGGATATCTTCTACTGAGTCTTCATCAGGAAAATCTTTTAGGGGTCGATTTAACTGGACTAGAGAAGGCCTTTGAATGGATAAGAAACAGGAAAATCTTAGGGTCGATTTAACTGAACCGGACAAGGTCTTGAAATCTTCAACTGGGTAAGAAACAGGGAGATCTTAGGGTCGATCTGACTGAACCAGAGAAGGCCTTTGACTGGATAAGAAACAGGAAAATCTTAGGGTCGATTTAACTGAACCGGACAAGGTCTTGAAATCTTCAACTGGATAAGAAATAGGGAGATCTTAGGGTCGATCTGACTGAACCAGAGAAGGCCTTTGACTGGATAAGAAACAGGAAAATCTTAGGGTCGATTTAACTGAACCAGACTAGGTCTTGGAATATCTTCAACTGGATAAGAATCAGGGAGATCTTAGGGTCGATCTGACTGAACCAGAGAAGGCCTTTGACTGGATAAGAATCAGGAAAATCTTAGGGTCGATTTAACTGAACCAGACTAGGTCTTGGAGTCTTCAACTGGATAAGAATCAGGGAGATCTTAGGGTCGATCTGACTGAACCAGAGAAGGCCTTTGACTGGATAAGAATCCGGAAAATCTTAGGGTCGATTTAACTGAACCAGGCTAGGTCTTGGAATATAGCTGAGAACTTAACTGGATCTTTCCTGAAAGGTAAAGGTCAGGCATATGCAATGCATGATATGGATCAAGCAATGATGTTCTCAACATAAATGAGATTGTGAGATATGGTGCGTATATGCATACTATAATGTATGGCAGTGCGATGTTTATGAATGTATGTTTTTGTCTAGGAAAATAAATCCTTGACGGGTGCCGGGAAGTCACTCCTGGGCTGATGTTGAAGAATAAATCTTTGCTTCCGCTGGGGATGATAGTTGCAAGAATACCGGTAGGAGAAGATAACTCCGTTGGGGAATAAACTTGGCGAATGGGATATTCTGCGGGGAAAAAAGTACTCTAACGATCTTGCTGGGAAACAATACTCTGTGGGGGAGGGAGGTACTTTGCTGAAATGTTGATGGTAACTTCGCTGGGGATACCATTAAGATGTTGGAAGTGTTGATAGACTTCGCTGGGGATAAGAAGACTTCGCCGAGAACGATCTTTTCGTGGCTTTTGGCTGAGGATAACCCAGTTATATCCTGGTAAGGAAATAACTCTTTGAATAAAGCCGGGAGACGCGTTCGTGCTCTGCGAGGATAAGCTTCCAGAATCTACTGGGGATAAGCTTACTGCTTGGGGAGATGGATTCCAACTTTCCTAGGGAAACCTGGATTGGACTCTCCTTGGGAAATTTTGAACTGTACTGGAAATAACTCCACTGAATGTTTGATATACCTCCGGGGAACAATCTTTAGGTCAAGACTGCCGGGGATGCTTGTTAAGAATGTCTGTATATTGCTGGGGAATGTTGAGATCTGCTGAAGGATACCCAACTTCCTTAAGGTTGATAGTATAACTCTGCTTGGGGAGAGTGCATTGATTTGCTGACTCACTCTCTGGGGAATTAAGATGTATTGGTTATGTTCTTCAGCCGAACTCACCTTGGTGCCTTGGTGGACGGAACAATTAGATTGTTTAGACAACTCTTTTTTGCCCCTGTTTCTAATGTTACCTGTAATTAATCCTTTGTTTCGTATGCAAATATTCATGAGTTAGCAAATTATTGTCAATGCATATATCACAAATTGAACCTTGGACGTTCTTCGCAAAACAAAACAGAAAAGGGAAAAATAAAAGGCAATTTGTAATTGAAAAGTGATTTTTGTATTGATTTTTGAATTTGCCTGTAAATAGGCGTTTATGTACAAGAGGCTGACGTCCTAGTAAGAGAACGCCGCCGAACAAAAGAGTTTATACAAATTTGTGCAAGAGAAAATAAAACAGCTGTGTGAAATGAATGATCCCACTGGGTTTCAACTCTGCTATTGCCTTTATATCTCCGAGCGTCTCATCACTTGATGACCTTAGTTGAAGATGAAGCTGACTAATCGATGCCGTCTGAACTTGATATAAATACCATATTCTGGATGCAAAGTGATCCAATGAGACATAGTATTACGCTTTTATCCCTAACTTTTGCCTGGACCGCCCTTTCGGGTTTTCAGTCCACCGGGATACCCATTTTTGCCCAAGCCGCCTTTTCAGGTTTTCGACTTGCCGGGTGTACAGATTTTTTTTCATTTCATCCCTTCATTTTTCCCGAACCCTTTTGGTTCACCGGGAAGCCCTAATTTTTGCCTAGGTATGTCAACCTAGCGGGTCTTTATTATGCGTAGTATCTTTTTACTATGTCTGCATTGGCGGGGTGAGGGAGGTCGTCACCATCCATGTTGGTTAGAATCATGGCTCCACCTGAGAACACATGTTTAACCACAAATGGCCCTTCGTACGTAGGGGTCCATTTGCCCCTTGGATCACTCTGAGGAAGGATAATGCGCTTGATTACCAGATCCCCGACTTGGTATTCTTGTGGTCTGACCTTTTTGTTAAATGCCCTGATCATCCGTTTTTGCTACGTTTGACCATGACAAATAGCAGCAAGTCTTTTTTCGTCAATTAAGTTTAGCTGATCAAGTCGTGTCTGGATCCAATCATCTTCACTCAGATCTGCATCTTTCATTATCCGGAGAGAGGGTATCTATACTTCGATTGGTAAGACTGCCTCCATACCGTAGACCAAGGAGAAAGGAGTTGCCCCGGTTGACGTCCTGGCTGAGGTACGGTACCCATGTAGAGCGAACGGTAACATCTCGTGCCAATCTTTATACGTCACTGTCATCTTCTGCACGATTTTCTTAATGTTCTTATTTGCTGCTTCTACAGCCCCATTCATCTTCGGCCGGTAAGGAGAAGAGTTATGGTGCTGTATCTTAAACTGCTCGCAGAGCTCAGTGATCATCTTGTTATTCAGATTGGTACCGTTGTCTGTAATGATTCTTTCTGGGACGCCGTATCAACAGATCAGATTATGCCGAATGAACCGTGCCACAACAGTCTTGGTTACCGTAGCGTAGGAAGCTGCTTCAACCCACTTCGTGAAGTAATCGATCGCTACCAGGATGAGGCGATGCCCGTTGGATGCCGTAGGTTTAATCTCACCGATCATATCTATGCCCCACATTGCAAATGGCCAAGGCGCAGTCAGAACATTTAGAGGAACTGGAGGAACGTGCACCTTGTCTGCATATCTCTGGCATTTGTGGCATGTCCGAGAGTCTTGGTAACAATCGGCTTCCATTGTGGACCAGAAATACCCTGCCCGAAGGATTTTCTTTGCCATAGTGTGTCCACTGGAATGTGTTCCGAAGGTCCCTTCATGTAGCTCTTCCATGATCCTTTCTGCTTCTGTCTTGTCCACACAACGCAGTAAGGTCGAATCATGGTTTCGCTTATACAAGATGCCGTTGCTAAGGAAGAACTTCGCTGCGAACCTTCTCAGAAACTTCTTATCATTGACAGATGCACCTTCTGGGTATTCCTGAGTTTCCAAGTATCTCTTCACCTCATGGTACCAAGGCTTCTCAGTCACCAATTCAGTCTCGAGATCACAACAGTATGCCGGTTCGTCCAGTTTCCAGATAATGATCCGGGGAGCCTCATTGTCCCATTTGACTTTGAACATAGAAGACATCGTAGCTAACGCGTCCGCCAGCTGATTCTCCTCTCTTGGGAAACGTTCAAAGGTTATCTCTGTGAAGTGGGGGATCAATGTCAATACACATTCTCTGTAAGGAATAAGATTTGGATGTTTCGTATCCCAATCGCCTTTGATCTGATTGATCACGAGAGCGGAATCTCCGAAGACACTCAGAAACTTGATCCTTAGGTCGACCGCAATTTGAATACCCATGATGCATGCCTCATACTCCGCCATGTTGTTGGTGCAGTTGAAACATAGCCGGGCAGTGAGTGGAGTATGAGTGCCTTGGGGGGATATGATCACAGCGCCGATACCGTTACCCAAAGCATTGGAGGCTCCATCAAAGTGCATAGACCATCGGGATCCTTCCTCAGGTCCTTCATCCGCTCCAGGTACTTCACAATCAGTCACAATCATGATGCTCTCGTCTGGAAACTCAAAGTTCATTGACTGATAGTCGTCTATTGCCTGATGTGCCAAGTGGTCTGCCAATACACTTCCCTTGATAGCTTTCTGGGTTGTGTACTGGATGTCGTATTCTGTCAAGATCATTTTCCATCTTGCTATTCTCCCGGACAGAGCAGGCTTTTCAAATATGTACTTTATAGGATCCATCTTTGAGATCAACTAGGTAGTGTGAGTCAGCATATACTGTCTCAGCCGGCGAGCAGCCCATGCCAAAGCGCATCAAGTTTTCTCGAGCAGTGAGTATCGAGTCTCACAGTCAGTAAACTTTTTGCTAAGGTAATAAATGGCATGCTCTTTTCGGCCAGACTCGTCATGCTGCCCCAGCACACACCCCATTGAGTTGTCAAGTACTGTTAGGTATAATATCAGAGGTCTCCCTTCAACCGGTGGCATAAGGATGGGTGGTTCTTGGAGATACTCTTTGATTCTGTCAAAAGCGGCCTGACATTCATCATTCCAACGTACTACCTGATCTTTCTTCAGCAGTTTGAAGATTGGTTCACAAGTAGCAGTTAGGTGTGAGATGAACCGAGCAATGTAATTCAGGCGTCCTAGAAAGCCTCTGACCTCTTTCTCTGTCTTAGGAACTGGCATCTCTTGAATGGCTTTAACCTTGGCAGGGTCCACTTGAATACCCTTATCACTTACAACGAAGCCTAGCAACTTTCCAGATCTTACCCCGAAGGTGCACTTGTTTGGGTTCAGCCTCAGCTTGTACAACTTCAGACGATCAAACAATTTCTGCAGATGATCTAGGTGCTCTTCCTCAGTCTGGGACCTTGCGATCATGTCGTCAACATACACTTCTATCTCATGATGGATCATGTCATGAAATAAAGCAACCATGGCACGTTGGTAGGTTGCCCCTGCATTTTTCAGTCCAAAAGGCATGACCTTGTAGCAGAAGGTGCCCCACTGAGTAACAAAGGTAGTCTTTTCCATGTCTTCAGGAGCCATCTTGATCTGATTATAACCTTAAAAACCATCCATGAAAGAGAACACCTTATGCTGGGCAGTATTGTCAACCAGGACATCAATGTGAGGTAGAGGGAAGTCATCTTTGGGGCCGACCCTGTTCAGATCCCTGTAGTCAACACACATTCTGACTTTAACGTCCTTCTTCGGTACTGGAACCACATTAGCAACCCACTGCGGATAAGAAGTCACTGCAAGGAACCCGGCATCAAACTGTTTCATAACCTCGGCTTTGATCTTTTCAGACATCTCTGGACGCATACGGCGGACCTTTTGCTTAATTGGAAGGCAGTCTTCCTTGGTAGGCAAGTGATGGACCACAATGTCGGTATCCAACCCAGGCATGTCTTCGTAGGACCAGGCAAAGATCTCCACATAATCATGTAACATCTGAGTCAACCGTTGCTTCACGCTGAGCTCTAGGTTGGCACCAATCTTAACTTCCTTCCTGTCTGTATCAGTACCCAGATTTATTGTTTCCACTGGCTCTTCATGTGGTTGAATTGCCCTCTCTTCCTGGAGTAACAGTCTTGCAAGCTCGCCAGGAACTTCGCAATCACCTTCACCTTCGTCTTCGGCTAAGTTGATCGGATTTTCGAAGTCATAACCGGCAGTAGCAGAGTCGTTACCAGTGAGATCCAGAGTGGATTGAAACCTGTATGAGTGAGTGTGTGTAAATACAGCTGTTTTGCAATATATAAAGGAAGGAAAGAAAGAAAAGGAGCATAATATTTGAAATGCGAGAAAACGTCCAAGATCTTTATTCATGATATATGAAATGACAATTAATATACCCTCACAAATGAAGCCAACGGTGCCTCGGGTAAGACACCGGGCCATAGAGTTTTAATTGTTTATTACAAATAACAAAACATAGGAGTTTATTACTGCGTAACAAAAGTAACAGGAGTATGATCCTTAGCAGTCCAATTGGTCAATCCACCATCAGTCGTCGGGTAGATCCAGCTTTCAAACTCTGACTCTCCCACTTCATCTTCATCCCCAACAACATTCACTCCTGGATTGGTAATGAGCACAGGAGGTCTTCTGATCTTTGCCTTGCGCATAGCCTTCTGACCCTCTTTCTTGATCACAGCCCGGGCATCCTTCAAGGAAGCCATCTTCAAGGGAACATCCTCTTCAACCACTGTTTCCGTTGCTGCCAATGTTGGAGGCACCTCTTCGAAATGCTGAAAGGGGGTTTCAATAAACTCCCCGTCCATCTCAATATACCTGAAGGAATTCAAATGGCTCACCATATACTCCTCCTCTCCCTGCACAGTGACAATCTTCCCTCTGACGGGGTACTTGAGTTTCTGGTGTAGGGTAGAGGTCACTGCCCCAGCTTTGTGGATCCAAGGTCGACCCAGTAGACAAGAATACGATGGACGGATATCCATCACATAGAAAGTAGAGTCGAATACTTGAGAACCCACACGAATAGGAATGTCTACCTCTCCATGAACCATCCTCTTAGAACCGTCAAAGGCTCTGACGATGATATTGCTAGGTTTCAGCTCCAGTCCTTCACAATCCAAACGGTCTAAGGCCTTCTTGGGTAGCACATTCAGGGAGGAACCAGTGTCCACCAACACGTGCGTAAGAGTAGTGCCCCTGCATTCAATAGAGACATGCAGGGCGTCATTGTGGTCCTTTCCGTTGGCAGTAAGGTCAGCATCCGAGAAACCCAAACCATTGTCCGCTGTCAGATTGGCTACGCAATCAGTAAATTGGACTGCAGATGTCTCCTGTGGCACATGGGCCGTCTTGAGAAATGAAATCAAGGCCTTAGCATGGGCCTCTGAGCACAGTAGTAAGGAGAGCATAGAGATTTTGGAGGGTGTATGCCCCAGCTGCTCGACAACATTAAAGTCACTCTTCTTGATTATTTTCAGAATTTCCTCCATCTCTTATTGGGAGGCCTCAGCAGTCACAGATTTTGGTGCCTCCATCCGGGCAGGCTCATCTTCAATCCCTTTGCCCCGAGCATTAGATGACTCGGCAGCAGGGGAAACAACTTGATCAGAAACGGGAACAGGTACACTTGTAGGTGTTATAGTGAGAGGTCTTCGAATGGCAGGTGGCGCAATGTCAGGCGAGAAGAGCCTGCCACTGCGGGTAACTTTTGCTGGACCAGTGATATTGCTGATGCTGGTGCCAGTGTTGAACTCTTGCTTGATTCCATGTACATACACGTCTGCCCCATAGTGCCAGGGGACAGCCTTATCAGATTCATAGGGGAGAGGCCCCGGAACAGTAATCACAACGGGTGCGACAGTCATAATTTTAACCGGCTTCCTTGGGAGAGCCTTGATCGGATTATTAAAGATTGTAACAACAGAAACTTCTTCCACCGGAACAAACTGAATAGCAGTCTTCTTGAACAGAATCTCTTTGCTGTCCATCAGGCTTTGGATGCCCAACTTCAGCAAAGGACAACCAGAAAGGGAAACGGCACAGAAAAGGCAACCTTTACTACAACCCGGAAATAAACCGGCCAACAGTAGGTTCCTCTTAACAGTCATCAGAGGAGTAGCTACATCATTCACAGAAACAGCGTACACATCTTCATCAACGGCATTCACTCCATGCTGGGGCATAGGAGCAGTCACCACATTTGGCCTCTCAGGCGCTTCAAATTGTATCTCCTTTGCGTCAATAAGGTCTTGCACCTTATTCCTTAAGGCCCAACAATCGTCAGTGGAATGTCCCGGGCTATCGGAGTGATAAGCACAGCGGGCATTTGGGTTGTACTTGGGAGAGGCAGTGTTTACAACCTTCGGGGCCTCTCTAACAGTCACTAAATTGGTGGATAACAACTGTGGCAAGATTTGCGACAAGGTCATACTCAACCGGGTGAATTCTCTCCTGGGTCTTTCAGCCCTTTGAGGATTGGTTTGCCGAGGAGCGGCAGCAGGCTTTGCAATCATCACCGCGTTGACAGATTGGCGGCGCTCAGGTTTCTCTTGTCTTCTGGACCCATATACAGCGCTGGCCTCCTTCTTAAAGGGCTTCTTCTCTGAACTTGTAGATGCACCCTTCTGAATTTTGCCAGACCTCATTCCAGCCTCTATTCTCTCTCCAATCAGAATAAGATCAGTAAACCCTGCAGATGAGTTACCGATAAGATGGTTGAAAAATGGCCCAGATAGGGTCCCCAAGAACATGTCTACCAACTCCCGGTCAGTTAACGGAGGCTGCACCCTGCCAACCAGATCCCTCCACTTCTGTGCATACTCTTTAAAACCTTCGCTTGACCCTAGCGACATACCCTGGAGTTGGGTACGTGTAGGGGCAAGGTCGGCATTATATTGATACTGCTTGTAAAAAGCAGTAGCCAACTCCTCCCAATTACGAACCTTGGTTCCATCCAGCTGATAGAACCATTCGAGATGAGTCCCTGAAAGACTCTCCTGGAAGAAGTGGATCCACAAGTTCTTGTCCACTGAGTACGGTTGAATCTTTCGCACATAAGATCTGAGGTGTAGCTTGGGACAAGACGCCCCGTCATACTTGGTGAAAGATGGTGCCTTAAACTTGTGAGGAATGATCACACCAGTAGATAAGCCCAAGTCTCCGAAATCCAGCCCAAGCACTTGTTGGATCTCCATTGCATTCAGTCTATCCTCCAACTGCTTATACCGGTCTTCAGCCGGAGGATACTGTTCCTCATTGAAGTCAGTCTCGTTGTCAGAGACTACCGGACTAGAACCTTTTCCCCCTTGGGGACTGCTCTTGCCTATAGAAGAACCAGCCTCTTCATTCTGCAGAGTGTTGCCAAACCTTCGGCCCGAGTTGAAAAGAACAATTCTCTTCTTCTTCTTCTTCTCCTTCTTCAGGAGCAAAGCCTTCAGCTCTTCTTGGCCCTGAGCCAAACCCATGATCAGTTCCTGAAATTGCGCATTCTGCGCCTGAAGAGCCTTGATAGATATCTCGGTTGATGATGAGTCAGGATTCATGATGCTGAAATAAACAGCGAAGAACAGTAAGCAACCTGAAAAGAAGAAAACCTGCTATGCACATGATGAATGATATGTGTTTATGCAATGCATTCAAGGGTTCGAAAGTTCAAATTTGTTGTAGACAAAAAGGAACACATGTTATCATTAAGGAAATAATTGTTCAGTACATCAAAGCCTCATGGGAACATATTACAAAACAAATCAATCCCAAAAGACACTACGCATCCTCTTTGGAGCTATGTAGGTGTTGAGATTCCTCTCCTCGTGCAATAGGCGGGTGAGCTCCAAGACCTTCTTTTCACTAGCATGTAGACTGGTCTCAAGAGAATTCCGTTCTTCCTTAAGCTGGATCCAGCTCTTCTGCATCTCTTCCCAGGATGTGGGCATGTCGGGATGTTGAATAGTGTAGGACACTTCTCCTTCCAAGACTGGCTCTTTGATCACAGGGAGCACATGAGGATAAGGCATTATTAACTTCTGGGAGCGGGCTCGTACCCACTTGAGATAAGGTTCCAACGGGATGGAGTTCCTATGCTCCAGTGTCTTGCTGTCTATCCTACTTGGCATCCTCCAAGCTCTGATAAATCTCTGGCGAAGTCCTTGTGCATCGTTGTCAAAGTCAAAAACTATGTCAGGAATTAACATGTCATGAGGGCCGTCCCTCCGAGCATAACCAAATTGTCTCCAAGCCAGGCATGGGCTGTAAGTAATACCTCCTCTGATTCCAAGTAAAGGAACATTAGGGTACTCCCCGCAATGATCAATGATAGTGACATCCTCTCTGGACCGAGGGCACCAATGTATATCTGCATGTGTAAGAGTCATCAATCGTTGTGACCATCTCAAACCCCGCTCGTTCCTCAAAACTGATTGTGGAAGGTGCGAAATAAACCACCTTCCCAGGAGAGGAGTGCAACACATAAGGACACCTCTTTTTCTCATGGTTCGAGTGTAACATGAGTGAAGGATGTCCCCCAGCAACGTAGGTATAGGATTCCTGGACATGAAGATCTGGACAGCACTGATATCTATAAGCTGATCTGGGTTAGGGAACAACACCAAACCATAGACAAGGAGGGCCACAACTTCTTCAAAAGCTTGTAAGTTAAGGGAGTTCCAACATTCATGGGCCTTTTCAAACAGAAACCTGGATAAGAACCCTTTGATACCACTTCTAACTTCCCAATGTCCTTTGAGGTCAGATGATTGTAGGTGTAAGGCTTTAGCAATCTCTTCAAGCTTGGGTTCCTTTTCCGTACCGTTGTAGGGTAGTTGATCAAGGATAGGGATCTTCAGAAGCCGGGAGAACTCCTCCAATGTAGGTACCAGCTGATAATCCAGGAAAGTGAAACAGTGATGCAGAGGGTCAAAGAACTGGAACAGGACCTTTATCATATCTTCCTCAATGTTGGTATTGACCAAGCTGATGAGTCTTCCATGTCTTTCACTGAATGAAGAGCTCTCGGGAATCCTGGATATAAGCTCCTTAAGCTGAGGAGGGATCCTTACAAGGCTGATTTGAATTGTCTTTCTGCGAACAGTTTCCATGTCCTACAAAACAAGAACAAAGATGAAGATTCGAACCCCTGAAATGGTTAGCCAATGCATATGATGCTGTATGATGTCATGATGCTATGATTAAACACACCACAAATATTTACAAAGGCAAACATGTAAGGCACACAAGTCACACAAGACAAGCCCTTAGAGTTTAGGCCAGCATGGGGTCTGGGTATTACCCTCTTGAAGTTGGTGGGCTCAACCTGTCCTATTAGAAGTAACCGGGTTCTAAGGGTCCCAATATCACCGGATTGCTTTCATTGTTCATCGTTTCGATTTAGCCACTGAACTGGCGACCGAAATATTCCAGGAAAGCAACCCTCAATTGAGTGTAGTATCGAGTATCAACCAACCTCGGACTGCACCAAAGTCAGTTATCTCACTACCCTAAAGAGGCCAAGATAGTTCAATTAAGGTTCCTAAGTTCAGTTGATGCTTCACGACACCACGCGGAGGCCCCGTACTCTCCTTGACTGAACTCAAGGGTTACCGGTACACACCAAAGTGCCACATCAACGTAGCAGACTGTTTCAACCATGTCGGTATACCCCGCACAGTTCCCTCACAACCTTGTTGCTACTTTCTAAGAAGGTATCCCCCAGATCCGGGTTAGGATCTATAGAACTCCCAAGACAGTCCCACAATTTAAAGCAAACAAGTCAAAGCAATTGAAAACACAGTGATCTTAGTCCTAAGGTACACCTCACTTTATAAGAGTCCCCAGCAGAGTCGCCAGTTCTGTGATCGGTGGATCTGGAACTGACTGTTTAACGCTGGTTCGCGAAATGTCGCGGAAGCAAGAGTCGCCACCGTCTTTAATTTTCTCCAAATGGAAAGGAAAAAAGCACAGAAAAATTCCTTATAGAGATTGCTCTCGGTTCGGGAGGTAGATTATAGAAAGGGAAGGTGTTAGCACCCTTTCTATCCATGGTTATCCATGGGCTCTTAGATACTTGCTCATTTGTGTTTTCAAAATTGGTTTGTTTGCTTTTCAACTGTGGGTTTAAAAAAGTTTCTTTGAAAATTTCAGTTCGACTCTTGTATCAGTCCTCAAGAGTGTTTGAAAAGTTGCTTTCGAAAGCTTTTTGAAAAGGTGTCGGTGTGAAAAGAGTTTTTGATTTTGTTTTGAAATTAGAGCAAGTATCTAGAGTCGTCTACCTACCCTAAGGAATTCATCTGTGTAAATGTCCTTAAAGTAGTGCCATCCCACCATTGAGAGGTAGGTAGCACCACCGTTGGAGGTGTTCGGGTCAATTCGAGGGTTCGGGACATGGTGATCACCGGAGCAATGGGAAGATACCTTAGAAGCTACCCTCATGCCATGTTCATGGACATGAGGACTTACTAAAACATCCTCTACTCGACGATCACCTTTCGAGGGGCAAGGCAACAATGAGGCGTACCCTAGGGGTGGTGTGTGATTTGTGTGTCATGTTCATTTATGTTTATCTTGTTCATGGATTGGCGATCTACGCGTTGCTTTTATTTTGACATTCCTTCTTTCATGCAAATTAATTAACAGTTAAAAAATGCGGAATTAAAAGGTCCTACGCTATTACAAAGGCGAGGGTCCACATCGCCAAATTAATCCAAGACCCGATTTGAAATGAAATAAAGTGCGAAAAAGAAATATCCTAATTAATCTATTACATGGCTTTGGGAGAATTACATGAAAAAGGAAGTAAAATAAAATGCGAGAATAAGTAAAATCGGGAATGCGAGGGCGTTGGACCCTTTTAAGGAAATTAAATTACAATTATGAAATTAATTAAATTTAATGAGAAAAGAGAAGTTATTTTTGAGTTTTTCGTATTTATGGATTTTAGTAAGAAAATTAAATGAAATTAAAAAGAAAAGTCAATTAACCCTAATTCTAAATTGCTTTTAATTTATTAAGAAATATTTTCAGTTTGACCTAATTTTAATTAATTATTTACAAGGCAATTTATTCACAAAATAATTAATATTTTAATAATGAAAAAAGAAAAGAAAAAGAATAAAAAGCATTTAAAACCCTAATTCTATATTTTTTAGTTTATTAAAAAGAATATTAGAATTAAACCTAGAATTAAAAACTAAATTAATTAATAAGGTTATTTACAAAAAAAAACATTTAAATAAAATATTTTTATAATTTGTGACTTTCTGATTTTTTATTATTTTTATATGTTAAAGAAAACAAATTAATTTAAAGAATTAAATTAAAACTAAATTAAACAAATAAAAATAGAAAATAAAAAGAGTGAAAGAAAGCAAACCCATGGGGGTGTTGACCCCAATTTGGAGGTCATGTTGTAGCAATCAGGCCCAATGAATTAAGGCCTTTAGTTGACCTTTCAGTGCGCGTGTGGCACGTCTGACTTATGCACATGGTGGTCTCCAGATCAAGGCCATTGGTTTGATCTTCATGTATAGGTGGCAAGCACAGACATTAGCAATTTTGAGGCATTTGAAGTAAAGTTGACTTTTCAAAATTCCCAAAAATTTCCCAACTTCCACAAGGCATATCTTGCTCAATTTTTAAGCTTTGCTCATGTTCTTGGACATTTTGGAAAGGTCTTGAAGTCCTCTAACCAATGCCTTTGGTCCCATGTCATTTTGATTTACCAATCTCAAGTTATGGTCTTTGACGTAAAGTGCCTTTTTGTTGACTTTTGAAAATGACCTATAATGTTGAAATTGATAACTTTTTGTGAGAGCATTTCTTGTACTTGAAGTGTGAAGAAGAGTTGTAGTAAATGTCTTTCTCTTCAGAATGAGATTTGGATGGAATTTTTCTGATGAACCATGTGGAAGTTATGCCTTGGTCAAGTCACAGTTGACTTTTTCAACTGTCCAAATATGGAAACTTTTGCATCTTAAGACTTTTTGAGCCATGCTTTGAGAATCACGATCAAGAATTGATCAAATGATGTTTGTGGCTTCAAAATAAGATGTTGACCAAAAATTTGAACTTCTGACTGTCAAATGACCATTTTGCCCCTACAGTTGATTGCTGAGCAATTAGGGTTTTTGACTGTGCAATTTTGTGCTGTAAGTCTTGAAACTTGGCATGAGGATGCTTGACCATGTTTATAGGCATGTGGGACTTGATCGGACCCTTGAAAACTTCAATTTTTTTGTCATAACCAAAACCCTAGTTTTTGACTGTTAGGAGGCCCTTGAACTGTGCAACCCTTGGGGAGATTTTGAAGCTTTGACTTGGCAAATCTTGAAGAATATGGGAGGGAAAATTTTGGGGTACAACAATACCCTTCTAGAGATATGAGTACAGCACCAATACCATTGCCGAGTGCATTGGAGGCTCCATCAAAGAACAGGGTCCATCGGGATCCTTGTTTAGGTCCGTCATATGGCCTGAATTCTTCACAGTTGTCTAATGTCATGATGTCTTCATCCAAAAATTCGAACTTCATGGACTGGTAGTCTTCTACAGCTTGGTGAGCAAGGTGATCGGCTAATACACTGCCCTTTATAGCTTTCTGGGTAGTATACTGTATGTCATATTCTGTCAGGATCATCTGCCATCTCGCTATTATCCCAGAAAGAGCTGGCTTCTCGAAGATGTATTTTATCGGATCCACCTTAGATATCAACAAGGTAGTATGAGTCAGCATATATTGTCTTAGCTGGAGAACAGCCCATGCCAGAGCGCAGCAAGTTTACTCGAGCAGTGAATATCTGGTTTCACAGTCAGTAAACTTTTTGCTCAGGTAGTAAATAGCATGCTCTTTTCGGCTAGACTGGTCATGCTGCCCCAACACACACCCCATTGAATTTTATAAAACAGTTAGATACATGATCAACGGTCTTCCCTCGACTGGTGGCATCAACACAGGAGGCTCTTATAAGTATTCTTTGATTTTGTCAAAAGCAAATTGGCACTCGTCATTCCATTTGACCACTTGATCTTTCTTCAATAGTTTGAAGATTGGCTCACAAGTAGTTGTCAGGTGAGAAATGAATCTGGCGATATAGTTCAAACATCCCAAGAACCCTCTGACTTCCTTTTCAGTGCGAGGAGCAAACATCTCTTGTATTGCTTTAACTTTGGCAGGATCGACCTCGATACCTTTGTTGCTGACGATAAAGCCTAGGAGCTTACCAGACCGTACCCCAAATGTGCATTTGTTAGGGTTCAACCTTATCTTGTACTTCTTCAATCTCTCAAACAATTTTTGTAAGTGATCAAGGTGCTCTTCTTCTGTTTGTGATCTAGCTATCATATCGTCTACATAGAACTCTATTTCGTGATGTATCATATCATGAAATAAAGCTACCATGGTGTGTTGATAGGTTGCCCCAACATTCTTCAATCCGAATGGCATTACCTTGTAGCAGAATGTGCCCCACTGTGTGACAAATGTTCTTTTCTTCATGTCCTCAGGCGCCATTTTGATTTGGTTGTAATCTGAGTATCCGTCCATGAAGGAAAACACTTTGTGTTGTGCCGTATTGTCAACTAGGATATCAATGTGGGGAAGTGTAAAGTCATCCTTAGGTCTTGCTCTATTCAAATCTCTGTAGTCCACACACATTCGCACTTTGCTGTCCTTTTTGGGCACCGGAACAACATTGGCAACCCATTGGGGGTAAGAGGTGACAACCAAGAATCCAGCGTTGAATTTCTTCATGACCTCTGCTTTAATCTTTTCTGACATATCAGCCCTCATGCGGAGAACCTTTTGCTTTACTGGCGGACAATCCTCTCTTTTAGGCAGACGATGTACCACAATATCTTCATCAAGTCCTGGAATGTCTTCATACAACCAGGCAAAGACTTCAACATATTCATGCAACAACTGAATCAGACGCTTCTTGATACTGGGTTCCAGTTTGGCGCCCCCTTTGACCTCTTTTATATCTTCTTCGGTACCTAGGTTGATCGTATCTACGGGTTCTTCGTGAGGCTAAATGGTTCTCTCTTCTTTTTGTAGCAGTCTGGAAAGTTCCCATGGTACTTCACAATCTTCCTCACCTTCGTCTTCGGCTTGGTAGATTAGATTCTCAGAGTCACAAAAGGCCATAGCAGTATCGTTACCCATGGGATCCCGAATGGATGTATACCTGCATTATGAGTGTGGGTGTGTGTAAGGGTATAACTATCTATGAAAGAAAGTAAAATGTATAAGAAAAAAAAATGAGCATAAAAGTTTGTATGCGAAAACGTCCATGATTCATTGATGTCATATGAAAAATGAGATAATAACCCTTACAAATGGACCATTGTGCCTCGGGTAAGACACAAGGTTTTAAGAGTGCAATTTTTTTTGAATATTACAGATCCAACAAAATGTAAAGATAAATTACTGAGGGATGAAAGTGATTGGGACGAAGTCTCTAGCCTCCCAATTGATGAGCCCTCCTTTGACAGTCAGGAAGATCCATTCCTCCAGGTTGCAATCATCTTCACCATCTTCCATTAAGTTGACTTCACGGTTGCTGATTTTCAGGGGTGGTCCTCCAGTGCAGGCATGTAGTACAGCCTTTTGAGCACTTGAAGTGAAACCTAGGCCAAACTTGTCAGACTTATATGGGATATCTGGGAGTTGTCCCCAGACAGTTCACCCTCCTTCCTCTATCACTGGTTTGGCATTCTTTAGTGACGACAACCGGAGTGGAGGCTTGGTAATCTTGGGAACATCCTTAGTCACTGCAACCTCTTGAGGGACCTCTTCAAAGTGTTGAAATGGAGTTTCAATGAATTCTCCGTCCAATTCCACATATCTGAAGGAATTGAGATGGTTGATCATGTATTCTTCCTCTCCATGTACGGTGATAATCTTCCCTTGAACCTGATATTTCAGCATCTGGTGCAATGTAGAGGTAACAGCACCAACATTATGAATCCATGGTCGGCCTAGCAAGCAGGAGTATGAAGGGCGAATGTTTATCACATAAAAGGTTGAATTAAAAGTTTGGGTTCCAACCTTTATGGGAATGTCCATCTCCCCATGTACCATCCTCTTCGAACCGTCAAAAGCCCTTACCACTATGTTGCTTGGCTTCAAAGTTAACCCCTCACAGTCAAGTCTATCAAGAGATTTTTTGGGTAATACATTTAAAGATGAGCCAGTGTCCACCAAAACATGCGCCAGAGTGGTACCCCTACATTCTACTGAGACATGCAATGCCTCATTATGATTTCTACCCCTCGGTGTTAGATCAACATCTGAAAAACGTAAACCATTATCCGTAGTTAGGCTGGCCACGCAGTCTTGAAATTCACCAACATATGTCTCTTGAGGTACATGGGCGGTTTTTAAGAACCTCACCAAGGCTTTTGCATGTGCCTCAGAACATAGTAGTAATGCCAGCATGGAAAACTTAGAGGGAGTTTGCCCCAGTTGTTTAACTACATCGTAGTCGCTTCTCTTTATAATTTTTAAGATCTCCTCCATTTCCTTCTTGGAGGTCTCAGGGATAATCAATGACTGAGCCTTCGCCCGGACAGGCTCAACCATAACACCTTTTCCTCGAGCCTCGGTTAACTCGGCAACATGAGTGTCAGTAAGAATGATTATAGGAGTTGTAACAGCTTGGTCAATTGGAGTACTGTTGGAGATAAATGTGGGACCGGGAACAACTTTTGGAGCAGCCACAAGGATAATTACGAGTCCAGAAACTGCTTTTGGGGGAGAAATTTCTAGAGAAAAGATCCTACCACTTCAGGTAATTTTGCTAGTTCCGGCAATATTACTGATGTCAGAATCTTCTTCTTCAGAGTTTATCTCTTCGGTGGCAAGACAATATTGCTTGATGCCATGGTAGTAAATATCCCCTCCATAATTCCATGGTATGGTTTTGTCTGACACATAGAGGACTGGCCCATGCATTGTGATTATTAAAGGAGCTGCTTTCAGAACTGATGTAATTCTAACGGGTCTTTTGGTGGAGACCCTGGAAGAATTGGCATAAATGGTAATGATAGAAACATTTTCAAAAGGAACAGGTGTAACAAGAGTCTTTTCAAACAAAATCTCTTTGTTATCCATCAGGCACTGAACGCCTAATTTCAACAGAGGACAACTAGTCGGTAATGATAAACAGAAACAACAATCTTCATCACAACCCGAGAACATGCCGGTATTCAACAAGTTCATTTTAACAGTCAGAAGTGGGGTCATGAGTTCATTAACTGAAGTAACAAACAATCCTTCTTCAATGGCATTGGCATTATGACCATGTCTGGGCATAGGAGCAGAAATGACATTTGGCTTCTTGGGCGCATCGAATTCAATTTCTTTAGCTTCGATGAGGTATTGTATTTTGTTCTTTAGAGCCCAATAGTTGTTAGTATCGTGACCAGGACTTTCAAAGTGATATTCGGAACGGGCATTGGGATGATAATGAGGGGATGTTGTATTGAGGTTTTTCAGAGCTTCTTTCAAAGTCACCAAGTTGGATCTTAGTAGATGAGGTAATACTTGAGACGGAGTCATGTTGATTCTGGTGAACTGTCTGGCTGGCCTTTCTACCCTTGGTTGATTATTTCTTTGCTGATCAGAAGCAGGCTTAGGAATCATAACAGCCCCCACCATTGGTCGGCTTTCGACCCTATCTTGGTTTCTTTATAGATATACAAGAGCCACCTCTTTCTTCCTGATGAAAGGCTTCCTTACAGCTGTAGAAGAAGACGTATCTTTCTGAATCTTTCCATTCTTTATACCGGCTTCTATCCTCTCTCCGGTCAATATTAGTTCAGTAAAGCCTGCAGATGAAATTCCAATTAAATGATTGAATAAAGGACTAGACAAGGTGCCTAAGAACATGTCTACCAACTCTCTCTCAGATAGAGGGGGTTGAACTCTTCCAGCCAAATCTTTCCATTTTTGCGCATAGTCCTTGAAACCTTCATTCGAAACCATAGCCATACTCTGAAGTTGAGTATGGGTAGGCGGAAGATCGGCATTGTACTGATATTGTTTGTATAAAGCTGCAGCAAGATCTTCCCAATTGTGAACGTTGGCTTTTTCTAGTCGGTAAAACCAGTCAAGTTGAGTTCCAGACAACTGTCTTGGAAGAAGTGCACCCATAAGTCTTTATCAACGGTATGGGGGTTGAATTTTCCTCACATATGACCGAAGATGCATTTTAGGGCATGAATCTCTGTCATATTTGGCGAATATAGGTGCTTTAAATTTCGGAGGAATCACAATCCCCGACACTAAACCCAATTCCTCAAAATCCAATCCTGGCACTTTTTGGATTTCCATTGCGCTCATCCGCTCCTCGAGATGTTTATACTTGTCATCAGCTAGAGGGTATTGCTCTTCAGAGTAGTCATCTTCTTCCTCGGATTCTGATGGGACAACCGTTTCCTTGCCTTTACCATCTTGGTTGTCTCTTTCCCCGGATGTTGTTGCAAAGTCCAAGGTCCTCCTCCTCTGTCCATTAAATCTTCTCCCCATGTTTAAGACCCCGATTACCTTCTTTGTTTTCTTTTTCCTCTCATCAGCCAGCAGAGTCTTCAACTCTTCTTGCCCCTTGGCTAGGGTCATGAGCAACTGTTGAAATTGCGTATTCTGAGCTTGGAGATATTTCACTGTTTGTTCGAGATCCATCTTACTAAAATAAACAGTAGAGAGATGAGGATACTTGTTGTAAAAGACATGCTTATGTTATGATGCATGATACATGCATATGCAATGTTTTCAAGGATTTCAAAGATTCAAATTTGTTTTAGACAAAAAAGGAAACACACGTTATATTAATAAGATAAAGTTTGAGTACATTAATCTTGGACAAAATAATACAAAAACTCTAAGATAAAAAGTAGTGCGCATCCTCTTTGGTGCAATGTAGGCATTCAGAGTCTGCTCCTCATGAAGTAGCCTAGTGAGTTCCAAAACCTTCTTCTCGCTTGCATAGAATTGGGCTTCGAAAGTATCTCGCTCTCCTTTGAGTTATATCCAATCCCTTTGGAGGTCTTCAAGAGATGTGGGCATGTCAGGATGTAGGATATTGTATGGAACATCTCCTTCCTTAACAGGCTCAATGATTACTGGGAGAATGAAGGGGTAAGGCATCATAAGACTCTAAGCGCGAGTTCGTACCAATTTGAGGTAAGTCTCAAGAGGGATGGAATTCTTGTGCCCCAAAGTCTTGCTATCCACCTTGTTCAACATCCTCCAAGCTCGGATAAATCTTTGGCGAAGACCTTGATCGTTGTTGTCGTAGTCAAATACTAAACCTTGAATCAGCATCTCGTGCGGGCCATCCTTTCGGGCGTAACCAAACTATCTTAAGGCTAAGCAAGGGTTGTAGGTGATACCTCCTCTAATGCCAAGTAAAGGGACATTAGGAAATTCTCCATAACGGTCGACAATGATAACATTCTCCTTAGATCGGGAGCACCAACGAATGTCTGAATGTTTGAGTGTCATCAACCTTTGTGACCACCTTGAACCTTGTTCATTCTTTAATACAGATTGGGGAAGATGAGAAATAAACCATATTTCTAAGAGAGGAGTGCAACATATAAGAACACCTCTTTTCCTCATTGTGCGAGTGTGAAAAGAGTGTAGGATATCCCCTAGTAATGTAGGCACCGGGTTGCGTGATATGAAGATTTTGACGGCGTTGACATCTATGAGTTGGTCAGGATTTGGAAACAAAACCATCCCATAGATTAGGAGAGCCACAATTTCCTCAAAGGCTTGCAAGTCCAAGGAATTTTAACAGCTTTGGGCTTTCTCGAACAACAACTTTGCTAAGAAACCTTTGACACCACTCCTTGTTTCCCAATGGGTTGTGACATCAGATGAGTGCAAGTGTAGAGCTTGAGAATCTCTTCTAGCTTTGGGCCTCTTTCCGTACCATTGAAAGGTAGTTGATTGAGAATGGGAATCCTCAAGAGTTTGGAGAATTCTTCCAAAGTAGGCACAAGTTTATAGTCGGGGAATGTGAAGCAATGGTGTAAAGGATCAAAGAACTGAAAGAGCACCTTCATCATGTCCTCATCTGTGTTGGAGGTGACCAAGTTGAGTAGACGACCATGTCCCTCGGTGAATGGATATTTTCAGGAATCCTTGAAGCTAGCTCCTTTAGTTGTGGAGGGATTCTTACAAGGTTGACTTGAATAGTTTTCCTGCGAAGTGAATCCATATCCTATAAAACAAGAACAAAGATGAATCCCAAAATCCTTGAAATGGTTAGTAGATGCATATGATGTTCATGATGTTCATGATGTTATGTACAAGTATGCATATACAAACAAAGAAAACAAGTCCTTAGGTTTAGGCTTGCATGGAGTTTTATAGGTAAGTACCCTCTTGAAGTTTAGTTGGCTCAAACTTGTCCTAGTAATAGTAACCGGGTTCTAAGATGCTCAATATCACTGGTTTGTTTCCTTGGTCATTGTTTAAGCACAAGCCTCTTTAACGGTGACCGAAATATCCCAAGAAACCAAACCTCAATGAGTGTAGTATCGCGTATCTACCAACTTCGGACTGCACCAAAGCCGGTCATCTCACTACATCCTAAAGGCCAAGTTGGTCAAGTAAAGGTTCTAAAAGTTCATTAGTGCTTTATGACATCACTCAGCGGCCCCGTATTATCTTTGATTAACTTAAAGGCTACCAGTACCCATAAATATGTCGCACTAACATAGCTATTTCTTAGACCATGCCAGTATACCCCACACAGTTTCCACAACGTATTGTTACTTACATATAAGGTATCCCAAATCTGGGTAGAGGATTCAAACCCAAACAAAGAACCATAATGTAAAGCATACAAATCAGACAATGAAAGCAAATAGATGTGATCTAGCCCTAAGGTAACCCCACTTCCATTTAATTCCCCAGCAGAGTCGCCCGTTCTGTGATACTGTTGGAGAACTAACTTGAGGGTTTGCGTTTGTATTCACAAATGTTGCGGTTTAGCAAGAGTCGCCACCGGATTTTCTTTTATCCAAAAGGAAAGGTGAAAAAGCACAGGAAAGACCTTTGAGATTGTTTCTTGAGTTCGGGGGGTAGATTATGAAAAGGGAAGATATTAGCACCCTTTTCATCCATGGTTGTCCATGGGCTCTTAGTTACTTGCTAGATCACTTGCTTTTGTTTGAAATTGTGCTTTGTGTGGTTTTTGAAAGTATTTTGTAAAGACGCCATCGTTTAGGAAAACTTTGTAATGATTCTTGTTCGTAAGAATGTATACAAAGTGTTGATCTTTTGAAAATGTTTTCAAGTTTGAAAGGTGTTTTTGAAGGTGTAAGTGATTATTTTTTAAAATAAGCAAGGATGTTTGATTTGAAATGGACAAGTAATTAGGAGCAATCTAGCTACTCAAATGTATTTCTTGTTCATTTTCTTTTCCTTTGACATTGTTGTCTTACCATTGATTTGGTAAGCAACCCTATCTTTGGATGTAAGCGGGACGAGCGTGAGTCATCGTATAGTCATGATTTAGAAATGTTGTGAGGTATCTTAGCATTTATTTTTGAGGGACTAAGATCATTTTGAAAAAATAAACATTTATAGCGTCATCGAGGGACTATGATCTTGTATTTCGATTATTTTTGCTAAGACACCTCACATGCATAACATGACCATTTTTTAGGCAACAAGTGGAGTTATCCTTAAGGGTGCTAGTGTGTTTCATTGCATGAATTTTAGTCTTGATTAAGGTGATCTATTTGTTGATTTCATGTCTTGCCATACACACCCTAATTACTAACATTTACATTCAAAAGTGATAAATTGCAAAAATGTAAAGTCCTACGCTATTACAATATTTTTAGGGATGAGATACATATTTATGAATGGGGATTGCAAATGAAATTAAATCCTAAGTTACTATTACAACCATATTGAAATGGATAAGAATGTACAAGGAAATGTGAAATGAACTTTTTTTATTTTAAGAAAATATTTTTGATTTTTTGCTTTAAGAAATAAAATAAAGCATGTAAAAATAAAAAAAAATGTTTCTTTTTTTTAGTGTTTTTGATTAATGAAATAAGAAGTGATAGCAAAAATAGTGAGAAAAAAAGAAAATAGAATCAGCGTATTGCTGAGCTCAGAGATCATATTAGTAAAAATAGGTAAAGTCAGAAGTTCTGGGTCCGCATCTTCAGAAGTTCTGATACTACTGGAAGAACCTGGTCTCCCTTTCCATGCTAGTCAGAATATCTGCAACTTAGTCATTTCTCAACAGAACAGAAGATACGCATATAACAGTTATGGCTAGTTTCACAGTGTTTCAGAAACAAGAAGTATCAGAACTATAAATCAGAGTCAAGCATGAATCTGCTAATTCTAATTTCCTTAAGAAGTTCTGAACTAATTTACTCCCTACTTAGGCATACAAATACGTGAAGCCTAAAAATACGTACAGCCTCAGAAACATGATGTCTACATTGTATTTTTTGAACATGCAAAATCTGATAATGCCTAAGTAATATGACGAGAGTCAGCAGAAGCTTACCTTGCAGCTGGAAAAGACTCTGTGAACTTGGAGTTTGGTTCTGAACTCTGGTGATGTTCTGAGCAGCTTCTTAACGTACTCAGTAGGTTGGAAGTTCTCAACTTCTGGAATAGCCAAGGGGTAATGTTCTGACTTCTTTGAGGTGGAGGTGAATAGAGAGTGTATTACAGTATGAACACAAAAGTTAGGATAGCTTCTAATATGTGAATCAGAAATTGTGTGGATGGTTTTAGTCAAGAAACACTTGAGAACAGATGGAGTTTGAATGCAAGAAATCAAAAGTTAACAAGTTTTGTATTTTGTGTTGCAGCTTTGGGCTCTTGGAATTTTAGCAGGGATTCAAGGCTTTTTATTTCTTAATTTTTTCCCGACCTTTTTACAATGGCCAATGGATTTCAATTTATAGGCAAAGATCTTGTAGCTTGGAGAGTGAAACCATCACATGCTAGGGTGTTGCCTTGCTGTTGAAGCAAGTATGGTGGTTAGTAGCCTTAGCAGCGCCTAAGGTGGAATTGTAAGCAGGAATTAAGGAAAAGTAACTTCCAAAGCAAAAGTAACGCATGGGCCCAACACACTTTTGTACAAGAGTTTGCTTTTCCAAGACAGTAAAGGTACTTCTATGCCACACGTGGAGAAACACTTTGAACAAAGACCCATAAGTGGTTGTGAGCATTAAATGATGATGAGATTGATCAACCCAGAAATCCTGCAACGTGATATTCTACATCATTGCTTAGTTCTGGATCAGAAGTTCAGCTTCAGCGTGACTTAGAATATACATCCAACTTCTGATCCTTGAATCCCTTTGCTTCAGCATGTTCTGAAGGAGCTCTCAGACTTTCCAATATGCTTGCAGCATGCTTTGTTACCTTATTTGAATTACCCTTGCAAACTCTTACTGAACCCTTGTGAAAACTGGCCCAAAAGTTCTGACCAAAATCTGTTTTGACAGTGCCCAGAATTTGCTGAGTGTTTTAGTTTCATGGACGTGTCTTTGAAGAGTTATAACTTGAAATCCCAGCATTTCTAGGAGAAGTTCTGTTCTGCAATATTTTAGATCTCATTGAAATCTATAACTATTGTATCAGAAGTTCTGCCAGAATCAGCTTGCATCATGGTGAAAATCTGATCAGAAGTTCTGAGCTTGTCATATTTCTTAAACACTTAGAAAAAATTCTAAGTATTTAGAATTTTGACTTTTCCAAAGTAATTTTGACTTTTGAATTTTTTGATGAAACAAACTTCATATTTCAACATGCCTTGATGAAATATGATCCTTGAAACTTGATTTTGACCCAAGAGTCAAAGTTTGACTTTTCAATATGCAAATGACCATTTTGCCCTTGTGAATGACTTTCTTGGAAAATTTGTAGTTCAAGGCTTGAAATTGGATGAAAGCAAAACTGAGGGTCCAGGTTAATCCTTTGAGAATTGAGAGGGAAAATTTTGGGGTACAACAGCTACCATTCTCTCATAATAAAATGAGCTCAGAGTCTTCAATAAAAAGTTTTTCATCTCTTTTTCCTCCATAGGAGAATTAATCTGGGTGGAAACCTCACGCCATGTCTACAAATATTCCTTGAAGGATTATTTCTCTTTATGGGGCATAGCTCGGAGTTGTTCTCTGTCTGATGTCATATTAACATTATATTTATATTGTCGTAGAAATTCTTCATTGACATCATTAAAAGTTAAAATATGAGTACTGTCTAGCCTCATATACCATTTTAGAGTTGCACCGGCCAGACTATCCTGGAAGTAATGAATCAACAACTGATGATCATCAGTATGGGTGGACATATTCCTCACATACATAACTAGGTATCTTTGAGGACAAGAATTTCCCTTATATTTCTCAAAATCAGGCACCTTAAAATTCGCAGGGACTTTCATATTGGGTACTAGGCACAGATCATGAGCATTCTTCTCAAACAATTCTCTTCCTCTCAAAGCTTTCATCTCCCTTTCCAGTTCCTAAAACTTAATTGGAAATCACCCATTCTTTCATAGACACCAATACTTTCACTGGGCTCAACATAATAAACGGGGTTCTCTACATATGGAACAATGTGAACTACAGAAGGAGCAGTAACCATTTCTGGTTGAACTAGAGGAGGAACTTCAACATCAAGATGGTAATTCTCAGGCATGAAATTAAAAGGCATTCACCAAGGGTATCCATGGGGAATCTGATTTTGAGGAGCCCTGATGGGAGCCACTGTCACATGAGCTATTGGAATCTATGAAATCACAGTAACTTGAGGCTGATTCTGAGTAGCAACCAAGGCTTCAAACAGAGTAGACAATATTTCCATACCAGTTCTCAAAGTAGTAACCTCTTCATGGAATTCACGGTTCTCTTGCTCAATACTCTATATCTTTTTTCTAGAAATTGGCGTGAGTGTTGTATCTGTGAGACAACTTGTCTTCTACAAAGACCAAGAGAAAAGAATATGACTCCAGAAAATTCACGGAAGGCAAGACCAAATGTTGAATGATGCATGATATGCAATGCAAATGTTTGTGTTATTATTATTAGTTTTCAAGGAAATTAAAAAGTTATAAACAATTGCAAACATTATAAGCAACACATTTTGAAATAACTGAAAATCTCATTTTATTAATAATTGGAAATGATTACAATTTAAAGTACATATTTCAAATAATCCTAAATACAAGAGGAAATAGCTAGATCCTAGGGTCCAAAGGAACCACATCTAAAGAAGATCCAACTCCACCCTCTAGCTGCCTTTTGAGCTTCCTAATCTAACTCTCATAAGCAAACTTCATCTAATATTTCTCTATCACAAGCCTATCCATAATTTTCTTCCAAGCACCTAATGTAGGAGAAATATCATAAAACTCATGAACACTTTGAGATGCAAGAATGCTAGAGGAAAATAAATCCTCTTGCTCCCTCTTCCTCTTCTTATCATGTTGCTCCAACAACTTGTCCTTCTGAAGAAGTAACTCATATTTCTCTTTCAATTTCTTTTGCAACTCTAAATTGTTAGTATTAGAGGCATATAATTCGTTCTCCTATTCTTCCTTCTCTTGATTCATTTTGGATAAAGCATTATAAAGATCCTCCTTATCTTCAACAAGAATAGGGGGCGGTTTGGGTACCACAAGACTAAAAGGTTTCTCAAAAGCATTAGGAATCTTGAGCTCATGAGGTCTAGCTTTAACCCATTGGGTATAGGGCTCCAAAGAAACACAATTCTTCCTTTAAAACTCACTCCTCCCATTTCTATGTAGATTATGCCAATGACGGGAAATTTTGTTCTTCAATCCTTGACTATCATTCCCTTCTTGGAAAAATAAACCTTCCAACAGAATGTTGTTTAGTTTGTCCCTCATATCATATATGTAACACCCAAAAAATAATTAGATTATTTATTTAATTATTTAACTTATTTATGATGTAGTTGTGAATATATGTAATGTTTTGATAAGTATGATGTGTGATGTGATGCTATGTGGGGTATAGTGGAAATTAAGTGATATTGGGTGTTTTAATAATTTTTAGAAAATTAGTTTTAATTATTTAGAATTATTATTATTATTAATAAAATAAATAGAATAAATTGTGTAGAAGTGTTAAGGGCAAGGTGATAATTTTATGAGGATTGGTGAGGGTAAGATGGGAAGACCGTAGAAAGGGTCCAATATCAGTGTTTCATTTTGTGCAATCGTGAAAGAGAGAAAAACTCTTTGAAGAACTAGGGCGCAAAGAGGAAAAGAGAGAACCATCTGTAGAGCTTGGAACAAGAATTAATTTCTAGGAGAATCTAAGGTAATGAGGGGCTATCCTTATTATTATGATTGATATAGGGTTTAGATGTATGTAAGTTTTTTTGGGTTTTATGATGAATTTAATAACATGATGGTTGTGATAGAGTAGATGATGAAATTGGTGATAAATTGATGTTGTAATGTTATGAAATGATGTATATGATACCCATTATGAAGTGTTGTTGCTGTCTCTATGAAAACAAGTGAATTATGTGAATTTTGGGTCTATTATATGGGGAAATCGTAAGGATTTTGGGACTGGTGCAGTGCAGAAATTGCACCAGAAAGGAAGTTCATGGCCTCGCCGAGGTGAGAAGACTTGTGATTTTGCGTACTCCTGGAAAATGTATGGAGGTTGTCACTCGCTCCTGCTTCGTCGGTCGAGCGAGATGGCGAAGGCGAGCTTCGTCGAGAAAATGAGAGGCGAGTTAAATTGGAGAAAAACAAAGCATCTAGAAATTATATGAGGGAAGGGTTGTTGCCCCACCTATCTGGGCAAGCCTCGGGCGAGGGGCAGCAAACATGATTTTTAAAGTGTCGTAAATTGAGTTTTAGGACATCGTTTGACGCGCCGTTCGAAGCATTAGGAAGCTAACAAGATGGAATATAAGTGTGTAGGATGAAATGAATCATATGATGTATTTTCAAGTATCTATATTTTGTTGAATATGATGATTATGTGATTGGCTTATTATGATGTGTGTGTGTAAATGATGAATTGATGTTGCAATGATGATGTTATGTTGTACTATAAAGTAATTGATGGTGTTTTGATGAATGAAGTTGATGATTGCATGTTTGATGTGTATATATGTCATGTGAAAATAATTATATGATGATTACATGAATGATGATGCGTTTTGACTAGAAGTGATCATGTTTTATTATGTTGTTGTGCATCATGCATTCATGGCATATGTTGGGGAATCAACCTAGTGGTGTTAGGACATTGGTCCATTGATTATTGTTAGGATGTTAGTCCAGTGATGACCTTAATCCCATGGTTTGGATTGAGTGCATTTTTGTGATGTGCTCTAGTTCCAAGCAAAAATTGATCCTATGGTGGGGATCTTTGGAGAAAGATGAGTCAATGATGTGGCATTGCATTATATGTGACATTGCACAACTGTTGATTAAGTGATGTTGATGACGTTGTGATGTCAGCGATGTTTGATGATATATGGTGATGTGATGATATAGTGATATAATTGATGTGTATTGATAATGTGAAAGTGTGAGTATAATATATGAAGTATGATGATATGTAGAATTCCTGATGTTTTTTTTGTTGTAATATTATATTCATTCCACATACCTTTTATGATAATTTCTGATTATTCACCCTTTCTGCTTGGAAATGTTGCCTTAATAGTGGGTAACTTGCAGGTGATCAAGAATAGTTTGATGGAGCTTAGAGGATAGCTTCGGAGTGCATGTTGAATAAAGTGGGTCTTGCTTTGATATGTAACATTAGGGCTGGGATTGTTTGATTGGATTAATTATGTTCTTTTAGTTATCTTGAGATTTGAACTACCTTTCGTGGTAATTTTGTTATTTGAATTATGAATCATGAATGATGAAGTGTGATGAAGCTTCTATGAAGTATTTTAATAAAGTGTTTTGAAACTATGAATTACGCTGCGAGTAGTTGAAATTTCATTGTTGTTATTCATGAAGTATTTTTTATAATTGATTTTGAAAACCTGTGTTACGGAATATGATATTTTATATGATGTTTATATGAAGATGGATACACTTGTTGGTGGTTTTATTTGAATTGTTTTCGTAAAATATATGTGAATTATATGTGGGTTTAGAAGGGTGTTACATTAGTGGTATCATAGTAGGTCGGTTCACCCGACCAGGTTTTCTTATGATGTGCATGTCTCGTCGATCGATTAGTGTGAGTACATTGTTTATAGGCTATTTTTCTGATGTTAGTTTTATGTTTGTAGAATGGTTGGAAGAAATGATGCTGGGATTTTTACTGCTTTGTAGGTTGTTGCTCTGGTTGTGCAACATTAGCCTAATCCTGGCGAGAATGATGGATCTCGTGTCTTAGAGACGTTTCAGAGGAACCATCCACCTACTTTCGAGTCATGGATTACTCAGAGGCACAAAATGTGTGGTTTAATATGCATATTCTGGTAGAGGAAGCCGATGACTGGTGGGTCTCCACCCGTTAGAGACCGACAAAGGTGGGTGAAGTCGTCACATGGGCTGTATTCAGCAGAGAGTTTATGAGGAAGTAATTTCCTGGGGATGTGCATAGGAAAAAAGAGATTGAATTCATAGAGTTGAAATGAGGGAAGTTTACTGTGATTGAGTATGCTTCGAAGTTTGTGAAAACTAGAAAAGTATTATCCACATTATAGTGAAGCAATTGCTGAATTCTCAAAATATATCAAGTTTGAGAATGGTTTACGTCTGGAAATCAAGCGGGCAATTAGATATCAGTAGATCCGTAGGTTTCCAGAGTTGGGGAACAACTCTAGGATCTATGAAGAAAATAGCAAAGCTCATTCGACTCACTACAAGAGTTTGAACGAGAAGAGAGGAAAACAACATCAAGACAATAGGAAGCCTTATGATGATCCAGCTGATAAAGGGAAAGAAAAGGTTTCCAAAGGGAAAAATACAAGTGGGAAAGGAGCTTCTGCTCCTGTCAAGTGTTAAAGGTGTGACGAATAAGGTCACAGTTCTAATGAATGTGATAATATAATTTTGAGATGTTACAAATATGGTAAGACGGGTCATCATGCTCCTGAGTGCAAGAACGATGGTCCAACTTGTTTTAATTATGGATACAGGGTCATATCAGTACCCAATGTCAGAAGCCAAAGAATAATGCTGCTACTACCCAGACCAACGGTAGAGTGTTCGTTCTTAGTGGATCAGAGGATTCCAAGAAGGACAATTTGATTCGAGGTGCTTGTTTTATTAACAATGTTTAATTGGTTGCTATTATTGATATCAATGCTACTCATTCGTTTATTTTGCGTGAATGTGATAATATGTTGGGATTGATGTTGTCTTACATGAATGGTAGTATGGTAATAGATACTTCTGCTAGTGGTTCTATTACTACTCTTTTTGTTTGTTCAAGATCTTCTCTGACCATTTATGGCAAGAGTTTTGTGATGGATTTGGTGTGTCTACCCTTACACAAAATTGATGTTATACTTGGTATGAACTGATTGGAGTTCAACTATGTTCACATTAATATTTATAATGAAAATTTGAGGTTCGCGAAGTTTGGTGATAATGGAGAAGTGATGTTGCTGTCTTCTAAGAAAGTGAATGAACTTTTAGAAGATGAAGCTTTGATGTTTGAAATATTTGCGTCTTTGCAAGTTGATCGTGAAGCTGCAAGCGTTGAATTACCCATTGTTTGTGAATTTCCAGAGGTGTTCCCAGACAATATAAGTGATTTACCTCCAGAACATGAAGTAGATTTTTCTATATAATTGGTGCAAGGTACAAGTCCGGTGCCAATGGCTCCTTACAAAATGTCAGCTTTCGAGCTGAGTGAGTTGGAGAAACAACTGGAAGAAATGCTTGAGAAGAAGTTTATTCGACCGAGTGTTTCTCTGTGGGGTGTCATGTATTGTTAGTTAAGAAGAAAGATGGAAGTATGAGATTGTGTATGGAATACAGACAATTGAATAAAGTGACTATTAAAAATAAGTATCCACTTCCGAGGATTGATGATTTGATGGATTAGTTAGTGGGTGCTTGTGTTTTCAGCAAGATTGATTTGAGGTCAGGTTATCATCAGATTCATGTTAAACCAGATGATATTCCAAAAATGGATTTTCGATTGAGGTAGGGTCATTATGAGTACACTATGATGTTGTTTGGTGTATCTAATGCGCCAGTTGTTTTCATGGAATATATGAATAAATTTTTTTATTCGTATCTAGATAAGTTTGTTGTGGTTTTCATTGATGATATTCTGATCTATTATAAATCTGAAGAAGAACATGCAGAGCATTTGCGAATTATGTTGCAAGTGTTGAAAGAAAATAAGTTGTATGCCAAGCTGTTGAAGTGTGAGTTCTAGTTAAAGGGAGTGAGTTTCCTTGACCATGTGATTTCTAGTGATGGGATTGTCGTGGATCCTTCTAAAGTTGATGCAGTGTTGCAATGGGAAACTCTGAAGTCTGCGACTGAGATTCAAATTTTTCTTGGCTTGGCGGGTTATTATCGAAGGTTTATTGAAGGATTTTCTAGTTTGCCGTTACCGTTAGCTTAGTTGACTCGAAAGGGTCAAGCTTATGTGTGGGATGTTGCATGTGAAGAAAGTTTCGTAGAATTGAAGAAGAAATTGATGATTTCTTCGGTATTAATTTTGCCTAATCCAAGTGAGTCTTTTGTGGTGTATTGTGATACGTCTAAGACGGGCCTTGGTGGCGTGCTTATGCAAAATGGACAAGTTGTTGTAGTCGCTTCTAGGCAACTGAAAGTTCATGAAAGGAATTATCCTATGCATGACTTAGAGTTAGCAGTTATGGTGTTTGTGTTGAATATTTATAGACATTATCTTTTTGGCTCTAAATTTGAAGTGTTTAGTGATCACAAAAGTTTAAAGTACTTATTCGATCAGAAGGGATTGAATATGAGGCAGAGGAGATGGCTTGAGTTGTTAAAAGATTTTGAATTTGACTTTAATTACCATCCTGGTAAGGCAAATGTGGTAGCTGATGTGTTGAGTGGGAAGTTGTTGCATATATCGATGCTTATGGTTTGAGATTTAGAAATGATCGAACAATTTAGAGATATGAGCTTGGTGTGTGAAGAGACTCTTGATAGTGTGAAGTTGGGAATGTTGAAACTGACTAGTGGTATTTTAAAATAAATTCGAGAAGGTCAGAAGTCTGATTTGAAATTGGTTGATCTGTTGACCTTGATTAACCAAGGTAATGGAGGTAAGTTCCGAGTTGATGAGGATGGTGTGATGAGGTTTAGAAATAGAGCGTGTGTTCCGGATGTTCCAGAACTTAA